>JANAVB010030217.1:5953554-6553554 GCA_029216955.1 Iris pallida | reverse complement strand
CTTTAATTGCATATGGACCTAAAGTTAAGGGACTAACCTTTATAGTGTATCGCATATACCTTGACACAGTTGTACCACGAGGATATGTGAGATGAGTAGCATGTAGAGGTTCTTGTGTGTGGGCTGATCCCCATGCGCATGCGTTAGGATAAACTGCTGATAGAGGCATGTTAGGAGACTTAGCAGTTAGTAGAGGTATATGAGTCATGGATGTGACTCTGTTAGGCATTGGATGAGAAGAACAGTTCCTTAATGTATGGGCCAAGTATGCACTTCCCTATTGCCGATTATCTCTGCGGAAGATATGGTCATGGATCCTGATACCTGATTTACTGCTGGCCTCTGACATTCGATGAATGTTATGCTTTGAGGTCCCTGGTATCCTGATGGGACCAAACCTGAGATTACTGCTCCTGAGCCAGAGTGCCCATGCGTTGAAGGTTTGTTCTTATTGCATAAACACATTAGAATGGTCAGGTAACCCTCGTCAAATGTCATATCACCCTATCCCATTAGTAGCTTGGGACAATGTCTCATCGCGGTATAGTGTGCTACCCCTTGTCCTTGTTTGGTTGTAGGGATAGTCCACTGTTTCGATGATAAGGTATTGGATGTTATTACGAGTGGGACTATTTACTATACTTGTGATTTATGACATAGTATATGTATTCAGTTATCTGGCATGTTCTTTATGTATCTTGTTACGTCCCTCTGAGGACCTGGTTATCTCGCCAGGTGTGTCTTCTTGTCTTTCGTAGGTGTTCTAGCCGTGGCCATGATCATCTCTATGTCTTCGAGGATGATTTCACTTTGATCGTCTTTGCTTCGCTCGCCAAACTCTTTTTTTTCATGTATTTCTTTTCATAGTTGGTAGTAGATTTGTCTCCGCCCAACTACATGTACCAATGAAGATTCATAGTTAAGTATATGATATTCTTTATTCTGTCATTTTGTGTGGATGAGATTAGATTACTCTTGGTTCGCTGCATTTTACAGCTTATGTATTCATACGAGGTTTCCATATATTGGAGTATACTTCGTATGTATACAGTTGGTATGTCTATGTACCTAGTCCTACGTATTTTTGGGACTGAAGCGTTACATGTTTTTGTGGTGGCCCATGCAGGTCGAGTTTGTCACTTCGGTTACGTAAATGTACCGATATGAGCCTGCAATATAGGATTAGTGTCTAGGAATCTCATCCACAAGCTTGACCTCCTCCCTTGATGCTGAGTGTGAGGCGATGGCTCGCGATTCTGTAGCACGACAAGCAGCCTTAAATGATTCTGTGGTTGTTTTCTCAATGCGGTCTACAGAGTTGGAGTCTAGCATTATTGAGACTACTTTCTCTATCAAGCGTTATGAGATCGAAGCCTCAGAGAAGGAGAAGGAAGTGGATGAATGCCAAGCTCATCTTCAAGAGTTGGAAGCTAAGATGGCCCAACTTCGTGAGACACTTAGAGCTGCTAGGAGACATGAAGAGGAAGTACTTAAAATGCAACAAGTTGTCGCAGGCCACCTGGACGATCTGAAAAGGCAACGAGAAGAATTCATCTAAACTCAGAGTGCATAAATTGAATACCGAGTCAAATCCCTGCAACCTTTTGACCCTGAATATGGGCGAACTTTAGCCAGACAAAGAGTTCTTAATTCTAGAACTGGGAGGGCTGATGCTCTGAAGAGAATGATAACTGAACTGAGCACTCAACCTTCCAAATGTAGCTATCCAATTGTGATGACTTTTTGTTTTATTCAGCTGATTGTACAATTTGATATTTTTTACGTCATTTGAATAAATAATTTATGATCCTTTTGTGGCTCTATTACTTATTGCGTTTTAAGACACAAGTAATAGATAGGAATAAGAAATATGTTCAGAGGTACTGGACATGACATATCTTTTAAAAATAGAAATACTTGTTATATCTGTTCAAAGGTAATGTGGACATGACAGAATATAACTTGCAATATTGTTATTTCGAAGATGACATCACCAGAGGTAATATGGACGTAATGAGTCGTTAATGTAGATAGCAGAATTCAGAGGTAATATGGATGTGAATTCGTATATTTATTAATTATCCTTTAGCCAACTGGGACTCAAGAACATGATATCTTTTAAAATGGTTAGGTTTCAAAAGATGATACTTGCGATGATGTAGTAGATTGTTGTCACTGAATAAGATCTGGACAGATTCCACTGGGGATTCAAAGATTGAAATATGAACAATATTTGTTAGAAAATACAGTACACATTTTCAAACATGGTATTTCATCAAGAATTTGTCGTTAATAGGCATTATGGCGATTCGGCCATCTATTCCTAACATTGATAAGCTCCATTTGAGAAAACTTTGCTTATAACGTAGGGATCTTTCCACTTTGGTTCGAACTTGTCCTTGCTCATGTGTGTCATAGTGATAGGACCTATGACAGTAAGGATTAGCTCGCCTTTTTGAAATGCTCGTACATTGACTTTACGGTTGAAGGCTTTTGAGATACGGGCTTGATATAGCTCGGTATGTTGTTGAGCTAGTAGTCGTTTCTCGTCAAGTGCTTCAAGCTCCAGAAGTCGAAGACGATCATTATTTTCTGTTGTGAGTTCATTGGCAATGGCTATTCTTAATGACGGGATCTAAATCTCCAACGGAAGAACATCTTCGCATCTATACACCAAAGAGAAAGGTATACAGCCGGTCGGAGTGCGTACGGTAGTGTGATAGGCCCATAGACACTCTCCAAGCTTTTTGCTCCAGTTTTGATTATTGGTAGAAATAAACTTTTTGAGAATCTTGATGATTATTTTATTGATTGCTTCTGCCAAACTGTTATCTACGGGATTGTAGGTTGTAGAAGCGACATTTTTGATCCGGTTGTCATCACAGAATCGAGTGAACTTTTGACTGATAAACTACGGTCCATTTGTCATGGATGTCTCGCCAAGGGATGCCGAATATATAGATCACATGATACTTGATAAAGTTGATGACAATACTCCTCTTGACTTCAGCTGAAGGTATAGCTTCGGCCCATTTTGAGAAGTAATTAGTATAGCTAAGTTAAACCAATATCCTCCAGAGAAGGTGGATTAATAGGACAAATGACATCCATATCCCAAGCTTTTAAGGGCCATGATGTTGCAGTTGGATGGAAAAATTTCAAAGGTTAATGAATAAAATCTGCATGGATTTGACATGCTCGGCATTTTTTTGAATATTTGATAGCATTCGACACCATGGTTGGCCAATAGTATCCCATACGTCGAATTCGATCTTGTAGCTTAGGGCCAGGCTGATGTGCACTACAGATACCGTCGTAAGCTTCACGTAGTATCTGTTTTGCTTTATCTCTCACAAGAAAGCGTAAAAGCATACCGTCATATGATCGTTGATAGAGTGTTTTGGAGGTATGATAGTAATAGAATCGGAGTGATAGCCGATGCATTGTAGTTGCTTCTTTCGAATCTTCAGGTAGGATGTCATGTGCCACGAAGTCGATGAAAGGAGCTCTCCAATCTTCACTCATAGTACAAACCTCGAGTGAATTATTGGATTCCAGATGCAATTTATTAACAATGCAGAATAACTCCCTGTTAGTGATAACGATCATCTGTTGTCTTTTTACAGGGATCGCTAATACTGCTGCTATATTGGCAAGTGCATCAGCTTCTATATTACATGCTCGACGTACATGTTCAAGAAAGAAGCCTTTAAATAATGTAGCCAACTTGACTGCTTTTTCATGATATAGCACGAGATCTTGATGTCAAACTTCATATATGCCTCTAACTTGATTGACGATCAGCTTAGAGTCTCCATATACTTCAAGGTATTCGATATCCAACTGCTTGGCTAATTGGAGACCGATGAGTAGAGCGTTGTATTCAGCAACGTTGTTGGAGCATGACTCATCTAAAGAATAAGCTCTTTGAATGGCCAATCCTTCTGGAGATACCAGAATGATTCAGACTCCAACGACGATAGTGCCTTTAGGTCCAATTCTAGAAGCACCATCAAAGAATAGACGCCAAACAAAGATTCCTTCTGAAGTCGTATTAGATTCTAGAGTTTCATCAGAAATTTCATCGTAGAGTTTAGATGTCTCAGGAATTTGATGAGTAGCCAGAAAGTCAGTTAGGGCTTGACCCTTCATAGACTTTTGTGTAACATAAACCATATCATACTATGCGAGTAGTATGGCCCATGTAGCGAGTCTAGAGTTGAGTGTACTTGGCTTCTTCACAAGAGTCAAAGAGGATTGACTCTGGAGATGACATGAATGGTTTGGCCTGTGGTATAATGTCCTATTTTCTGTACAGCGAACATCAAGGCTAAACACTCTTTTTCCACCGGGTTGTGTCGATGTTCAGCACTGATCACTATGCGGCTGAGATAATAGATGGCTTGCTCATGACCCTCTTTGTTTTTCTGGGCTAGCAAGGCACCCAAGGAATGATCCACTGCCCGGACATACATCAGGAAGGGTATTCATATGACTGGAGGCGCTAGAACTGGAGGGTTCATCGGGTACCTCTTTATGTCTTCAAAAGCTTGCTGGCATTCTTCAGTCCAAACGAAAGACACACCTTTCTTCATTATTTGAGTGAACGGTCTACATCGTCCAGAGAGATTTGAGATAAATCTCCTGATGTACGCAAGCCATCCCTGGAATCCTCGTAGCTCTTTTATGTTACATGGAGGACGTATCTCTTGAATGACATTGACTCGGGGTCAACGTGTACATCCTTAGAGGTAATAATAAATCTAAAAAATTTGCCACTAGAGACTCCCATGAATGACTTGGTGGAATCCATCTTGAGTTGATGCTGGCGCATTAGATCGAAGATAGTTCTTAAGTCTTGGATGTGATCTTCTTTTAGACAACTTTTGACAATAATATCATTGACATAGCATTCAACTATCTTTCGTAAATATTCTCGGAAGATAGTGCTCATGGCCCGCTGATAGGTTGCACCAGCGTTCTTAAGACCAAATGGCATGACTGTGTAGCAGTAGACTCCTAGTGGAGTACAGAAAGATGTGTGTTTTTTTATCTTCGATATTCATCCTGATTTGATTATATCCGAAGAATCCATCCATAAAAGACTTTCGCTCAAACCCACAAGTGTTGTCGATCATTGTCACTCCCGTTTCTCGTTATACGTATTTCGTATGCGTATACGAGATCTCTAACGTTTGTCAGGAAACCCATAGTTGGACTTGACTTGCTAGCCTAGTCTTAGTTGGTCATGACTTGGCTTCGTTTATTTTGGTTTGGATTGGTTTGATTGGGATTGGTTTATTATGAGAAGACCCACTCTTTATAAAGCCTAACCACTCATTTCTCTCTCTTCATTACTTTCATTTATTTCTTCTCCTTCTTCCCCATTACTCTCCTACCAACCTAGAGAGCTTAGGCAAGTGCAACTTGCTTCATGATGGATCTTCTATTTTATTGTTCTATCTTCTTCTTTACATGATTCTAAGCATCTTTAGGACTTGTAGTTTTCAGTTTGGACGGATAGATTTTTGTAGATCTAAGTTTGTAGCTTTTTTGGTTTTCTTAGGTTTTGATCTACCAAACTTTATTATTCTTAAGTTTTGATTGTTCTATGTTGTATATAATTCAATTTTACCCAAAATGGACCTTTAAAAAGTTAGATTTCGACTTGTTTTGAGGAAGTTATGGCCAAAATAAGAGTAGATAGAGTATTTTCTCATGTTGAATCGTAGTTAACGGTAGAGAGTTTCATGCTAGGTTGATAGAATTCTCGATGGCTGATTATGATATGGTCCTAGGAATGGATTGGTTGAAGGAGCAATACGCAAGAATAGACTGCCATCTTGGTAGGATTATTTTTGGTATTCCCGATGAGGCAGAATTTTAATTCTCTAGGGGCGAAGTAGAACCTTCTCCCCCAGTATTGTGGATGGCAGTAGCAGTGGCAGTTCAGTTTTCCAAAGTAGTAGAAGAGTTTCCTATTGTATTTCCCGAAGAGCTTCCAGGCATACCTCCAGAGAGAGATAGAGTTTACCATTGATTTGCTTCTAGGGACGGCACCGGTGTCAGGGGGAGTCTACAGGATGGCACCTTCAGAGTTAGAGATCTTGTATAAGATGATTGAAGAACTCAGAACTAAGGGTTTCATTCATGCTAGTGGATCACCTTGGGGAGCCCCGATACTTCTTGTGAAAAAGAAGGATGGTATGTCAAGATTATGTGTTGATTATCGTACCTTGAACTCTGTAACAGTCAAGAACAGATATCCTCTACCAAGTATAGATGACTTATTTAATCAGCTCAGGGGAGCGGCAGTATTCTCGAAGAATGACTTGCGATCAGGATACCACGAGATCAGAGTTAGAGAGCAAGACGTCCCGAAGACAATATTTAGATCCAGATATGGGAATTAGGAGTTCTTTGTTATGCCATTTGGGGCGACCAATGCGCCAGCCGTATTCATGGACCTCATGAGTCATATCTTTATGCCCTATTTGGAACAGTTTGTGATAGTGTTTATAAACAACATCTTAGTCTATAGCGAGAATGAGGCAGAGCATGAGCAACATCTTTGTGTAGTTCTTCAGATTCTCATAGAACACCAGTTGTACGCGATGTTCAGTAAGTGCAAGTTTTGGCTGGATCATATCTCATACTTAGGTCACGTTATCACCAGAGGTGGAGTGGAAGTGGATTCCCAGAAGGTAGTGGCTATAGAGACATGGCTAGTTCCCAGTACCGTCGTAAAAGTTTGGAGTTTCCTAGGATTAGGTGGCTATTACCAGTGGTTTGTATCAGACTTCGCTCGGATTTCAGCACCATTGACGTAGTTGACCCACAAAGATGTACAGTTTGCTTGGACAGTAAAGTGTCAGAGTTTATTTGAGAAGTTGAAGCAAGGATTGATGACGGTACCCATTCTCACGCTTCTAGATGGGACTGAAGGATTTTCAGTCTATTGTGATGCTTTTGGCAAGGGATTGGGATGCGTCTTGATGCAACATGGTAAGGTAGTAGCTTATGCATCACGTCAGCTTCGTGATCATGAGAGGAATTACCCAACCCACATCTTGGAGTTAACAGTGGTGGTTTTTGCACTTAAGCTTTGGAGGCATTATTTATATGGAGATCGGGTAGATTTTTTATCGACCACAAGAGTCTTAAGTATGTATTTACCTAGAAGGATCTTAACATGCGTCAGAGAAGATGGCTAGAGCTACTTGTGGATTATGACATCAACTTGCAGTATCATCCTGGGAAGGCCAACGTTGTTGCAGATGCATTGAGCAGAAGGGCCGAAGTTTATTTTCTAACAGTACAGCCAGAGTTGTTAGCAAATTTTTAGAAGATGGATATTGAAGTTGTTCTTCCTATCAATTTGGCATTGATGTCCAGTATGCAACTTCAGTCCAGTATAGTTGAGAGGATTAAGTTAGCTCAGTCAATGGATTCTAAGCTTCAGCGGCTTAGGACAGAATATGTAGTAGGACAGAGAACAGAGTTATGTATTCATGAGGATGGTACACTTTGTCATGGAAGGTGTCTTTGTGTACCTAGTGGTGGTATCAGGCAAGAGATCATGGCAGAGGCTCACAGTTCTCAGTATTTAATTCATTCCGGTGGCACGAAGATGTACCGAAACATCCGTCAGCATTTCTAGTAGAATGGCATGAAGAGGGAGATAGCCCGGTTTGTCTCTCGTTGTTTAGTTTGCCAACAAGTTAAGGTTGAACATCAGAGACCAGCTGGACATCTTCAACCTTTACCTATCCCAGAATGGAAATGGGAGCACATTACCATGGATTTTGTAACTGGGTTACCTAAATCCCCGACAGGAAGAGATGCTATCTGGGTTATAGTTGACAGCCTCACCAAGGTAGCTTATTTTATCCCTTTCAGAATTGGCCAATCGACAGATCAGCATGCAGAGATGTACCTCAAGCAGATTGTCAGATTTCATGGAGTGCCAATTAGTATCATATCAGACAGATTTTCAAGATTCATATCATACTTTTGGCGGAGTCTTTAAGAGAGCTTGGGGACTCGTCTCAAGTTCAGTTCAGCTTATCATCCACAGATAGATGGTCAGTCAAAATGCACGATCCAAACTCTTGAAGATACGTTGCGGTTATGTACACTCGACTTCGGTGGTTCATGGGAAGATCACCTGCATCTCATGGAGTTCTCCTATAATAACAGTTTCTAGGCTAGTATCCAGATGACACCCTTTGAAGCACTGTATAGCAGGAAGTACAGATCACCTTTAGCTTGGGATGATATCGGCGAGAGACAAATGCTTGGTCCAGAAATAATTATGCAGACAATCGAGGTGGTCAGACAAGTCAGAGATCATCTTCGAGTTGCCCAAGATCGCCTGCGCCATTGGGCCTATTCTTATCGTCGTTCCATTGAGTTTTTAGTCGGCGACCATATGTTCCTTAGGATCTTGCCTACTCGTGGAGTCATTCAATTCGACGTGCGGGAAAAGCTTAGTCCTAGGTATATAGGGCCGTTCGATATCCTTAAGCGAGTAGGTGATGTGTCCTATCATCTCGCTCTTCCACCATTGTTAAGTAAGGTACATGACGTATTCTATGTATCCCAATTGTGACAGTATATCCCGGATCCGAGTCATGACCTTGATCATTCGAAATTGGTTGTTGGTATCAACCTTTTGTATGAGGAAAGGCCCGTATCCATATTAGACCGAAGAGAAAAGGTACTCAAGAACAAGACTATTAGTCTAGTCCGTATTGCTTGGGTCATCACTCTTTGGGTGAGTCAACGTGGGAGTGTGAGGATGATATCCGCTCGTGATATCCACACCTGTTTGACTCATAAGGTATAATGTCTTCCTTATGCCTTATGCTTTTAATTCCTTGCTTGCATGAATGATTGTTTGATTGACGGCTAGTCGTAGCTTGCTTATGATTAATATAGCTTGTCCTGACATCTCTGGCCTCTTGATTAAATTTTAAAGATGGAATTCTTTTAAGGTGGGTAGAGTTGTCACTCCCGTTTCGTGTTATACGTTTCGTGTGCATATACGAGATCTCTGACGTTTGTCAGGAGACCCGTAGTTGGACTTGACTTTCTAGCCTAGTCTTGGTTGGTCATGACTTGGCTTGGTTTATTTTGGTTTGGCTTGGTTTGTTTGGGCTTGGTTCATTATGAGAAGTCCCTCTCTTTATAAAGCCCAACCACCCATTTCTCTCTCTTTATTACTTTCATTTAGTTTTTCTCCTTCTTCCCCATTACTCTTCCAGCAACTAGAGAGCTCAGGCAAGTGCAACTTGTTTCATGATGGATCTTCTATTTTATTGTTCTATCTTCTTCTCTACATGATTCTAAGCATCTTTAGGACTTGGAGTTTTCGGTTTGGACGGATGGATTTTTGTAGATCTAAGTTTGTAGCCTTTTCGATTTTCTTCGATTTTGATCTACCAAACTTCATTATTTTCAAGTTTGGATTATTTTATGTTGTAGAGAATCATTTTACCTAAAATGGACCTTTGAAAAGTTAAATTTTGACTTGTTTTGAGGAAGTTATGGCCAAAATAAGATTTGGACATTTTCTAGTTCATCTGTCCTGAATCTGGCAGAGACGATGAAAAGTGCCGCAGAAGACCGCATAGTATCGCAGAAGGCTGTATAGTGCCACAGAAGGCCATATAGTACCGCAGAAGGCCGTATAGTACAGCAGAAGGCCGCATAGTGCTGCAGAAGGCCGCTTAGTGCCGCATAGTTCTGTAGAAGGCTGCATAGTGCCGCATAATGCCGCATAGTGCCTATTTTGGCTATTTTTGGCTATTTTATGTCCTGTTTGGCTGAATTGTGCCAGAATTTTTCCCAACTCCCAACATAAAAATTGTAGATCTTTTTCTTGGCTTCAAGAATATGTTACTAGCTATTTTATGCAAGTTTCTCTCATTCATGGTAATGTAAGTATAGAACACGATAGTGGCTTGTTAAGGCCCACTCTTAACAAGTAACAAGTAACTTGACATGATAATACATGATAGTGGTCCGTCGTGGTGTACTCTTGAAAAGCAACCTTGGCATGATAATACATGATAGTAGCCTGTCGTGGTGCACTCTTGAAAAGTAAACCTAACATGATAATCTCGATATGCTGTTGTTGCGGCTATCTTGACTTGCTAAGTAACTCTTGTCTTAACACCGTGGGTGTTTATGCTTGTATAAGCTACATGTCTCATCTTGCATCATGTCTAGGACATGAATTCCTGGTTACCATGGTCAGGAATTCATACTGAATCTAACTAGGATAAAGACTAGATTGATCAACTAGTTCATGAAGAGATTTCTCAGCTACAGGCAGTCCCTTTATCTGGGCGCTTTAATGGGACTTGCAGCCTGCCGTCGAGTAGGGAACATTTCCAGCATACTGTCATGTGTTGCACCCCCAAGTCACCTAATCCAACTCTCTTAACTTTCTACTGGATAACCTGGATTAAGTCTACAGGGCTTGTGGCTGTTAGAACATCTCGATGCATCTTATTAGGAACTAGGCTTGTGATAACCCTAGTTAGTTAAAGTATCAAATCATACTCATTACTTGGCCGTGATTGATAGATGAAGTCTAGTATAGTCTTGCCTAGACAAGGCCAGTACATGGTTATTTTAGCACGTTATCGTTTATGCTTTTCTTTATCGATAATCGGCCAGAGACTAAGTTCTGTTCAGGTGAAGGGTTACAACCCCGGTCCTTGTTTGGTTTACGGGTTGTAACTTGGTTACTGGAACAGTCCTTTAGTTATCTTATCGTTTATCGCTTGTTTCCTTAACCCATGTCTTTTATTATCAATTATGTCTTTATGTGCTAATATGCTGGTTTTAGTTCTTAAGTGAAGCCCCCTTGTAGCACTTGCTCTTTCTGGGGACTGATACAACTGGTTTTGTATGGCCAGATTTTGGAGTATCACCCGAGAATCTTTCAGCCTTTCAGCTAGATGGTGAATACTAGACGCAACCCTGACAACGAGTGGATTTTATTTTGCTCTCCCACTCTATTGTAAATTATTCTTTTGAGGCGTTTAGCCACCGAACAAGTGTTAGCTCGTGTTAAATTTATATTTCTGTCTTCCTAAAGGCTGTAACATGATTGACAAATCCTAATGTTGATCATGTATGACTTAAACTCTTGCTAGTCTTCGTATTTTGTATGACTAGCTTCATAATCATCTGAATATGTAATGTATGGGATGCCTTACTTTGTATGTCTGATGATCTACCATCTTATTACTTTTACTTGCTTGCTTGAGATTGAGACACTAGGCTTGTTCTTGACCATAAGTGACTGTTGACTTGTAATAAAACCCTCATGCATCTAGACAGCAGTGATCGTACATCGAGATGGGTTACACTTTAATGTACGTAGCTGGCTGTGTCTGTCCTCCACTCTCCAGTATTCTGGTTCTGGGGCGTGACAATCATGACATCAGTAATCGGTAGAGGGAACTCATCCTTGGGACAAGCTTCATGAAGGTTTCTGAAGTCGATGCAGACTCGAATCTTCCCTGTTTTCTTTATAACTGGGATGATATTAGCCACCTAATCAAGATGTTGTTCTTCTCTGACAAAGCCACAAGCGATGAGCTTTTTGTCTTTAGCTTCTATGGCGTCCATCATATTAGGTCAGAATCGATGCTTTTGTTGCTTGACTGGCCTTGCATTCGACAGAATGTTGAGCTTGTGGGTAGTGATCTAAGGATCTAATCCGGCATGTCTTCATAGCTCCAGGCGAATACATTAATGTATTCCCTAATAAGCTGAATCAGTTCATGTTTATCCACTTCATGGAGGCTTTTGCTGATGAAGATTGGTCTTGGAGTGGCTTCGACTCCGACATCGACTTGAACCAACTGATCTTCGGTAGGTGGCTCACGTTGCTTGAAGCAAATTTCCTATTGAGCATCCATCCTTTGTACCCAAGGATCAGATTCAGGGGCTTCGGCAAAGTCGTCGTCATCTTCCGAGAACTCGACAGTTACCATATTGGAAGATCGAGTCACTCGATGGACATGCCCTATACTGGTGTCTGAATCCTATGAAACAGAGTTGGAAGAATTAGATCGCTCTTCCTTGTCAGACTCAGAAGTGACTGGGGTCATGATCGGCGAAGTGTAACCCAACCCATGCTTTGTTTTGCTATAGAATTGTAGTGACTTTCCTTTTGGAGCAGCGATACGAATAGGAGTTCACCTTCCCCTCCTACCGTTGAGGCCAGTTTTGAATAGCCCATCTTTTGAATTATGTTCTTTGATTGTTGACTGTAACGACGTAGCTGAAGTTGCCCATTATCGTCATTTTCAGCCTCGCTATCGGACGTAGTCTTTTAACTCAATCCTTGCTGAAGAGGATAGGATATTCATCTTTCTTCTGGGATAGAACTAGAAAGAATGAATCTTGTGCTGGTTCAAGTGATACTTCGCCTTGGAGAGGTTGAATTGCTCCTAATGTAAGAGGTTCGAAGTTATCCACAATTTTTCGATAACATCGAGCATAATAGTTGATATGAATATAATGCAAAGGAGATGCTACTTTATTAATAATTACATCACCATTTACAACAGGGCTCTTGATCTTAGCCAATGGCTTGCTAAGATTGATAACCAGAGGTGAAGATGGAGAAGGAGAAGGCTTATTACGACGAAGGTCGATAACAAGAGGCTCAGAAGAGATGAGCTCCCTATCTCCTATCTTTTCAGCAAGAGGATGCTTAGCATTAGAAGAGATATGTATGGTCAGAGTTTGAGAAGATAAAGGATAAGAAGTACGTCCTTTGACCGAAATCAGAAGGACATCATCTGTATTGTCCTTCTAATCTTTCTTAGTATCTATTGCCAGTACGAATTTAATGAACTCTACTTTGTACATCCTGGAGTCAGTAAAATATGCTTCGACGCCCCGAAAGGGATTAAGATCAGCCACTTTCTTTCGGACTTCTCCGTTGTTTACGACATATTTGAAGCATTGGTGGAGAGTGGACGGCACAATATTAGCAACCATGGTCTTCCTAACAAAACATTGTAGGAGCCATGATTGTCAATCCCATAAAAAGTGACCTTTGTGCAGATATTGCCAATTTAAACTTTCAGGCGATTCTTTCCTAGTAGTTCACTTCTTCCGGAATTGAATCCCAAAATAGTTGTGATTGTTGTAGAGAGATTATGGACTAGGGTCTTTAGTGCATCCAGTAGAGCCTTCGACATAATATTGAGTGCAGATCCAGGATCAATCAGGATGCGATTGACTTTCATTATATCGACATACCAGGTGAAATAGAAAGGTCGATCATGTCGATTGTCTTCCAAAAGTATATCATCTTGCGTGAAGGTGATGTTGGGGATCAGCTCCATTAAACTATGACAGTGAAAACAAGCTACAGGTTCCTTCTCTGGTTTCTTGAGGAGTGCTCGACAAGCGTCAGCTTGCATCAGAGCTTCAGTCAGTATTTTTCGAGTTTCCTTCGAGAGACGAAAGTGCTCGAAGATTGATAACCTCGTCGAAGTATTGGCTAGCTAAGCCAATATGTTAAAGTTGTACGACTTTTCAAGTCCAAGTGGTAGAGTTTTCTTCAATATTTTATCAAAGCGAACTGGCTGTTTGCCTTCGTCAGCCGCTGTTGGTTTAGGAGGAACTGATTCTACTGGAGGCGATGAAGCTGATAGAACATTGACAGCCAGAAAAGAAGATGCTGGTGTGGCATCAGAGACTAGAGGAGGAATGACAGCATTCTCTTATCCTTCTGGATAGTCTCTAAGATAGAGCCTTCCAGATCTGGTAATGGTCATGGCTTCCTCTTCTGGAGCTGGTGCGAAGGAAACCATTTTGTAATTCATCATCCGAAGCTTGTTTTTCGAGGACTTCTTCTGAAGCGACAAAGGATTTGTCCAGAATCCTAAGCTAACATGGGACTGGTTGTGCTGAAGACATAGAGAGAGAGGTGTAGAGGACCCCTTTCCATCATTCAAGCCGGGGGCTTTTTGCAGGTCATATCCCATTTTTGTCATCAGTTCACGGGACTGTTGACTGTATAGATAAAATATTGGCTGGTAATTGGCTTCTGGTTTTGGTAGTATTATCCCAAAAGAAGAAAGAGAATCAGCTGCCGAAATGAAGGTAGCATCCAGAGGTAGAAAATGATAACCATATTGTGATGTCATGTATGACTTGTATTTGGTTGTCTTTATGGATTTTATAGAAGAAGCGGACTTCTCAAAATCAGCAACTAAATCAGGATGGATCCACATGATTTTCCCTTTGTCGGTTAACAGATGGACAAGAACGTCACTTCGTACTGGTGGAAGGTTGATGATCTCTAGAGTGGCCTTGGATAGGGACGACTCCATCTTGCATAAGTTGAGCAGAAAAGTCATCGAACTACAGAGAGACGATATTGGCAGTCACAGTCTTCTCATCCTGCTGAAGAGTGATCGTGCCGGCATTAATCAGCACCTGGATCTTTCCTTTGAGCATGTAACACGCCCTAGTCGAGTGTCATATGAACCTATGATACAACAGTGTTTAGGATTGTCAGTTTTACCTACTTCATTTGGCCATTTTGCTTCGGGCAGTTAAAACTTGTTGCTTTTGATCAGATAATCAAATATGCTCATGATTTTGTCCTCGTCAAAAGAATATTTCTCCTTAGGATGCTGTTCTCTTTATGGAGGTGCCATCGTAGTAGGTGTTGATTAACCCACATTAACAGCCAAAGCTTCTTTACCTTTCACATTGATGGCGGAAGCTTCCTCGTTCTTGCGGTTGTTTTGACGAATGTTCATCTTTATCAAGATTAGGCATCTGGATGCCTAATTGTTTGAACTTGTCAGCACTGTTTTTGGCTGCCTTGGCACTTATTATGAAGGAAGCCCAGTCTTAAAATTGCATGGATCCAGTCCATATGCTGACTATAGGTAACAAGTTTGATTTATATGTATCTATAGTCAATGCATCTGGAGTACCCAGAGGCATTTTGAGTGCCTCTCGACGGAAGCGCTCAATAAAATGTTCAGCAGTTTTGTTAGGTCGTTGCTTGATTTTGATAAGGGTCGACATGGTCATGTCGTTTGTTCCCTCGTAGAATCGTTCCAGGAACATTTGCTTGAACCCTGCAGAGGAGGTTATGCAACCATCTGGCAAACTGCGATACTAGTCATAAGCTGCATCCGCCAAGTACACGACGAATACTCTAGTGAGTAGAGCATCGTTCGGTAAGAGTTCATCGGTCATTACCTCGAAGTGATTGAGGTATTGACTTGGAGATGAACTGCCGTCAAACAGCATGATGGTTGGCGGCTTATATTTAGGTGAAAATGGGACTTCCTTCCACTCTATAGGGTAGGGTTGCTTGATCTCCAACTTCTACAGACCGTCCTTCTGCTTGAAAGCTTTGAACTGGCTACATAGAAGCTTCACTGCCTTATTAGTATCCACTAGTGCTTGGGGAGCAGTAGACTGGTTCGATGCATTACGATGTGGGACTGCATGATAAGCACCACCCCCAGCACCAGAATGACTTGGAGCTAGCATGGTAGCATTGTGAGGAGACTATACCCCTAGACCAGTATTAGCAGGGGCAGATGCTGCTATGTGTTCTTGGATTGGTATCGGATTAGCAACCGGTAGAATAGTAGATTGTGCCACGATCATAGCATGCTATCATTTCGGCCACATTCTTTATATTGGCCTCTAAAGCGGTGATCCTCTGCTCTTGACTGCCGGAGATGGATGCATCTTGTTCTTCTTTAGTGACGACAGTCACTTCTCTGGCCACCGAGGAAGAGCTGCTAGAAAAGATGGTCCGTTCAGAGCCTTCACTATCGGCATCAAAGTCATCCAAGGAACGACCCACAGGTTAAAGTGTGGGAAGATTCCCCTGATAGTGGAACTCTTAATCGAAATTAGGAAGTTTTCGTTAACCAATTGAGTCTTAGTCGGAAGGAAGATTCTTTTGACCGATTGTCTTTTGGTCGGAAGGAAGATTTCTTTGACCGAGTCTCTTGGTCAGAAGGAAGATTCCTTTGAACGATTATCTCTTGGTCGGAAGGAAGATTCCTTTGACTGATTTTCTCTCGGCTTCTTGATCTGGTATGTCGGTAGACTCCTTCGTCAGAGTCACGGATTCGATCAAGGTATTGTTGACTAGGGTTGCCGGCTGCATTACGTCTTGGATGTTTACCACCCCCAGTGCTTCGAGATGTCATGTTGACTGAAGCATACAACAGTTCATCTTCGTCCACCATCACAACTTCAGGAGTTCGAGTGTAGTTCAAACGATCGAAGACAGACCGTTTAGCTGACTGGCAGCAATATTTGATCACTACTTCATGGTGGTGATTACAATGATGTTCTTGATGTTAGCCCAATAATTATATTATATTTTTGAATATGGCTAATCAATTAAGTTTAACATAATAACATCACTAATATTCATATAATCACTATCATGTTGCTACTTAAACTTAGCATTGTCCTAATATTAGCATTGTCCTAAATGTTCTATATCATATTTCTATGTTTGTATCATAATGCATCATACTGCTTGGTTCTTCTAACATGTATTTATAGACATGTTGTAAGCATGATCAAACATGATCAAAGCAGGACATATACAATGGAGAATTATTGATGGGCCCAAGACGACGTTATACAAGAAGATTTCTCTGAACCGCCTAACGACCTATCCGGGGCCTCGCATTGGGGGTTCCGCTGCCCGGTTAGCGGACAGGGGTCGAGGGGGCAGCCCCCCCCCCCCCCCCCCCCGTAGGGGTTCGGGAGTGAAGCCCCCGAAAGGTATTCAGATTTCCAGATCTATTTATCTTTGGACGATCGCCGTCAAGGAAAAAGGCATCTTCATGTTTCTCATATTTCAGAAGAAAGGCGTCACCAAAGGGCTATTGGTTTTCCTATTTGAATAATGTATTTTCCATATTTATTAAGTCTAGGAATACGATGTACACTGCATCATACTAGCAAATAGGCTATCCAAGAAATGTTTTCAAAATACCCTTTCATTTTGAAAACAAGCCCACTTACAAAAGCCTAAACTACTTTCTAACTGTTTGACTTTTCAAAAAGCCTAAAAACTAATTTGCAAAAACTATGACAGAACTCCAGGCGAATTCGGCCCGAATTCGGCCAGAGTTCGGCCAGAGTTCGGCCATAGTTCGGTTAATGAACTTTGCTTTTTGAACTTGGTCTTTCTGGAGTTACGGATCCCAACGAGATTTTCTTAAAGTGTTCTGCCCGAATTCTGTTCGAATTCTGTCAGAATTCTGCCTTTAGAAAAACTATAAATAGAGAAGGATTTCGATCATTTCAATTCACTCATACACCTATTCACTTTCACATCTCTTTTCCATAAGCCTAATACTTCTTCCAAAGTGTTCTGAGCTATTCATTTTCAAATCCCAAGCTAGTTACAATCCTCTAGTCGATTTGCCAGTGCGGTACGGTCTAGAAGTTTCAGAGCGATTGTAATCAGAGGCTTGATTGAAGAAAGACTCTTTACAATTGAAGTTGGTCAAGTACTTCGGATCAAAGCTCGCGTTGTAGAAGTTGCAAAAACTTCGGATGAAAACTTGTGGTGATTTTCTATAGTGGATTCAACTGGAAGCTAGAGTTCTTCCGACTGTACTAGTCCCCACAAGAGGGAAACCAGTATACATCCTTTTGTTTGCGTTTGCTTTCTACTCTCTACTTTTCATTTACATATCTGTGATACATATATTATGTAATCTTGCTGCTAACATTTTTAATTAGCTAAATTCTGCTGCCTACTCTATTCACCCCCTCTAGAGTATTGTGCTTTACAACTCGTTCCTACAATCGATCCTATACTTGATGCCGAATTAAAGATGGACGAGACGGTCCTACGATCTTCCACTTTTGTACAAGAAGTTAAGGAGATCTGTTACAGTGACAAGATAAGGAGAAGTCGGAGGTACATATTTCTTAATGATGTTATGAACATGATTCCGGTTCTTGAGGTTCCATGTTCCCTGTGTGTAAAAAGAGGTACTGACTTTATTTGCATAGGTGAGAGGATTCTTGATTCGAGAAACACCCCTTGTGCGCAACTTGGCAAGTGTTGCAGGTTGTTCTTGATGCATGCTTGATATTGTTCTGTGCTGGTTAAGGTAGGTATGCATGTCAGGGTTGTGCGCCATTTAACTATCTGTCTGAGATACCTTCAATTTATCCTGCTTTGTTCTTGAAATGTGCAAGATGGACAGATCTTGGCTCTGGCTTGACTGGCGCTGGCTATGAGGAGTGGGAAGGATGCCCTGTTGTTCTGTGTACCATTTTTTAGTACGTTTGGCACGTCGCAGTTGAGCAGCAGAAAATAGACTTCGAGCAGAATCTATTCTCTTGTCATTTATTTGATTACTTTGCCAAGAGGAGTAAGCTCTCTACTTAGAAGCATTCTTGCATTGACTGGCACAAGGGCATAATCAGATGTATTTTCCACCAAGGCCAGGACTGGAGAATGATAAGGAAAGGCCATAGGGCGCTTTCTTTTGTTCTGCAATGGGGCAGAAGTCAGTAATTTCTCACCAAATTTAGAATTAGAAAGGAAGAAGGTGTGGCCTAGCGACGCTGTCCCCTGATTGGCGCCTGAGCATTGGCTGGCGAACCCTCCATCGAGTTTAGAACAGGGGAGAAAGAAGGAGTGGCCTGGAGGCGCTGTCCCCTGATTGGCGCTTGAGCATTGGCTGGCGCACCCTCCACCGAGTTTAGAATTGGGAAGGAAGAAGGAGTTACCTGGTAACACTGTCCCCTGATTGGTGCCTGGGCATTGGCTTGAGTGTTCTCTACTAATTTCAGAATTTGTGAGGAAGGAGAAGTAGCTACAGAGCTTTTCTTTATGACTGGCGCAGCAACAGTGATTGGTGTACTAGAGGACTTTGGAGTCCAGATGGCACGTGCCTTGTTCTTGGCAGCAACCGTGGTACGCTTGGCACCCCTTGCTCCAATAATTGCTTCATAGGCAGTTTGGTCGACTTTTATGACTAATGTCTTATGCGTATTTTTGACCGACGCAACATCGCATTGAGTTGTCACTTTCTCGTCAGAGGAAAAAGTCGTCCCCAGCAGAGTCGTCATTTTATTTACAAAAACAAAAGTATTCCGTTACAAACTAGAAAAAAGAAAGTACAAGAGTACAATTGATTTCTAGGAAAGTACAACTGTAGAAATCTGATCAGAAGACGATCACTATATCCCTTGTACGATGTGATGTCGAAGAATAAAGCCTTTGGAGAGTGCTACAACAAGTGCTAAGGAGATTAGGATCATTAGTGATGCTTTGCAAGTGATTTAAAACTTTATTTATAGAGTTCTAGATATAATTGTTAAGTAGTTATCCTGATTGGCGCACACTGCAAGTGGCACGCCATTCACACCTTGGCACGAATGGCTAGTTTAACTACTTGCATGCGTGGCATGCTGTGATTGATATGCGCTTGGTCATGGGCAGGTCAAGTACATATTCTTCGACATTAGTGGCATGTGTGCCACGTAATCTAATTGCTTCAGGATGATTTGATCAAATGGTACCCACTGCTGGGTGGCGCCAGGCGCTACTTGCTGAGTGGTGCTACTGACTGATATGATACTAATGATTATCTCGTGCCAATTGCAGATGGGACGATGCAGCTGTTGGTCATCAATGGCGGATCTGACATGTCTCACCAAATCTCCTCGAGCGCCATGCGCTCGGGATTCGAACAGATTTTTCTCGACTGTCGTATTGTCAGTCATGATGATAACTGTTTAGCTTCTCCGAGAAGATGGCCACATGGTGGGTAGTGCCACTCGATGTATGGTGACATCTGATGGCCTGTGCCAATTGAAGATCTGAATGCTGGCACTTCTTATGAGTAGCACAAGGTGTTGAATGTATTTTTTTAGGCTTCTACACGAGTATCTACAGAATCGAATTTTCGGCAGGAATAGAAAATCATTCAGACATAATCAAGGTCTGAATTCTGGTACGACTAATCGATCATATAGTCGTGGCCGAATCAAGGTTTTAGGCGCAATTAAGAAATAAATCAAATTATTTAAGCGCGAAGGCGCGGCTAGGAAAATCAAAATTGTTCAGTTATGATCAAGTTACGATAAGGTTTAAGTATAGAATGATCAATATGATCTAGGCTCGATAAAATCAGATTCAAGGTTATATAGGCACGTTCAAATACGAAAACGACGCGATTGGCATCATTAGAAAAATTAAATTGGCACGATAAATCTCTAAGGATCAAACCACTTGACCACGTGCAAAATCAAGGCTTAGACATGCTTAAGAATTTTGGATGCTAAAAATCACTTAGGCACGATTTAGAATAAGGATATGAAGAAGGTTGAAACTTAGTCATGGTTAGGAATGAAATCTGAGACTAGAGGATCGAAATTTAGGCACGACAAGAAAAATTATTCCGACACGATCATGCCCAATTTCTGACACGACTAAGTTCGTAGTCGATTCAGATAGTCGTGATCGGAGATCAAATTCCTGGCATGTTTCAGGGGTAAGATTAATAGGCCTAGTCACGATCTTTTGAATTTACGATTGCGGAAATCAAAGTCGTCTAATCATGCCAGGTCATCTAGACAAGTCTAAACATAAGAATTTCAGGTATAATTAGGAAAACAAGTAATGGTCAAAAAATAGTTTAGGTACGAGTATTAAAATCCAAACATGATCGTAATCGAATTTCGACACGATCAAGGATAAGGTCAGTCTAACCTTGATCTAGATAGTATTTAGATACGACAAAGAATATAATCGAAGTCTATCACTACCACATTTTAGAATAAGGGTATTTTGGTAATTTGTAAAATTTTGATTATTTTAGATACCATTAATTAATATATTTTGTTACTAATAATGTTTTAGTTAAACCTTAGAACCATTGAGTAGATGTTAGCCATGACCAAGAAAACTTAGTTAGTGAGATTAGATAACTTTAGATTTATTCTAATTAATTAGCTAGACTCTAATCTAGCTAGAAATCACTTAGAACCTATTTGAGGGCTAAAAATAATAAGCTAGTTTAGGCCTTTACCAAAAAGGCTTAACATGACAAGTTAGGAAGGCCTTTAAGCTTTGCACCTCAACCAAAATCCTAGTAAACCCCATGGCCGGCCGCTAGAGCCCCTCCCCGTTTCTATCAATAGCAATATTTCTTCTTCTTCCTCCTTTTATTGAAAACCCTAACCCTAATTTGTGTTCTCCCCTAAATTTCCTCCATCTCCCAAATTGAGTCCAAATTCCCACAAACCAATTGCAATCTCTTCCCCTTGAAGAGGAGAAGCCTCTATTGGCTAGCTTAGGAGCATTTGGAGCAATTTGGCCATTGGAGCTTCGTGGAGATCTAGATCTATGATTTGTTCCTTGGGAATCCATCTCCCAAGTGGTAAGAGCCCTCTAAACCTTCTAATTTCCTTCATTTAGTATAAATGCATTCATTTAGGATCCCCCTTAACATTGGGAATGCCTTGCATCATTTTGGATCCATTTGGGGTGCGTATCACGGCCGTATTGCACCGTATCGAATACGTCCACCAAGTATTTAATGAAATGGCCAGTAGGCTATTGAACTCTCAAATTTTAATTTTAATTGGGTTTTTCTATTGATAATATGTTGTGTTAGCAATGTTAGGGTTATCTTGTGATATTGGATTGGATTGGTGGAGTATAATGGATTGGGGGCTTGGTATTTACTGTTATATTTCCTGTCACTATTCAGTTTCCTCATTCTTCATTAGTGTGTATACTTATATATCTTTGATACATTGCAGTCCATATTATAGGTGATGATCCTTCCCTTGAATGCTTCACTGTTTATTTATGCTACTATTTGATTACTCCTCTGTCCCTAACCTTCATGTCCAGTCGAGTTTGGGTTTACCTTAGTTGTGTTCTGTCCTCACTGTGATGTTTCAGACCCCCAAATTTGAATGTTCTGTCTACTTCTTGATGACTCATTCTTTTGTAGTGGTATGTGACAGTAAGAATGTGTTCTGCCTTTGTTAATTTTGTCCTGCATACTAAGAGTAGGCCAACATCAGACATTGCCCTTCATTCGAGTATCAGTAGATACATGTTCCTTTTGAGCAACCATTAGATCTTTGTATTGTCAATATGTCCAGTTCCTATATTAGTTGTTTCCCTATATATATATATGAGTTATATATATTTAGGATATTAATCCTTGTTTCTTAGCTCAGTCACCAACTTTTTAAGTAGCCATTAGTTTACTACTTTTGGGTATCATATATATTCAGTTTATTCATGTATCCATCTCTCCAAATCCGTCCTATCCACATTAGTTGGGTTCAGTCGAGCCAAAGTACTTCTGTCCTACATTCCTATTGATGATGCCCACTCGAGTTAATATCCAGTATTGTATGTTCAGTTCATCCCTTAGTATCTGCCTACATCTGAATATAACCATCCATGTAAATGGATCTGCCATCATATTTAGTCTTAGTCTCCAGGTTAGCATTTGTCCAGTCCCATTTGCAGGTTTAAGTTAGTTGGTGTTCTTTTGTATAAGACAAGATATCTTCATGTATCAGAGATGAGGTAATATAAGGATCGGGCATGGGGTGTTAATATAGGATATGAATTTAGTTCAATGTTTTAGTATTAGTTATTGAATCTTTAGCCTTATTTGGTTATGTCCAGATATTGTGGATAGAGATACCTTATGTGATAAGTCTAGTATATATTCCTGTAAGTTTTAATCAATTGATACATTTCATAGATAACTATTTGGTTATGTTCTTCTGTCCTGTATCATTGCATACCCTTCAAGTTAAATCCATCCCTTCATATCTGTTATGTCCACATTCAACTATTCAGTTCAAATGGTTGTCCTGCTACCTAGTGGTTCAGACTTTACAAGTTCAGTCCACCTTGTTCTATATGTAGACCCCTTAGGTCAGTCAATGATTCAGTCCAGTTGGTATCCTTCCAAATGATACTTATTGTCAATCTTTTTTAACCTTGAACCACCGTACAGTTGTGGTCAGTCCATGACCATTGTATCCCAGTCCATGGCACATATTGTCCCATTTTTCCTATAGGTGCAGCCTTGTATGTGTGTGTGTATATATATATATATATATATACTCACAGAATGGTCCTGATTCCCCCTTTCCTTCCTCCAGTGTTCTCCTCATGGAGCTTCCCAGCCATGTCAGCCCACCGCCGCTCCTAGCTGGCTGGCGCCCACCTCTCCCCCCGCTCCTCGTCCATGGCTCCTCCAGCCCCCGCCGTCGATCCAGGCCCAATCCCTTGGTTTCTCCGTTGCCGTGGCCCTCGGTAGCAAGCTCTCGGCTTCTGGCCGAGGACGCCGGTGGCACCACCGCCGACCTCGGACTGCAGACCGATGCCCCGCCCCCTCTCCGTCCAACGTCGGGACGCTGCCGTCCATCCTAGGCCCCCCCGACCATCGGATGGTCCTCGGCCCAACTTTCGCTCGTCGAACAAAGTCTCGCAGTGACGGCCTCCTCCCCCTCCGGGGTCAGCTCTACCGTTGTGCCCGTTCCGGCGCCCCCCTCAGGAGCCGGCTCCGGGGCTCCGACTTCTCAGCTGCGACCCCCCCAGGCCTGTCAGCCTACCGGTCTTCTTCCGCCCATCCTCGCCCGTCATTAGAATTTCGAATTCGAATTTGGATTTCTCGCACTTGGGCTCCGTCGAGCTCCTGGCATGCGCCCCCTCCCCTCCATGTTCCGGGACATGCGCCCGTTCTCAAGGTCATGATCCCTCTAGGATTGCAGTGGAGCTTTGCCTCCCACGTAATTCTGCCGCTCACCAGGCCTATGCACCGCTTCCGTCCGACGGGGACATCATCTCCTCCACTTTGTCCCCCAGGACTTGGAACTCCTCGTTGGTTAGAAAGTATTCCTCATAAGGTTCTGATCCCCAAGGGAGCCTTGACACCTCGTACATTTCATGAAGTGCGAGTCCCAGCTCCCCCACCGGAGTAAAGAAAGTCCCGGTCTGGGTGTTAAACATCTCCAGAAGCGTGAGGAACATATGCCTGTTGATGTCGACGCCTGCCTGGGTAGCACGGATTGCGGCAGTCAGCCCAATCTCTCGGAGTTCGGTTCAAAACTGCGTCAGAATCCAGAGTGTCAGCTTGTCCCACTTGGAAACATAGTGACACCAACCCTCTACCCAAAATTCACCTTTCGGGTACGACTGCTTCAACAACAACATACGATTTGCAAAAGTCGAAGCGCCAAAAGCAAATGTGTTGTTAGGGACGTCACTGTAAATGCTCCCAGGACACAGAGTCCGGCAAGTGAAAGAAGGCCCAGCCCGCGCGACGGCCAAAGTATCCCTCTGACTGGAGGTTAGCTTCCAAGACATCCTTCTCTTGGAAGCAAGGCAACAGAAAGCCGTCAAAGGCCATTGACGCTCAAGTTGCTTAACGGTCATGTGCACCCCTCTTGCTGTAAAGAACCAATCTTCCTTGATTTTTAACACCTTTGCTTCAGTAGAAGTAAAGCGGTCCCCAAACAGGAACTCAGGCTTCAAGAAAGTCACATTATCAGAAATGGCAGATTTTAAAACGCCACGCTCTATCATCCGTTGGAGGAACCCATGCTGTTGTTCCCAGATTTAGGTTATTCTCTTGGGAGGCTGATCCAGCATAATGACAGCTTGGGCAGGGTTTACCACCTCCTCGTTATAATCCACACCCATCTGGCAGAGGGCAGCGTCCAGAAGCACTTCATTCAAGAGTGGGACGGTCATCGACACTGGTGGTCAGCAAAAGAAGGCGAAGATTCAGATATGCAAAAAAATCTGAGCTACGTTCTCATTAGAAGTGCATACCCTGAACTAAGGCTCAAGCGCATCTTAAAAGAAGCTTCGGCGCATCATCAGGGTCTAAACCCATGTGCGTCAGCAGTAAAAGCTTCGACGTATCATCAGGGTCTAAACCCATGCACGTCAGCAGTAAAAGCTTCGGCACATCATCAGGGTCTAAACCCATGCGCGTCAGCAGTAAAAGCTTCAGTTCATCATCAGGGTCTAAACCCATGTGCGTCAGCAGTGAAGCTTCGGCGCATCATCAGGGTCTAAACCCATGCGCGTCGGCAGTGCAGCTTCGATGCATCATCAGGGTCTAAACCTATACGCGTCAGCAGTAAAAGCTTTGGCACATCATCAGGGTCTAAACCCATGCGCGTCAGCAGTAAAAGCTTCAGCGCATCATCAGGTTCTAAACCCATGCGCGTCAGCAGTGAAGCTTCGGCGCATCATCAGGGTCTAAACCCATGCGTGTCGGTAGTGCAGCTTCGGCGCATCATCAGGGTCTAAACCCATGCGCGTTGACAGTAAAGCTTCGGCGCATTATCATGGTTTAAACCCATGCGCGTCGGCGGAAAAGCTTTAGCAAATCATCAGGACTCAAGGTCCATGCGCGTCAGTGTATGTGAAGTTCTAAAAATAGCCTATTTCGAGTATAGAAAAGTAATGAATGATGAAACACACCAGTCACCGCCGGCCGAACGTCGACGAGCGTCCTGGGGACATCATCCGTAGTAGCCACCACAGGCTCTTTTCCTTTGCCTCGTCCTCGGCCAGCACCACCGCAAGGAGTCTTGGGGGCCATCTCGTGAAAGAAGAAGATTAGGGTTTTTCGAAAGAAGAACTCTAGAGAAGAAGAAAGGTAAGTGGAGAATAACCCTTTCTCTCCATCAGACGCCTATTTATAGGCTTATGCATACGCGCCCGAACAGTCATGCGCCCCGTTGAAGACACCACCATACTTCTTATTCAAAGTATTCCAAAACTTGACAAAAAGTTTTGAAAACTTTGAAGGGGGTCTTGTAGAAGCATGGAATTTTAGGAACAGAAATCCTATGCGCCTAAATATTACATACGCCAGGAAGCTCAGATGTAGTACTTGGCACAGCAAACAGCAAAAGCATAGACATAAAAAGAAGATTTTTATTTCATATAAAAGTCTATTACATGTCTAAAAAAGGTTGTACAAATGAGAACTTCTACAAAAAGAAAAGACCCAAAGTCTACAGCTAGGCGCAGCAACCACCATGCGATCTCAAACAGGCGCATCTCGCCATGCGCTCTCAGTCAGACGCATCTCTTTGGCGTCTCATTACCTGTACATGTTGAATGTTGCACTGTTTTTATGTGCCATACACACACACACCCACAGCAGTTTGCATACTGTCACTTCACTGTTTGTTATATTCCTGCATATATATATAGTTAATCCATGTACACCTCCCACATCACCCTGTTCACACACACAAGTATGCACACACACACCTTGCACTATTTAATTTCTGCACTTGTTCCTGTCCACACATGCTTCCCTCTCCATATGCATATTCATGTGTATATCATATATCTATATATATATATATATGTGAGTGATGTAAGGGTATGTATTAGTGTCTATGTGAATGTAATGTGCCTATATATATGTGAAATGTATATCTATATGTATACATATAGTATTTAGCCTAGGTATGCATAGTGTTAATCCAATATATGTATCTATATATATGTTGTATATGCATAGGTATAATGGGCACTTGGAATGTGTGTGTTGTCTAGTATAGACTTGTTAGAGCCTAGCATGACTTGTTAGACCTAGATAGTTGAGTTTAGACTTGATTTGACTAAGTTGACCTAGTTTGACTTCTAGGGTTGACTAAAGTTGACCAAGAGTTGACTTTGGCTTAGATTGACCTAGAATCATGTAGAATGCATAGTAGTACTGCATTACACTATTCTGGACTTGTTGTGACTTGTGCTGTTCTGATTAGGAGCCAAACACCACTCCTTGGACAGTACGTTTCATATTGGACACTCAGATACAGACGAGTACATTCTCTGATCATTTCATATCCTGCTTAGAATTATTTCTTGCAGTAGATTACTTTACTTGTACTATCACGTTGGTCACACGGATTGGTACTATATGGATCCCTTCTTGAGATGTTATCCTTAGGGAGCATCGGGTACTACATGTTCTGTGCGTTTCACTTACATGGCGTATCATATGCTTCATTGGTTCTTTGATCACTTACGACATATACTCTTATGATCGTAGAGTCTTCCTAGAATCCTTATCCCATTTATGGGACTACTATGTATCACCTTCGGGGTCTATCACCTTCGAGGTCTATCACCTTCGGGATCTACTACCCTTCGGGGGCTGTTACATAGCATCATGTAACATAACCTGGCTGGATCCTTGTGTATTGATTGGGGTACGGGAGAGTAGAAATGGACATATGAATAATACCCAAGTAGTATCTTATCAGAATCTCTTCCATAGTGTCTTATCAGAATCTCCTATGCCATTTACATGTTCATGTTGTACTTTGATTCACTAGTCACTGCTAGTTCCCTATGTATAGTAGATATTTCTATTACATGTTCATGTTGTACTTTCAGTACTTGTATCTTACTTTATTGCATGTTTATATTTTCTAACCTGCTATGTATTGTTGAGATGTACTGTGCTCGCTCCTGTCCTGACTGGACCTGTTGAAATATTACAAAGGACGAGGAGGAGGCCTGCCTGGACACCTACTACGGGGTAGCCTTAGATGACACCTGTGAGCTGGACTCCCAGGAGGACCCAGCTGCAGCTGAGGACATTCCCCCGACTGTCTAGACTAGATTAGTTAGGCTGTTTATCATTTGTAGTCTGGAGACATGTTCTAGTTATACTTTATTTTGGAGTTCAGTATTGTATATATTCTTTCTTCTGAGACATTATACTGTTGGATATTGCTGGGATTATCTTAAACTGATTCTATCTATTTTATTCCTTGAGTTCTATTTCATATCGTGCTATCTCTTCCTTAGTTGTGATTGAGTTTACTATTGCTATGTCATCCCCATTCGGGGAGTATAAACTGTTTAGAGATATATTGTTAGATGTTGTGACCTCGGACAATGTTCTACCGCCGACACTGCGGCGTAGGCTGGACGTACCCACGTCTCGTGCCCTTACTCTAGGGTGCGGGTCGTGACACATTTTTTGTGGTGGCCCATGCAGGTCTAGACTAGAATTGTAGTGGTACTCGAACTAGAGTATCACTGCAGCCTGCTATAGGATATAGGACATTAATTTTAAGATACTCAATCACTTTAGGAAAATTTCTTTTATTGCCATTTAAATCCTTTGTCAGCTGATCCTTTGAATTAAAATTGTCCGCCTTTGTTATTTCGCTTCTTTCTCAGAAATTGATACCCTTGTTTGTCTATCTTCAGGATGGTAGAGACTCGATCGCAGCGTGCCGTCCATGAGGATACTATAGAGGGGACTGCTACCTCTCAGCCAGTACGGCGAGGCCAGGGGACTGCAGCTCCTGCCACCTCAGCTCGTATTGAGACCTCGGCAGTAGCAGCAGGGGGTATGCATCCACCGACTCGGAGGCAGGACCCGGTCATTCCAGAGGATCCCTTCCAGCCTTCATCGTCTCCAGGACATGTGGACGCAGCTCATATGTTCGCGTATTTCTAGCAGTTCATGGACCGACAGCAGGCTCGGCAGGACAGAGGCATGGAGTTGGCCGTCACGACAGCCGCAGCTCGACCAGTGGTACAGCAGCCGAGGATACCGGGAATCGAGCAGTTTCAGAAGATGAGCCCCAGAGACTTTCTGGGGACAGAGGGGATCTTATATGCCGATGAGTGGATCGAGCATATAGAGGAGATCTTCCGCTTGGCCAGGATTCCAGCAGACCTTCAGATCGAGGCCACAGCTAGCCGGATGCGAGATCTTGCTCGCACATGGTATCAATCAGACCCCAGGGTGGGGGTATCGGGGCAGACTTGGAAGCAGTTCAGGGGCTTCTTCAAGAAGAAGTTCTTCCCAGATTCAGCAGTCAGAGCCTTAGAGTCGCAGTTTGAGAGCTTGGTCCAAGGGAGCCTCTCAGTAGAGGAGTATGCTACAGAGTTTGGTCGTCTCGGCAGGTTCATGGAGGGCTTGAGCGAGACGGCGATGGTCCAAGGGAGCCTCTCAGTAGAGGAGTATGCTACAGAGTTTGGTCGTCTCGGCAGGTTCATGGAGGGCTTGAGCGAGACGACGAAGGCCCAGAGGTTCCGGAAGGGTCTGATCAAGGAGGTCAAGTCTCTGACCAAGGGCAGCAGAGATGCTACGTTCGAGAAGATCTTGACGGGGGCCCTGTTGGCTGAGGATGATCTTGAGCTTAGGCTCAAGAAGGGGAGGGACCCAGTTGGAGGTAGCAGCAGCGGGGGCCAGGCCAAGAGGCCCCACTTTCAGCATCAGCAGCTGAGGCAGTTTCAGCCGCAGCCGATCCAGCAGAGGCCAGTTCAGCAGCAGCAGCCGAGACAGCACCAGCAGGGTCAGAGACAGGGAGCCACTTGTGCCTACTGCAAGAAGCCTGGGCACGTCTTCAATGAGTGCCGAAAGAGGCTAGGCCTGTGCCTATTGTGTAGTTCAGCAGACCACCAGATGAGGGAGTGCCGCATAGCACGAGCAGGCCCGGGAGGAGGAGCCAGAGCTCCAACAGGCCAGCAGAGAGGACCAGCCCTGCCGACGCAGTAGCAGAGGTTTGTCTAGTACCAACAGCAGGCCAGGGGAGGCCAGCAGGGGCGAGCTTTTGCCATGGTAGCTGGAGAGGCAGAGGTGACTGGAGAGCTTATTACAGGTTCGATTCTTCTCGACTCCAGTCTAGCATTTGCCTTATTTGATTCTGGTGTATCGTATAGCTTCATATCAGTATCTTTTGTGATTAGACACAGTATCATAGCTGAATCATTGCCTAGGACATACAAGATCACAACCGGGGGTGGTATTATCCTCGTACGTGATGTTTGTAAGGGTCGGAGAGTAGTTTTGGGAGGCCGTGAGATGGAGGTGAGCCTGCTCGTAATGCCATTGCCGAACTACGATATAGTACTAGGCATGGATGGGTTGAGCAGGCACCACGCCAGCATTGATTGCAGAGGGGGTAGAGTTCTCTTCAGAGCGCCGGGGGAGCCAGAGTTCGAGTACTCCAGACGTCAGGCAGAGCAGAGCAGCGGAGTCTTCTGTGGAGTCTCGGTCAAGGAGCAGACGATTCCACACCCCTTGATAGCAGAGTATATGGATGTTTTCCCAGAGGAGTTGCCGGGACTGCCACCAGACAGGGACATTGAGTTCTCGATAGACTTGGTTCCAGGAGCGGAACACATCTCTCAGCATGTCTATTGGGTGAACAACAGCGAGCTGGTGGAGCTGAAGAAGCGGGTGGATGAGCTACAGGATAAGGGATTCATCCGCTCGAGTTCGTCGCCATGGGGTGCACCAGTGTTGTTCGTGCCGAAGAAGGATGGGTCAGTATGCATGTGTATTGACTATAAGGCACTCAACAACCTCACGATCAAGAACAAATACCCACTGTCGCTGATCGACGATCTATTTGACTAGTTGAGCGAAGCTCGGGTATTTTCCAAGATTGATCTGAGGTCGGGATATCACCAGGTGAAGGTGAAGGGGGAGGATATTCCCAAGACCGCTTTCAGGATGCGGTACGGGCAGTTTGAGTTTTTGGTTATGCCGTTTGGGCTAACCAATGCACCCGCAGTATTTATGAACCTGATGAACAAGGTGTTCCATCAGTATCTAGATCAGTTTTTGGTGGTGTTTATTGACGATATCTTGATATATTCCAAGACCGAGGAGGAACACGAGGAGCATTTGTGGATAGTGCTGGAGATTCTCAGGAAGGAGCAGCTTTACGGGAAGCTCTCCAAATGTGAGTTCTTCCTAGACCGGGTGGACTTCTTGGGGCATGTGGTGACTGGAGATGGTATCTCAGTTGACCCCAAGAAGATTGTAGCAGTTGAGGCATGGGCAGCGCCGACTTCAGTTGCAGAGATCAGGAGTTTTCTGGGGCTGGCAGGATACTATCGAAGATTCGTGCAGGATTTCTCCCGGGTTGCAGAGCCGTTGACACGGTTGACCCGGAAGGATGCTGAGTATGTTTGGTCAGAGGAGTGTCAGGCATCTTTTGATGAGTTGAAGAAGCGGCTGACGACAGCTCCGATTCTGACGTTGCCTTCAGGATCAGGTGGATTCACTATTTATAGTGATGCTTCAGGGAAGGGGCTGGGTTGTTTGTTGCAGCAGCACGGGAAGGTAATTGCCTATGCTTCCAGGCAGTTACGTCCCCATGAGAAGAACTACCCTACCCACGACCTGGAGCTGGCAACAGTGATTTTTGCATTGAAGCTGTGAAAGCATTATCTGTATGGTGAGAGGGTGGAGATCTTCACAGATCACAAGAGCTTAAAGTATGTATTTACTCAGAAGGAGTTGAACATGAGACAGCACAGATGGTTGGAGTTGATGAAGGACTTCGACATTGCACTGCAGTATCATCTAGGGAAGGCCAACGTGGTTGCCGATACCTTGAGTAGGTATCCGACAGCCATGTGTTTGACCATGGATCGACATTTGCTTGCCGACTTGGAGAGCCTTGGGATTGAGGTGATCGTGCCGGGAGTACAGATGCAGCTATGGGGGATACAGATTCAGTCAGACTTGGTGGACAGGATCAAGGCGGCCCAGTTCGAGGATGTGGCTTTGCAGAGTATCAGAGAGCAGATCAGTATAGGAGTGGGGGATCCTGAGTTTTCACTTGCAGAAGATGGTGCCGTGAGGCACGGTGCCAGATTATGTGTGCCTAGCGGGGAGCTCAGAGAGCAGGTTATGCAGGAGGCCCACATATCTCAGTATTCTATACACCCGGGTGCCAACAAGATGTACCGAGATCTGCGGGAGCATGTTTGGTGGTCAGGAATGAAACGGGATGTGTCCCACTTCGTAGCTAGGTGCTTGGTCTGTCAGCAGGTCAAGGCAGAGAGATAGAGGCCCGGTGGATTGTTGCAGCCGCTGCCCATTCCCGAGTAAAAATGGGAGCATATCACTATGGACTTCGTATCAGGATTGCCGCGTACTCCAGGAGGGAAAGACGCGATTTGGGTCATCGTTGATAGGTTGACCAAATCGGCCCACTTCTTGCCATTCAAGGTGGGTACGTCTACAGAGAGGCTGGCAGAGATGTATATGCGGCAGATAGTCAGGATCTACGGAGTTCCGGTCAGCATCGTCTCAGATCGGGATAGTCGTTTTACTTTCTATTTCTGGAGGAGTCTGCAGACCAGCTTGGGCACTCAGCTCAAGTTTAGTACTGCATACCACCCCCAGACGGACGGACAGTCAGAGCGGACTATTCAGACCCTTGAGGATATGCTGCGGACGTGCGTCCTGGACTTTGGAGGTTTCTGGGAGGATCATCTTCATTTGGTGGAGTTTGCCTACAACAATAGTTTCCAGGCCAGTATTGAGATGTCACCTTTCGAGGCTCTGTACGGGCGTAGGTGCCGTACACCCTTATCCTGGGATGATGTTGGTGAGCGAGCTTTGTTGGGGCCAGAGATGATTGTGGATGCGGTCGAGAAGGTAAAGCTCATCAGGGACAGACTTTGCGTGGCGCAGGACAGACATCGGTACTGGGCCGATAGCCACCAGAGGCCCTTGGAGTTTGAGGTACAGATTAGAGTAGGATTAGATTTAGGTTGTTTGTTTGTGATTTTTGATCATGTTTGTTATTTATATTAATTGAGACCTTGCTTGTGATTAGGTCGGAGACCAGGTTTTCTTGAGGATATCTCCGACTCGTGGTACGATATGTTTTGGTGGAGTCGGAAAGCTTAGCCCGCGCTTCATCGGCCCTTTCGTTATCAGCGGGAGAGTCGGTGACGTGGCTTACAGGCTAGACTTGCTGCCTTCACTTGTGGGGGTCCACAACGTATTTCATGTATCACAGTTGAGACGGTACGTGGCTAACCCTAGCCATGTGCTCGATCATTCAGAGATAGAGGTTGGGCCTTCTCTCAGCTATCCAGAGTAGCCAGTGGAGATTCTGGATCGACGGGAGAAGGTTCTGAGAAACCAGGTGATACCCTTGGTACACGTCGCATGGAGGCATTATTCTTCAGGAGAGTCTACCTGGGAGCGGAAGGATGAGATGCGCGAGCGGTACCCTTATCTTTTTGGACCGTGAGGTATGCTTTCTATCCTTCTCATCAGTTGTATTTCGCCTTTCAATTTCGAGGACAAAATTCTTTTAAGGAGGGTAGATTTGTCACTACCACATTTCTAGTTTGAGGGTAAATTTTTCATTTTTGGGGTAATTTAAATTTATTAGAATTAATTAGAATTTGTGGGAATTTTTAGGAATTATTTTGGAATTGTTTAGACTAGTTTGATTTTTGACTAGTATTGACTCATGTAGACCAACCTAGGAGCTAACCCTAGTTAGTTGGCCTTGGTTAGGATTTGTGACTCTAGTCTAACCTAGCCTAATCTATGGTTAAGTCATTAGAACCTATTTAGCTATAGAAATTAGAAAGCCATAAGCCGTGACTTATGACTTGGAGTCTTTATTAATTAAATAAACCATAGCCTATGTAACTTGGCCCAAGGCCCAAAGTTTTGACCAAACCCTAACCCTAAGGATGTAGTGGCCGGCCACCTATCCACCTAGGGATTCCCACCATATAAAACCCCTCCTAAAATCTAGGGTTGCCTCTTTCTTAGGAAAAGCCCTAATTTCAAGGAGGTTGGTTTTATTGCATTTTGATTTCTAGAACTCCTTTCCTCTTCCTGTTTCTTTCTAAATTGTTCCAATAGGTCCTGATATGATTGTTCTTGCTGTTGCTAAGGACTCATCTCATTTTGAAGTTGTTTTGGATTGATTGGGTCATCAAGTGGAGAGCTTTGAATAGGGGGTTTCCATTGGAAGTTCATCAAGAGGTAACTCTCTCAAATCTCTATGGATTTTCAATTAGTCTTCATGAATAGGAAGCCCTAGGGTCCCCCCTAAGGTCTGGATAGTTTTCGTGTCGGGTATCGGAGGTTTCGTGTCCATTCTGGACACGTATCAGGGGCTAGGGCATGGTGTTCGACGAAATGCCTCAAAGGGCATTTCGATCGTATTTATTCATTGTTTTTAAATAGGAATGTTAGTTTAGATCTTGTCTATTGATTTCTGTTCTTGTGTGTTAGTGTCAGTGTCTTTTCGTGTCGGATTCACAGCTTGGACACGCGCGTGCACACGCTCGCGCGCGTGCTACAAGGATCCCCTGCTAATCGGGGGCAAGTTCTCCCTGGACACGACACTTGGACACGAGATTTTCGACACACACGTTGGGGAAGTGTCTGTCACGACACTCCCCAAGTGGCACAACCTCTCGTGTCGTGTCGGGGGAACACGAGACACCGTACGGGTTTTGCACACAGACTGTGCAGTCGTGTGTATGGGTTCTGATACGTGTGTATAAATCAGACACGGCGACACGGGGACACTGTGCAGACACATAGACATGGACACCTAGACCTATACTATGTGGGGACACGAGCACGAGGTCTAGTTTGGGCTGTGTCGGGTGCACGACATGCGTGCACCTGTGCACGACGCAGTACCAAACTACTGTGTCTGTGTGCTCAGTTGAGTTGTTATTTTCGATTGGACACGTTTGTGTCCCCTTGCTGGGACATAAACATATCATATGACACGTGCACATGCTGTTAGTATTTTACCAACCATTTTAAATGCATATTAGTTTGATTTAGTTCATCATTTTTCATTTACCTTTTTTCTGAAATCAGTATTAATCCTGTTTTATTTTCCAGTTTTCGAATGTGGTTTTTGCCAAACATTTTAACTAGTTTAAGTGCTGTTAAGTCACACAATTAAATCCCTAACATGTTCTCCTAATAGTTAACTGTTAGTGTGTCGATTTGGGAGTCATTTCGTGGAGTTCATGTTTTGTTTGGGGAGCTTGCAACTAGGGGACTGAAACTGAACTGTTTTAATACTATGAACTGATTTCCTTGCTTAAATGTATGGTTCAACTTATGAAGTGAAACCTGAGATTAATAACTATTTTGGGGCTACTTGTTTGGTATTTATTTGAACCAATAGCTATGACAGTGCTGTACAACCTGAGATTCATTGAATACTTGTACTGTTTTGGGTATTCTTCAAAAATCTGTGTTTGAGGAAGGGCAATGAAATGATTTCCTTTTTCCTTTTCTTCTTAACCTGAGAATAGGTCCATGTCTTCCTGTCCTTATGATTCCATTTCCTGCTGTTTAAATGTTTGTACTGATTTTTCCTTTCCTGTGTGTTCCTTCACTGTTTGGGTGTTTCCTGCACACTAGTTACCTGTACATGTTGAATGTTGCACTATTTTTATGTGCCATACACACACACACACCCACAGCAGTTTGCACACTTTCACATCACTGTTTGTTATATTCCTGCATATATATATAGTTAATCCCTGTACACCTCCCACATCACCATGTTCACACACACAAGTATGCACACACACACACCTTGCACTATTTAATTCCTGTACTTGTTCCTGTCCACACATGCTTCCCTCTCCATATGCATATTCATGTGTATATCATATATATATATATATATATATATATATATGTGTGAGTGATGTAAGGGTATGTATTAGTGTCTATGTGAATGTAATGTGCCTATATATATGTGAAATGTATATCTATATGCATACATATAGTATTTAGCCTAGGTATGCATAGTGTTAATCCAATATATGTATCTATATATATGTTGTATATGTATTGGTGTAATGGGCACTTGGAATGTGTGTGTTGTCTAGTATAGACTTGTTAGAGCCTCGCATGACTTGTTAGACCTAGATAGTTGAGTTTAGACTTGATTTGACTAAGTTGACCTAGTTTGACTTCTAGGGTTGACCAAAGTTGACCAAGAGTTGACTTTGGCTTAGATTGACCTAGAATCATATAGAATGCATAGTAGGACTGCATTACACTATTCTGGCGCATCACTTCAGCAGCTCAGTCATGTGCATCCTCAGTTATGTGCATCCCTTCAGCAGCTCAGTTATGTGCCGCCCTTCAGCGTCTCAGTCAGGCGCATTATGAAGTCTCAGCGTATGCGCCTTAGTTCGACCCGATCAAATGCTTCGACTAATGAAGCACTTATTGAGCAGAACGAGGGTAGGAAATTAACCCCCTAGCTGGAGGAAGAATTTCCAAAGTCCAAGGAAGAGGAGAGCACCGCAATTGACTCGCGGCAAAAGGAGGCTTTCAGCACAACCAGAATAGGCAACACCCACTCTGACAGAGGAAAGAGCCTCCAAAGCCGGGGCACCGCAATTCCGATCTGCGGCTCTTCCAGCATAACGGAGACGTGGCTCGAGCATCCCGATCTTTGGACGCAACGGGCATCTTCCGCTTGCATCAGAAGCCCTCGACTCTGACTTTTGGATGTAACAGTCACCTTCAAGTGCATCAATGAAGACAATGCGTCGCATCTTTACCCTCAGGAGCATCTCGTCAACAGAATGTGCTCGAGCAAACAAGTTCATTTTGGGAGGGCATGAGTGAACGAGAAGCAAACTCTCTCCTTGCCACTATTTATAGGCCGGGCAAATCAAACCTATGCGCCAAGTGGAGGGCTCTCTGAATCCCGTGCAATGAATTTGAATTAATGGTGATGAACCTGACGCTTCGAATTTGGCCAAGTCAAAAAATGGCTATTTAAAGCACTCGAAGAACGTAACAGTCGGGACAATAAAGACTTGTCATGCAAACAGATGCGCCGGTTAGACCGCGCATCATAATGACGCGTCCATCAGCACCAAGCGCCTTATAAGGATGTGCCCATGCGTCCCCATGCGCCTAGTGGAACGCAGATCGACGTGCTCACTCTACAGCCCATCACCCGTTAAAGAACATTAAATGCTGAAGTCTGACACGACAGCGGCCAGTCCCCGAGGACTGAACAGTTGACAGGTTTTTCAGAAGACGAAGTTTTGCCGACGTCAGCATCATCATTACTTTCCTCCGGCGGTTACAAGCCACGTGGCCGTCCAACCATTTCGCATGCGCCTCCGCAGCCATGCGCCCAAATCTCTGCATGTGCCTCAAAAGCCATGCGCCTCAGACTTTTCTCCGATCCCTAAAGACAGAAGTCAAAGACACTACTAAAGCCTCACATGCGCCTCAAAAGCCGTGCGCCCAGACTGGTTCGTGACTCCTAAAGGTTAGAAGCCAAAGTCTCCTCATGCACCCAATTCCAGGCACATCCTATCAGATCACTCTCTACCAAATCCGAGATCTTTGAGCCATGGTCCTACGACACGTGTCCTTTGACTCGATTCAACCTATGAAAGGGTGCTAATCACCCAAGATCTCAGCAACTAAAAGATCCTCTCCATTGCTACGTGTCAGCTCGGTCGCAGCCCACAAAGGCAACAGGAAGAGTTCAACTCCTCAATCAGAGCGCATCACCCATGCGCCTCCATCAGCAATCACCACGTGGTATCTCCACAAACAGGCGCATCCTACATATGTGCGCATGAGCAGCCAGTCTGCAGACTATAAATAGAGGGATCATTTTCTTCTTCCACAGCTACGAAACTACGTACACACACAGAGAGAGGCAGATACAGACACTCAAAGTCTTCTTCCTCTCTGCAAGCTCCAGCACCCAGTGCAACTCAGACCTTCAGAAAATCGATAACCGTCGTCAGATCGTCAACGGAGTCAACGTATTACCACTCCCCCCATCAGCACAAGGGATCCAGATAAACAAAAGTGTACTCCTAGGACTACATCTAAGTCCTACATTGTAATATTGTTCTGTTTGTAATTAAAATTGCAATCAAAAGATTTTAATGGCAAACAAGCTGGCGACTCTGCTGGGGACCTCTTTCTTCTCCACTGAGAAAGCTGTGTCGCAATCCGACGACGTGAAGGTAGGCTCCTCCCATAAGACGCTGGTCATACGCCTCAATCAATAGGCGTATGAGGAGTTCATCTCTGAAGGCAGTAGAAGTCCTTCGAAGCGGCTGCCAAAGCCGAAGAAGACTCGCCAAGTATGGGTACGCAAGGTCGACGCCTCTGGCACCACCACCGAAGGGGATGTAACGATATAGCCTACCCTTCCTGTTGACGTCCTCAGCAGCCAAGATGCACCCACCGGTGCAGCGCATCTTTCGTGGAAACGTGCGGCTGACCACTTTCCCCAGCCATCTCCCTCTCAGATAAGAAAGATGCGTCGACGGAGCAGGGACGCAGCTAATGCCCTGCGCATCACCTCTGATGTGCCATAGAAGGCCTCTATCTTTGACAGACTCACTCGTTATCGTGGCGAGCAGAATTTCGACTCTGAGTACTATACACCCCAGCGGGCTGGTACGAAGAAGTCTAAGACAGCACGGGCCATGCGCCTCAAACGTGCTATGCCGGCAGCAAACCAGAAGCATGTCCTCACAATCATGCGCACTGCTGATAGTAAACTGTATAAGATCGACTCGGGTACTTCTGTGTCAGAAATGAGCCGACCTTCGAAGTTCTTGTCTCACTTGGGCGGATCTGTTGTGTTCGTAACCAAGTCGAGCAAGGCAAACCCTGTGGTCTTGAACTCCCGCGCCTCCATTGGTTGTGCGTCTGAGGTTCGTTCAAGTCACTGTAAATGTTGTTCCCCCACAAATGATCTGAGCGCATATTTTGCGTTGGATCAGGGGGCACAGCATTCACTTGACCACCCCGGCGCTTGGCCTCACCATGCGCCTGATAGGGGTACGAAGGTGGCACTCTCCCCCAATGATTTGCGTAATATGATCAGTCAAAAGCGTCGATCAGTGGAGTCGACTGACAATAACAATACGCCCCTCACGGGGCGCACCTGTGCTGTAGTCACCATCAACTGTTGTTGCAAAACAGTAGTCCCACCACCAAGGCAGTCGGTGTTCCAGTGGCTGCAATCATCAACACCCCTCCGACGTTGCCACGGGAAGAAGGTGTCAATTGAAGAGGAACCAGAACTAATGTTTGCTTCATGCAACGTAATCTCTAACTCCTCATCAATCCGAAAGGCGACTGGTAATTCCTCGTCCTCATCCAAGAGCCAGCCGAGGAAAACCAAGACGACTGTCCCGTCCTCTGGAGTGTTTGAAGGCACTCGGAGGAGAAAGAAGATCTTGGAGAAAGTTAGGGGGTAGTCAAGACCTTGTCGATCCTCCTTCTGAAGGCGAAGACGTCCTCCAGAACATAGTTGGGGTACCCAAGTCCTCGCTGATCGTCCTCCTGAAGACGAGGACGTCCTCCAGAGCACAGATGAGGCTAGCCAAGTCCTTCCCGAAGGCAAAGATATCCCCCAGGACATAGCTGGGGGTAGCCAAGACGAAGCTCCAGGAGAGACAACTCCCCTACAGGTGAGTGAGGCTGAAAGTGAAACCTCAACCGATCCATCCACTTCCAGCCGTGTCATGACAGTATACATGACTGGGGGTGATGCCGAGCCAGATGCGCCGCCAGCAGACCTCGTCCAGCGCATGGATACCTTGGAGGGAGGACTCAAAACCCTCTCTGCCTCCATGCAAACACTGACTCAAGCAGTGTTTAAGATACGGTCAGCTTTGTCCAGGGCACCGTCTACTGGTCCTGACCCAGGGGCCAATGGAGAATCAAGTGTACCCCTTCAACGGGTATCCTTGGATACAGATCGTCGTGAAGCACCTCGGACGTCGGAGCCATCAAATGCTCAACTCAAGGCTGTACCTCCATCCCTGACTCCCAGTTCCACGGAAGACGTGGTTGAGATGATTAGGAACTTGCGCGAGCGCTTTGAGTCCAAGAACAGACAAGAGGAGTGCCAGAAGATGGGGATCCCACAACCATACCCCCTCGAATGGAATAAAGTAGTTTATCCTCCTAAATATAAACCACAAACATTGACGCCATACGACGGGAAGGACTCTCCACGCCGCTATCTGACGTACTTCTAGTCTCAAATGGGACATCTCCCAAAGGAAGACGCGCTATTCACCAGCATATTTGTCGGGGCATTAAAAGGAGTAGCTTACGACTGGTACTGCAGTTTCCCCGACAACTCCATATCTTCCTTCGACGACTTGACGCGTCTCTTCTTCGATCGTTTCTATGATGGAGGGAAGGACATGAGAATGGCGTCCCTCATAGAGGTGCGTTAGAAGGAGAAGAAGACGGTTCGAGCATTCATCTAACGTTTCCGACAAGCCTGTTTCAGATTACCCCCGGGTATGCAAGAACATGCACTCCTCTCCTCCTGCAGCATGAACATGCTGCCTGTAATCAAACTCTGGCTCAACTACACTCCTCCTCCCGACTGGAGTTCCTTGATCATCGAGGCCGAAGCAGCCAAAAAGAAGGCATCCAATGCTCGTCTTCTAGGAGTCAATTTCCCTGCCTTTGAGGACAAAGGAAAACGGCCTACAGCCAACTACCCTGGACGAGAGACGAAGGAGAAACAGACATTGACTGTCAATGCCTCCAAAGGTGCATCAGCACCCACTCAGAAGCCTCCACTTGCACCAAGGCCAAAGGAGGTTTATTCTTTCAACGATGAAGACACCTTGCAACTCTTCGAGATATTGAAGCAGGATGACAAGATCAAGTTGTCGGACCCGAAGCGTCCCGATGAGGTTAGGAAAGTGGACCATCCGAGGTACTGTCACTACCATTGGTTTGTCGGACATCCAACTAATGACTGCTATGTCCTCAAGAATTACATCCAGCGCATGATCAATGCGGATGTTATCTCCGTCGACTACGAGAAGAAAACGGTCTCGGCCAACCTGGTGTCACTCCAATTTGGCACCTTGCCGCCAACCACAACGCAAGATGGCGTCGTCCCCACCCAAAGGCGACAGTGGAGGTGGTTAACTTACCACCTACTCGTGACAACGTGAGTGGACTCATCCCACTTACCACATCTCGGGAAGAGATCTTATGGGTTCACCCCGATCTCGTCTTCGAGGTTACTCAACCAGAGGTACGTTCTGCCTCCAAAACCAAAGGCAGGAAGATCAAGTCTTGCCGTATGGTCTCTTCCTCTGCGGAAGAGGCACTTCCTGTACAGACGCATTCGCATCAGAACGCCCAGCCTGACGAAGCTGCCGTCGAGGTGGTGCCTTCTTACACCGTCACTGCTGCCCAGGAAGAGGGCCCATCCAGGCCCCCAGTAGCCAATAAACAGAAGCATGTAGAGGCCCGTTTTGACAAGCCTTTACGAAAGGAGAATGCTTCGGGGCTAGCCAAGCCCCACAACTTCGATATGCTGGCACAACTTGCCAGTACTCCTGCCCGTCTATCCCTGTTTGAGCTTCTTCGTCTTTCCAAGGACACTCGCGAAGCTCTCTGTGAAGCCCTGAAGGATGCTGAATCCTTCGTCAGTCAGGTCAAGCAGCCTGAGGATACCTCGACCATATGTGCACATTGGCATTGTGCGGATGAAGTTAACCCCAACATAACTTTCACTCAATAGGACATGCTGCTCAAGCACAACTGACATAACAGGCCAATGTATTATACAGGGTATGTCGGTTGGGTCAAGGTGAAGCGGATTCAGATCGATCCAGGGTCTTTCTTCAGCATCAACCCGAAGACGCTGCTCTCAACACTGGAGATCCCAATGTACCATCTGGCGCCTTCCAACACTACAATCAGCAGCTTCAATGCTAGCAAAAGTAAGCCGCTGGGCAAAATACGGCTGAAGTGTCATATCAGAAACCTCTGAACCGAGGTGACTTGCTATGTCGTGGATGCCGACGTCAATTACAAGCTTCTACTGGGTCGTTCGTGGCTGCATGAGTACATGGTGGTGCCATCAACACTCCACCAATGTATGAAGTACGTGTCTACCAACGAAATCATCCGGATAGAGTTCGCGGACATTGACCCTTTCAAAGGGGTCGAAGCCTACTTTACTGATTCTATCCTGTACAAGTCGCCTGACGAAGGGAAAGACAATGACGCTGACGATAAAGTAGAAACGGCAACAGAGCCAGACATGGAGCCAGAGATGATTTCCGACGCTCCTTTGAAAATTTGACTCAAAGGGAAACCGCCTCAGATGCTGCCTCCCATGACCATCAAACTACCTGGAAAAGCACCAACTGCTCTAGGTCGAACACCTACTGAAGCTCCCTTGAAGATACGGCTCAAGGGAAAGCCGCTTCAAACATCGGCTCCCCTTGTGGCAAAACTACAAGGGAGGGCATGAATCACTGAAGGCGCAGTTAAGGTACCTCTGTAGGTGCGTCTTAATGGCAAGCCTCCGCAATCATCCGTCTCATCCAAGCTGCCGGAGAAGGCCCACATAGCCCTCTCGGATCCCAAGGTCAAAGCTGCGGTGGACTCTCCCGATCCAACCCCAGTACTCACAGATGAAGAGCTAGGGGAATATATATTTGTTGATGTAGATGCACCCTCTCTGGACAATGTAATCCTGCGGGACAAAATCTCGTGTTTTATCGATAATATAGTGTCTTTTAATTATTCTAGTCTTCCACATTGGAATGCCATGTATACATTAGATAACACTCTACGGTCGTTGCAAACACAAATAACGATCGTCAATCATATAAATCGAGTAGTCCCATCCCAAGGGGTCTGTTTTGTAGTCCCATCGCGGAATCGAGACGAAGAATCCTTCATCTTTGGCAAAGTCGAGCGTCATCAAGACCTCCCGCCACTCGAGCAAAACCAGATACCAGCAGAATACAAGTCTACCGGTACACGGATAAGGCAAAGTACCTCATCCAAAAGATGGGTTACGATTTAAAAAGCAACAAAGGCCTGAACTACGGCAAGGGTCGACGTCTTCCTCTCCGGCTCCCAACACCTAAAGGAAAGCTGCAGGACTACTATTATCGAAATCGACGGGAGTTGGGCTATGTCACGCCGCCGGCAACTCTAGAGAGTTCGGAGGCAGAAGAAGTAGAACATTCTTATTCGTCCGAAGCACCAACTTGGGATTCCGATACCAGTATCGGCTCAGTCGTGAAGAAGGTGCTATCAGCCAACATGGCATCTGCATATCTCAAGAAGATGAAGGCGAAATGCCAGAATTCTTCGAAGAAGAATCTTAGGCTCAACGCCTAAGAGAAAAGTGGGAGTCTCATTTTGAATTATGCGAACCCCCTACCGAAGACGAAGTCGATCATATCGACCTTGGGGAGGGATCTTCTTCTAAACCCATCTTCATCAGCAAAAGCCTAAAAGGAGAAGTCCGAAAATCTTTGGTACAATTGGCCAAAGAATATGTCGACGTCTTCGCCTGGAGCTACGAAGATATACCGGGACTTGATCCCCAGATTGCGATGTATAGGCTCAACATCTTACCTGATGCCAAGCCTATAAAGCAGCAACAACGACATTTTTGTCCCGACATCATGAACGCTATCGATCAAGAAGTAGACAAACTCCTAACCAGCGGGTTTATCCATGAAGAACAACACCCGGATTGGGTGGCCAACGTCGTCCATGTCACCAAGAAAAAAATGGAAAGATACGGATCTGTATCGACTTCAGGGACCTCAACACCGCTTGCCCGAAGGACGAATTCCCGCTTCCAATCACTGACGTGATGATTGACAATACATGTGGCTTCAAACGCATATCTTTTATGGACGGGTATTCGGGCTACAACCAGATCAAGATGTTCCTCGATGACGCAAAAACACACGTCATTCAGGACTTCGAAGGGTGTTTTCTGCTACACAGTGATGCCCTTTGGCTTGAAGAACGCTGGTGCTGCATACCAATGGGCTATGAGTACCATCTTCCATCAAAATCTTTGTAAGACAGTAGAGTTCTATGTTGATGACATCGCAGTCAAGAGCCGTCTAAAAGGAGATCACCTACAAGACCTGAAGACAGTCTTCGATCTCATGCGAGCGCATCAACTCAAGATGAACCCTGCTAAATCCTTCCTTGGGGTTTCTAGCGAAAAGTTCTTAGGCTTCATCATCACGGCGAAAGGCATTCATGTCGATCCCGAGAAGACCAAGGCCATCCTTGACATGGACCCTTCGAAGAATCTTTGAGAACTTCGAGGCCTGTAGGGGCGTCTGGCATACATTCGAAGGTTAGTAGCAAACCTTTCCGAAAAATGCAAACCCTTCACTCAGTTCATGAAGAAGGGAGTCTCTTACGTCTGGACAGAGGAATGCCAAAAAGCTTTCGATGACATCAAAGCTTACCTGACAAGCTCGCTAGTCCTGGTGGCACCCGTCTCAGGCAAACTATTTCTCCTCTACTTCCGCGCCATGGACCATTCCCTCGGCACTTTGTTGGCTCAGAACAATGATGCGGGCTACGAGCAAGCTATCTACTACCTCAGTCGGACACTGATTGGGGACGAACACCGGTACAACACTGGTACAACCCCATCTCAGGACAGACAATTCATGTCATCTTCCAAGTCAATCCACTTAGGGTTCTCATGACAAAGCCAGGGTCATTGAACTCCCGACTAGCTACATGGGCGATCCTGTTAACGCCATAAAACATGGTATTTGTTCCAAAAAAGCCATCAAGGGTCAAGCTCTGGCCGACTTTTTAGCTGCACACCCCATCCCAGAGTCCTTCAGACTCTATAAAGACATCCCGGATGAGGTCCAAGAATCAAACGTCACCGAAGAAAGCTCCGTCTGGTGGATGTTTTTCGATGGCGCTTCAAGAACAGGCCCCAAAGGCCAAATCATCGCCGAAGTGGGGGTTGTCTTAGTCTCCCCATATCAGCTGGTCATCCAGCGTGCTTACTCCCTTTCGAAGCCGTGCTCCAACAATGTTGTCGAGTACAACGCTCTCATCATGGGACTCCAGCTGGCGCAACAGCTGGGGGTGGATCATCTGGAAGCTTACGGCGACTCAAAACTCGTCGTTAACCAGATCAGAGGGCAATACGAAGTTTGCCATAAAGATCTGGTTCCTTACCATGAAGTTGCATTGAACATTATTGCAACCTTCACCAAGTTATTCATAGAACACGTACCCCGGTTACAAAACCTGGAGGCTGATGCTCTGGCTGGCCTCGTAGCCTAATTGGCAGCACCCCTCGGGACTCAACACTATATCACGGTATTGGTCAAGACATGGTCTGTCCAAAAAATAACCTATGCTCACAAATAGCCCATGCCATGTCAACAAGTGCTGGTGTTAATGTCCAAGACTGGTGGCTCCCATTCATCGACTTCGTTGTCTACGGAATTCTTCCAGAGGACCCGAAGGAAGCCTTCTCAGTCAGGAGGCGTTCCCTTCGATTGTATTACGATACAGCTACTAAAATGCTGTATCGACGCTCCTACGATGGACTTCTCCTTCGATGTTTATCCAACGAAGAAGCAACCGAAGCCCTTCGAGAAGCTCACGAAGGACTTGCGGGGCTCATCAGCCTGGCCCTAAGTTGCAGGATCGACTGTGATGCATGGGTTACTACTGGCCAACCATGGCAGCCGACGTCGTCGACTATGCTAAAAAGTGCCATGCTTGCCAACTTCATGCTGACTTCATTCATACATCGTCAGAACCACTACATCCTACGGTCGCTTCTTGGCCCTTCGAAGCTTAGGGCATGGACATTGTAGGACCGATCACTCCTCCTTCATCAAGGGGACGCCGCTTCATCCTAGCCATCACCGACTACTTCTCCAAATGGGCAGAAGCAATTCCGCTGATGGAAGTGAAGAGCTCTAGGGTGATCAGCTTCATCAAGCACCATGTCATCTACCGTTTCGGGGTACCTCGAAGGATTATCCACGATAACAGTCCATAATTTATTAGCCATGTTTTCAGCAGATTCTGTGACAAGAATCGTATTCATAACGTGGCATCGACCGCCTACAATCCGGTAGCAAACGGATTGGCCAAGGCGTTTAACAAAACTATCGTCAGGCTACTCAAAAAGGTTGTGTCATCCAACAAGTACGACTGGGACGAAAAGCTCGACAAATGCCTTTGGGCCTACTGCACAACGGTACGAACCCCGACAGGCAATACACCATTCTCCTTAGTCTACGGGAGCGAAGCGGTACTACCTCTCGAGATCCAGATACCCTCACTCCGTGTAGCGATCATAAATCAACTCACAGAGGAAGACAATCAACGTCGCCGTCTGCGAGAACTGGAGGCACTTGACGAAAAACGTCTCCTAGCTCAACAGCACATCAAACTCTATCAAGCCTATATATCACAGGCTTTCAACAAGGAGGTCAAGTAGAGGACTTTCTAAGTAGGCGACTTGGTTCTGGCAGTCAGGAGGCCGATGGTGTTGACACACAAAACACCAGGAAAGTTCGAGCCCAAATGGGAAGGACCTTTCATCATAGAGATGGTATACTCAAACGGTGCTTACCGTCTCGCCCGATCAAATAGGGACTTGTTTATGATGTCCATCAACGGCAAGTTCCTAAAGAAGTACTACTCTTGACATCCTTCAGACATGTACTTATATCTCCACCCAATAAGGGAGTCTGTGGACCCGATCATCGGGGCTCACGTACAACTCCCTTCCACAAAATCTTACGCTTTCGGAACCCAGCTGTTCCGTGGCGTTCTATCCTCAGTAGAAGAACAACCACGTCCACATTACCTCTGAGTTGCTCCTCTACGCCCTACAAAGCGGAATGCTATGCTCCGTAAGACTATGCTACCCATCATGTTTACCACGTCCACATTACCTCTGAGTAAACATCCCGTACAGACAACACATGTGTTGCCGTACATTGATCGCAGAACTTCCATGCCCATATTACCTCTAAGTAATTCTGCGTATCCCCCAAAGTCATTCCTACCACATCCATAACACCTCTGAGTAGAAAGATTCCAACATTTTGAATCCTATATTTGCCACGTCCACATTACCTCTGAGCAAACATGTCAGTTCTCCCAAACTTATTATCTGTACCTAAAAACCAATGTGCGTAAAAGATAATAGGTCCACACAAATTATCAAGTTCATGACAGCAAGAATGAACATACCACAAAACTCTTCATTCTTTATTTAAAAGTAAAGAATTACATCCCCAGCAGGAGTTACAAATTACACAAAAATAACAAAAAAAAGGAGAGACTACAATCCCTAAGCATCTCCAGGATTGGCTGAAAGCTCTTCGATCCGACGCTTCAAGTCTGCCGTCCGAGTCTCTACGGTCGCCAGGACTCGGCGTTCGGCTTCTTGATGCATCATTTCTATGGCCTCAGGAGAAGTGTCATCCTCATGCTTCTCGTCCAACTGTTGCCGTTGCTGGGCCAGGGAAAGAGCCTGGCGGGTGAAAGCTGCTTCCTCCTCCTTAGATGCTACATGTTCGGCCTGGACTCGCTCAGCATCTAATAAGAGTTGGGCCCGCTGGTCTTCAAGGAGGCGAATCTTGGCATTAACCTCCGCTATACTAGCGTCCAACGCAGCTCGCAACTCCACCTTCTCCTGCATGGACTGAGATAGCCTCTCCATCGCAGCCTCAGTTTCGGCCACCTTGCGTTCCCAGACACCCACGGTGGCCTGATAAGATGACTCAGTTTCAGCGATCAACTTCTCCTTTTCCGCGTCTATCAGGACGGAGAGATCATTTTGTTGGATACACTGAAACTCGGAAAGCAGCTGGTCTAGCTCGGCCACCGATGCCTCCAGAATCTCGGCTATATGATCATGGCCCTGGTGGGAACGTATCAGACCAATGTGAGGGAGTGCCATGGTTTGGCCGTCGCAAAACTCCCTTTGGCATTCATCATAGCCAATACGCCCCTCTGCAGCATCTTGTACACCGCCTCAATGATAAACTTCATGTACTCATCCGTATCAGCCAGCACTTACGGTGTCATAGCAGGAATTGGAGAAGCTACTCTAGACGGCGGACCGGAAGAAGACCCGTCGGCTTCAATCTGCGAGGCTGAAACCTTGGCATCAATAGACGCTCCCTCAACGGGGGCTTGAACTTCGCCACTGGCCCGAGGAGCCAAAAGAGCGGAAGGAGCCGAGAGGGGCATCGATATCGTGCCCCAAGTAGAATGAGCAACAGAGGTTTCCAGCAAATCGTTACCCTTCTCAAGCTCGAAAGGACCACCGACGCCAGGGGCTATCTCCTCCATCTCTAACACACTGTCAGCAGGCCGCACGGGACCTTCCCCCTCTGGCTAAGCAGCGAGATCAGCACTTGTTTCCTGACTCGGCTTCCCTGGAGTCAGGCTCGGCGTACGAGTCTCACCTTCCTCATCGGATCCCTCCGTGGGGACAGAATCTGTCACTACCTCCTAGTCGGCAGCCACCTCAGCCTCCGCTGCTGAGTCTGGGGTAGGGCTCAACAACGCTACAGCCGACCTCCCCTCATTATGACAAGGAGGGGAATCAACCCTCTCTTCTGTTTCAATCATGTCTGTTGCTCCTGCAACAGGCTAACTCATCTCTGGAGGAACGTCTTCTGAAGATGATGAACTCTACTCCACTTCATCATCTGGAAGCCCCGTATCAGCTGGGTCCTCAATGTCAGAGGCCCCCACGGCAGCTTGAACCCTCCCGGGAACTGTATCAACCTCAGCTTCCCTTCCAACATAATCTGGAGATACTAAAATCTCTGCAGGAACGACATCGTCCGGAATCTCCTCCACGGAAGATATCACGATCGGAGGAATACGTTCTTCAGATGAGCCCGCCGTCTCCTTTGGTCTGCTGGCACCCGATTTTGGAGTCGGGTCTCCTTTTCAGCGGCTCCTACAAAAGAAAGCATATGTCACAAAAATGGTGGAACTAACCATACTATGTGGGACATTCTTACCTCCGCAGGAGCTGAGTCTGTTGATACTGCCGGTAATAATGCCTTTTTCTGTCTCTTCGGCGCAGAAGTGCCAGCCTCTGTATCAGCACGTCTCTTTGGCTGATCGGCCGATGGCTCTACCTGACCCCCCGTGGATATGGTAGGGGTACCTCGATAACCCGCCTCTAGCGCGCGGTACGACCGAGCCTTCGCCAACAGGTTTCCAGTCGCCTCTAACTGGGTGCCGACAGTGAAACTGGTCTCCCGATCATATACGGGGGCACTGCGTTCATGACATAGTAAAATTTGGCGCCGAGAAAAGAATCGGCGGCCGTGGATTCTGGCAGCATAAAGCGAGCTCCGGTACATCCGGCATTGTAGTAATGCCAAGCTCGTGCACCATCCAGCAAACATCCAGTATACCCCAGGTTAATACTGGGGTTCTCCAACATCAGCTGAGCATAGCCGAATTGTCGTACAAAACGGCTCGGCAAATATGGTTCCAGGTAATACTGGTTTCTATTCCGATACACCAGATGGGACGGCCGAATTCCTTACAACCAGCGGAATCCCCATGGAGGCAGACTTGTGGCATCTTCACCCGAATCCATTATGTCTTCGTTGGCCTCAAAACCCAAAAAGACGGGACCAACTTTGGTGATCTCCTACCCCTGAAGATGGGATAAAACTTTCCTGCAAACAGGAACACCAGTATGCAACCAGCTCCTCTGATTGAAACGACGGAGGAATGCGTCTCCGGCCCTGTGGTCTTCTTTCGAGCCCGGGCTCGTCACGTTGGGATGGTGCAAAATTAACCACCCCATCAAGTAATGAAATGGCAGTTTGGCACGGGGAAAGTTGGCTTTCCTACCTCGTTCATGAACCACATTTCCCGTAAATTCTCGTAAACCTCGCAGCAGGTTACACACTATTGCGGGGAGTAAAGCCAGACGACGGCCAAAAACCAACTTCACAGCTGGCAGGATTAGGTTCCGGGTCACCCTCTCCACAGAGCCTGACCCGCCCGAAAAGACATAATCCCGGATCCAAATCATCAGATACGCAGCCAACACTGCTTTGGACGACATCCGATGAGTAAGGTGCCAGAAACAGCTATAAGAGCGTTCATCCGACTGCCGATCCTCATTTTCCCGGGGACTCTTCTCACTTAGCCTGCTCATTTCAGAGAGCACCGCGGAACTGGAAAGCGCTGGCGGAGTTATAAACTGAGAGGGATTCTCCTTGTCTTGCTTAAAGGCATAATCTCTCCAAGCAGCCACATGAGGCTGTGACCCGCCCTTATCCCTCTTCTGCATATAATAATGATGACTCGCCACTTCCTTGAAGACGGCCATCATCTCCTCCACTTTGTCCCCCTAGGACTTGGAACTCCTCGTTGGTCGGAAAGTATTCCTCATAAGGTTCTGATCCCAAGGGAGCCTTGACACCTCGTACATTTCATGAAGTGCGAGTCCCAGCTCCCCCACCGGAGTGAAGAAAGTCCCGGTCTGGGTGTTAAACATCTCCAGAAGCGCGAGGAACATATGTCTGTTGATGTCGACGCCTGCCTGGGTAGCACGGATTGCGACAGTCAGCCCAATCTCTCGGAGGTCGGTTCGAAACTGTGTCAGAATCTGGAGTGTCAGCTTGTCCCACTGTAGAAACATAGTGACACCAACCCTCAACCCGAAATTCACCTTTCGGGTACGACTGCTTCAACAATAGCATACGATTTGCAAAAGTCGAAGCGCCAAAAGCAAATGTGTTGTTACTGTAAATGCTCCCAGGACACAGAGTCCGCCAGGTGAAAGAAGGCCCAGCCCGTGCGGCGGCCAAAGTATCCCTCTGATTAGGAGGTAGCATCGATCTTGATGGTGCCTGCCACCGCCTCCCCTTGAGACGGGGTTAGCTCCCAAGACATCCTCCGCTTGGAAGCAAGGCAACAGAAAGCCGTCAAAGGCCATTGACGCTTAAGTTGCTTAACAGTCATGTTCACCCCTCTTGCTGTAAAGAACCAATCTTTCTTGATCTTTAACACCTTTGATTCAGTAGAAGTAAGGCGGTCCCCAACAGGAACTCAGTCTTCAAGAAAGTTACATTATCAGAAATGGCAGATTTCAAAACGCCACGCTCTATCATCCGTTGGAGGAACCCATATTGTTGTTCCCGGAATTTGGAGCATTCTCTCGGGAGGCTGATCCAGCATAATGGCAGCTTGGGCAGGTTTTATCACCTCCTCGTTACAATCTACTCTCATCTAATAGAGGGAAGCGTCCAGAAGCACTTCATTCAAGAGCGGGACGGTCATCGACACTGGTGGTCAGCAAAAGAAGGCGAAGATTCAGATATGCAAAAGAAACTGAGCCACGTTCTCATCAAAAGTGCATACCCTGAACCAAGGCTCAAGCACATCTGAAAAAAAGCTTCGACGCATCATCAGGGTCTAAACCCATGCGCGTCAGCAGTAAAAGCTTCGGCGCATCATCAGGGTCTAAACCCATACGCGTTAGCAGTAAAAGCTTGGCGCATCATCAGGGTCTAAACCCATGCGCATCAGCAGTGAAGCTTCGGCGCATCATCAGGGTCCAAACCCATATGCGTCGGCAGTGCAACTTCGGCGCGTCATCAGAGTCTAAACCCATGCGCGTCAGCAGTAAAAGCTTCGGCGCATCATCAGGGTCTAAACCCATGCACGTCAGTAGTAAAAGCTTCAACACATCATCAGGTCTAAACCTATAGGGTCAGAAGTGAAGCTTCGGTGCATCATCAAGGTCTAAACCCATACGCGTCGGCAGTGCAGCTTCGGCACATCATCAGGGTCTAAACCCATGCGCGTCGGCAGTAAAGCTTCGACGCATCATCAGGGTTTAAACCTATGCGCGTCACAGGAAAAGCTTCAACACATCATCAGGACTCAAGGTCCATGCACGTCAGCGCACGTGAAATTCTAAAAATGGCCTATTTCGAGTATAGAAAAGTAAAGAATGATGAAACCCACCAGTCACCGTCGGCCGAACGTCGACGGGCGTCCGGGGGATATCATCTGCAGCAGCCTCCACAGGCTCTGTTCCTTTGCCTCGTCCTCGGCCAGCACCACCGCGAGGGGTCTTGGGGGCCATCTCGTGAAAGAAGAAGATTAGGGTTTTTCGAAAGAAGAACTCTAGAGAAGAAGAAAGCAAAGTGGAGAAGAACCCTCTCTCTCCATCAGACGCCTATTTATAGTCTTATGCATACGCGTCCGAACAGTCATGCGCCCCGTTGAAGACACCACCATGCTTCTTATTCAAAGTATTCCAAAACTTGACAAAAAGTTTTGAAAACTTTGAAGGGGGTCTTGTAGAAGCATGGAATTTTAGGAACAGAAATCCTATGCGCCTAAACATTACATGCGCTAGGAATCTCAGATGTAGTACTTGGCACAGCAAACAGCAAAAGCATAGACATTAAAAGAAGATTTTTATTTCATATAATGTCGATTACATGTCTAAAAAAGGCTGTACAATGGAGAACTTCTACAAAAAGAAAAGACCCTAAGTCTACGGCTAGGCGCAGCAACCATCATGCGCTCTCAAACATGCACATCTCGTCATGCGCTCTCAGTCAGGCGCATCTCGCCATGCGCTCTCAGTCAGGCGCATCTCTTCGGCATCTCAGACGGACACATCTCTTCAGCGTCTCAGTCAGGCGCATCTCTTCGGCGTCTCAGACAGGCGCATCTCTTCAGCGTCTCAGTCAGGCGCATCCCTTTAGCAGCTCAGTCATGTACATTCTCAGTTATGTGCATCCCTTCAGCAGCTCAGTTATGTACCGCCCTTCAGCATCTCAGTCAGGCGCATCATGAAGTCTCAGCATATGCGCCTTACTTCGACCCGATCAATACTTTGACTAATGAAGCATTTATTGAGCAGAACGAGGGTGGAAAATTAACCCCCTAGCTGCAGAAAGAGCTCTCTAAAGCCCAAGGAAGAGGAGAGCTCCGCAATTGACCCACGGCAAAAGGAGGCTTTCAACACAACCAGAATGGGCAACACCCATTCTGACAGAGGAAAGAGCCTCCAATGCCGGGGCACCGCAATTTCGATCTACGGCTCTTCTAGCATAACGGAGACAAGGCTCGATCATCCCGATCTTTGGATGCAACAGGCACCTTCCGCCTGCCTCAGAAGCCCTCGACTCCGACTTTTGGATATAACAGTCACCTTCAAGTGCATCAATGAAGACAATGCGTCGCATCTTCACCCTCCGGAGAATCTCGTCAACAGAATGTGCTCGAGGAAAACAAGTTCATTTAGCGAGGGCGTACGAGAACGAGAAGCAAACTCTCTTCTTGCTACTATTTATAGGCCGGGCAAATAAAACCTATGCTCCAAGTGGCGGGCTCTCCGAATCCCGTGCAATGAATTTGAATTAATGGTGATGAACCTGACGCTTCGAATTCGGCCAAGTCAAAAAATGGCTATTTTAAGCACTAGAAGAACGTAAAAGTCAGGGCAATAAAGACGTGTCATGCAAACAGATGCGCCGGTCAGACCGCGCATCATAATGACGCGCCCATCAGCACCAAGCGCCTTATAAGGATGCGTCCCCATACGCCTAGTAGAACGTAGATCGATGCGCCCACTCAACAGCCTATCACCCGTCAAAGAAAATTAAATGCTGAGGTCTGACACGACAGCGGCCAGTCCCCGAGGACTGAACAGTTGACAGCTTTTTCAGAAGACGAAGTATCGCCGACGTCAGCATTATTATTACTTTCCTCCGGCGGTTACAAGCCACGTGGCCGCCCAACCATTTCGCATGCGCCTTCGCAGCCATGCGCCTAAATCTCTGCATGCGTCTCAAAAGCTATGTGCCTCAGATTTTTCTCTGATCCCTAAAGACAGAAGTCAAAGTCACTACTGAAGCCTCGTATACACCTCAAAAGCCGTGCGCTCAGACTGGCTCGTGACTCCTAAAGGTTATAAGCCAAAGTCTCCTCATACGTCCAATCCCAGGCACATCCTATCAGATCACTCTCCACTAAATCTGAGATCTTTGAGCCATGGACCTACGACACATGTCCTTTGACTCGATTCAGCCTATAAAAGGGTGCTAATCACCCAAGATCTCAGCAACTGAAAGATCCTCTCCGTTACTATGTGTCAGCTCGGTCGCAGCCCATAAACGCAACAGGAAGAGTTCAACTCATCAATCAGAGCGCATCGTCCATGTGCCTCCATCAGTAATCACCACGTGACATCTCCACAAATAGGCGCATCCTACATATGCACGCATGAGCAGCCAGCCTGCAGACTATAAATAGAGGGATCATTTCCTTCTTCCATAGCTACGAAACTACTAACACACACACAAAGAGGCAAATACAGACACTCAACATCTCCTTCCTCTCCGTAAGCTCCAGCACCCAAAGCAACTCAAACCTTCAGAGAACCGATAACCGTCGTCAGATCGTCAATGGAGTCGACGTATTACCACTCACTCCATCGGCACAAGGGACCCAGATAAACAAAAGTGTACTCCTAGGACTACATCTAAGTCCTACATTGTAACACTGTTCTGTTTGTAATTGAAATTGCAATCAAATGATTTTAATAGCAAACACACCAGAGGTTCTCCTTCACCTTCGATCTCCAATATTCGTCGGGCTGCCCTAAACTGGCCAGAGTTTAAGAACATATAGCCAAATTACAGTTTAAATCAGCATACAGAGTTGCTCCCTTGGACCCCAAAAACATTCTGCTACTTCTCTCTACAGAAGAAGATCGAAGGATCGCTCTTATCCATGGCACCAGCAAAGTGGACTCCAAAACAATGACAGTTGTCAGATAGACACAGACCCTCAGCACTCGTAAAGACTCGCCCATAGTGGCAGCATGGGTCACACTACCAAACCCCCTCTAATTTGCTTCATCCTCGCGGTGCTCAAAAGAATTGTTAACTCGTTTGGTACTTTTGTGGCCATGGCAGAGGAAACCAGGAATCTCACAAGAGCCAACTACGCAAAAGTCTGCATGGAACTAGACATCTCTAAAGAACTGCCCAAATCCATCAACATAGAGTTAGGGAGACAGACTCACATCCAGCCTCTCATCTATGACAACAATGTCCTATATTGCAATCACTGCCACACCAGAGGCTACCTCACCAAATTCTGCTTCAAAGCTCACCTAGAGCTGAAACAAAAAAAACAAATGGCCCTCAAGGATGCACAGACACAAATCACCAAACAGGGCTTGCCTTAATCCAAATCCATCTCAAACTTACACCTCAGATTCGAAGATAGTACAGACATAACACCGGCTACCACCTCCCCCTCCCCACACATAAGGCATCCCGATGTCTCCAAAATCTAACTCGATTATCACCACAAATAGATTTGAAGCCCTGCACATAGCCGACAGCATCAACGAAGAAGTAGCCCAAGAAAACCCTTCTCCCGTTGTCAGCGTACAACAGTGCAAAGATTCAGAAGCAAGGTCAATGAACGCCACATCTCCCAGCAAATTATCGCTCGCCATAATACATTCCACAACCACTAAGGCTATGAGTCTCGAGGAGGGATCAAAAGCAGAGTGCTCTACAAACCCAGGGACCGTTAGCCCCATCCATTCAAACCCTACAGACACCACCATAACCTCCCAACTAACAGGGAACCAAGAGATCACAGACCGGCTTAGGCAATCAGAGGAAGCAGGATTCTTGTACCCCGACAATCCCATGAGCGTCCTTACGGACTCAGGTGGATCCGAAGATGCTGCTGCCCATGAAAGGGCAGAAGACACCGGGAGCATTTTGGCAGTCCTCACAAGGACATTGACTGATCCCTTAGGAGAAAGCAACAATAACACCAACAATCCCCACAAGAAGAAGACAGAGAACAAACAAGGACAGCATCCGACAAGGACCACGAGGTCCACCGCGAAGCTCCACAACCTAGACCCCCTCTCCTTTCTAAATGCTTAACATCCTCTCTTGGAATGTGAGAGGGCTTGCGAATAAACCGATGCTAAACATGATCATCAGCCTCACAAAAATCCACCGAATCGACATTCTAGTGGTCATTGAACCCAAAATCCCTCAAAAAAGAACCAATGGCATCCGACTCAGTCTCGGATTCGCGGCTGCCATTGCTGGATGCCATGACATCTGGATCTTCTTCGCTGCCGGAATTAAGTTCGACATTGTTCAGGACTCCAGACAGGCGCTATCGTACTGGGTGGAACACCCGGAACTGTGGTCCCGTGCCCTTCTATCAGCAGTTCATGGTAGCTGCGATATTCCAAAGCGCAGACTCCTCTGGGATCACCTGTTAGCCATACACCTCCCTCCCAACAACCTTCCGTGGATTTGTCTCGATGACTTCAACACGATTTCTAGCTGTTCCGAGAAGTCAGGGGGCCGTCCGCCCCCCCTCCTGGCCATGGAAGACTTCAACACCTTTATTTTCAACGCCCAACTCAATCATCTCCCTTTTTCTTGCAATGCATTCACTTGGTGCAACATGCAGGAAGGTCACCGCAGGCAACACTCTCGTCTTGATCGGGTTCTGATTAACGGCCTCTGGTCAGATATGGGCATCATCTCTAATCTTTCCCACCTTAACTCTACGGAATCGGATCATTCTCCTCTCCTCATCGAGATTAGCAGTCATCTCCATCGCATCAAAAAACCTTTTCGGATTTTGGATTTCTGGAGACATTGTAAACCCCATAAATTTTTACTACAAATTTTATTTTTGGTGTTAATTATGTTTTTCGTATTTATACGTCACGTACGAGTTCGTATTTTTCGTATTTGCTCGTCGATTACGAATATGTGCGAGGTACATATTTTATCAAAAAAATATATTTTGGAATTCAAATTTTATATCGTAAATATTTCATTTATTTACTAATATTATCTTTATTATTCGATTTACAAACTGCATTGATTTAATATAAAAAGAGCTATTACTTTTATTATACAAACATAATTGATAATTTCAAAAATGATATTTTACATAAATAATCTTTTACATACGAGATACATGACTTTAAATTCATGAAAATAATTTTATTTTTGAAATTTATTTAATATTAATATTTTATTATTCAAAAAAGTACTTGAAAATATTGTTTTGGTTTAAATTGAATTAAATATGATAAAGCATATTTGGAAAGATTATTTTTATTGACTTACATTTTTAATTCAAAGATGTTTTTTAAATGAATTTGAATTTAATTATGAAATTATCTCTTAGGATTTTAACCAATTTTATCCTTATCCTAACGGGATTCCCACCTACTATAAAAGGAGAGGTACTTGCCCTCTTTTTCCATAAACTCCACAACACCAAAATTTCTACCCCATTGTGCATCGTGTCCGTGCCTTCCATCCACTTTATTTTCTCCAGTACAAATACAGTAATCTCTACCGTGTCCGACAACCCCAGACACCGACCTATTCTATATCTCGCAGGACACGTGTACAGACTCCATCCACCTCATGTCGGGATACACCCCGGACACGACGGCAACATACAACCCAGCAAATTGCATGCCACAAAACACAGCAAGCTATCCATCTCAGCCACTAAATCCCTCAATCCTCTACTGTATTTTCCTCCGAAGATAGCCGCAACTATCGAGATCTACCACAACTCTGACAACAACCTCGTCGGAGCCCTGTTCAACCCAACCACGCCGTCTCTTCGACCACACCATCCACCGTCACCCTGCTGACTCTTGCCTCCCTCATCGGCCACCACCGGCATTACCCTTCACCGGCACCACTACGAAACTACCACCGTCGCGGTACAGCATCACCTCCGCCTCCTTCGACAATCCCACAGCCACATGTCCCTGGCTGAACCCTCGGCCAACTCACGCCAAAGTTCCTACCATCACAACACCACCGCCCACCAAAAAAAAAAGAAAAGCCGAACCCCTCACCTGAGTTCCCGTCAGGTGTCGGCGAGGCGCCGCCTGCCGCGTTCATCACCGACGACCAGGACCGGCCGTACTGTCCGCCGCCGTGCCTTGTCCCGCCCACGCCTACCAAACGGCACCCATCTGCATCCTCCGACCGTCGTCCTCCACACTGACCGCCCCTTGCTACCTCCGACCGAGTCGTCGTCGAGACCCGCTTCCGCCGTTGCGGCGTCCCACCGCCTCGTCTCCCACCATCCTCGCTCGGATACCTCGCCGTGCCGTCGCAGATCTGCGGCCGAGTTCCCGAGCCGCGAGCGCGCCCCTCCGCGCGCTGGGAACCGTCACCCCTTCCTTAGGTGGCCGCGCTAGGCCGACTTCCATCTCCGGTCGACCGACCACCTCCCCGTGGCCGGAGCTCCGCCCTTTCGCCGCCAGGCCGAGCGCCCGCGTCGGAGTTCCCCGGTGAGCCCTCTTGCTCTCTCCTGCTTCTCCTCTTCTTTCCACCTCTCTCTTACTGTATAAAAATTTGTGGGAATGAAGCCGTACGGATTTAGGGGTTTAATATCATTATTATTTTATTATTATATATTATTAATATTATTATTATTATTACTTTCCCATCTCTCTCTCTCTCTCACTGTTAAAATTGAGAGGAGAACTTTATATTATTATTGTTATTATTATTATTATTATTATTATTATTATTATTATTATTATTATTATTATTGTTGTTGTTATTGTTATTATTATTAAAATTGTTATTATTATCATTATATAATTTTAGTTATCATTACAAATAATATCATTATTATTATTTTATTAGTTTAATTATTATTATGATTATTTTTCTAAGTTAGATAGTTTCCAACTTATGTTTATAAACTTTGGCTTTTCCATAGTTCTTGGTCAAGAAACCCCAAATAGTTTATGGAAATTTCTTTGTATTATACTAAAATAATTTAACTAAATATTTCTTCTATCAAAAATATATATTTGACAAAAGCATACTTTTGCTTAAAGAATTTTTTATATTTTTATAATATTTACCTAAAATTTCTTCTAGTAGTAAATGTAGTTCAAGTATTTTTCTACAAATCCCTTTTGACTAAGGATAACATATTTTTAAAGTAGTAGAAATTTTTTCTAAAATAATATGAATACTCTTCTCCTCAAATTCCAACTATTTGTCAACCTTACTTATGACTAAATCATATTTTTCCTATTTTTTTGCAAACTCGAACCATTACACACCGAACATGGCTATTGGACATTCGAAACTTGCCGAATTATTGTACCACATCAGGCGACACATCAGGCAAGATACCTTCCCATAATTACTGCTTACATTTAGTTGCATCTTATTATTTTGTTATTATTTTTTGCACTTTTGTTTCCATTTATTTATTTTTCTTCTTGCTTGTGGACCTAGAGTTAAGAGACTTTCGTCAATAGAGTGCATGTCATTAACTTTGTCACGATTGTATCACGAGTTGTGTGTGAGTTATGAGTATCATGTAGTAGTCATTTGCGTGTTGGCTGATCACCCGTGCGCATGCGTAGGAATAATTGTTAATAAATACATGTTAGAAGACTTGACAGTTATTGAGTATAAACCGTGTTGTGAAAATAACACGTGTTGGTGTGTCGTAGTTACGATGCATGTATAGTATTATTGGGGGAAGGGGACAGCTACTAGCGTAGGGGATACATTTACTTTTTACACATTTGTGGGCCGATAGTGGCTCTTATGAGCGCTACCTTCTGCCCGGGGCCGATAGCGACTCAGATGAGCACTACTTACTGCCCATGGCCGATAGTGACTTGGATGAGCGCTACCTACTGCCACTCTTTATTTACTCTGCTGATCCTACAGCCCCTGCGTAGAACGTTGTCCTCAAAGTTCATATCACTTAGTCGGTTAGGAACTCAGTTGTGTCGTAGTTTATAGTATTTACATTTGCAGTTATAATGGCATGTTCTTCCTGTATCTTGTTACGTCCCTCTGAGGACCTGGTAATTTCTCCAGGTGTGTTTTGTGACTTCCTGCTGGTGCTCCAGCTAAGGCCATGTCTTCCTTCCTTCCCTCGTGATGATTGCTCTTGGACTCGTTATTGGCTTCGCTCGACCAAATCATTTATTTGAATATTTCTTTCTTATTTAAACTTGTTGGTAGTGGATATGTCTCCGCCCAATGTTTGTACAAGTGACTATTTGATTATATCATTAAAACTTCATATATGTGGATGAGATTTAGTTTGAGCATGGCTTTCTACATTTTACAGCTTATGTATACATACGAGCCTTTTATTTACTCGTATGTATACAGCCGGCATGATACGTATCTAGTCCCAAGTATTTCGGGACTGGGACGTTACATGTTTTTGTGGTGGCCCATACAGGTCAAGTTTGCCGTTTCAGTTACATGACTGTACCAAACGGGCCGACAATATAGGATTAGAGTATAGGATCTTATCCACCTGCTTGACCCTCTTCCTTGACTAAATTTTTTGAATCACTTGTTCAACTCCATTGATCTACATCTTGCTTGAGCTTTTCTTACCATAATCCTTATTTCCATACTTGATAGGAAGATGACTACACTAGTATATGCTCATAGGTCAACCCCATGGCTAGTAGGATTATATCGACAACTAATATGCATTGAGATCCTATTTGAGTAAGAGGAGCCATATTTTTCTAGAAGTATGAACTTAAGGATTAGTTAATTCCAAGTTGGGTAGTAGCAACATTAATAACTTCGAAGGATTGTTAGAACTTTATTTGGATCTACAAAAGGATAGCGGGATCTATACACAAGTGAGAAAGGAAATTGATTTGGTTTTTGAGGGCCTTTGAAAAATAATTATGATTCATTTGATTATAGCTATACATCCTTGAAGAGATATAAAGTTAGTTGAAACAAAATTTTAAATTTAAATGCTGTTGTAAGATTTATGACGGCGGTTGATAAAGCTTGGTTTTAAATTGGGTTGTATGATTCCCAATTAATAAGTTCGTAAAATTTTGAAGTAAGGTTATTAAGAATTTTGCTTAAAAATATTTTAAAGGATATATAATCAAATTGAGGATCTACTTTAAACTCTTGTATGAATTACGATTGCTAACACCTATTTAAATTTTGAGTTAAGATTTGGATTAATGATAGAAGAAGAAAAATATATAGATTGGATTTGTGACACAATAAAGGTTTATTCAAGATTGATTAGAAATTTTAAAAATCTTAAGTTATGATTTTGATGTGACTAGATAAGGTTGAATGGTTAGTTTATGATACAATTTTGGAAAAAAAATTGTTATGATAAAGGTTATCTTGAGGTTGATTAAAAGAAATTTAAACTTTAAGTTATGAGTATGATTGGCAGCTTAGAAAGATATTTTAGTAGATTATTGGGAGAATTATATTGTAAAGTTTTAAAGAAGTCAAAAAATTTAGATTCAAATATGGATAGGCAACCAAGATAGATAAAGTAGTCCACATTAATTGCCATATCACTCATGACCCTGATAGTTGTATATACTCAAATGTAGTTGGTCATCTACCAAATCATATGGTTATGTTTCGATCTTTACTCACTCAGCATTCCCTCATATCTAGATTTTATCGTGACTTCTAACCATTTGAAACATGAAAAATGATTAGATTATTGCATCATCATACTCCATCTAAGTTGCTAACATATCTCTAGAAATCGTATTCCTAACTTATTTTACCTTGATCTACTAGAATCTGAATTATCTTTATTTTGTGCGTTAATCATTATCTCATGAACTCCCACTTTCTATTCTAAATTCTTTTGTGTCCTTTACCGTGACTTGGATATTTGGAGCACAATACTAGACTTTTCCATCCAAGAATTCCATATGTAAGACCTAGACGAGCGCACCTTCATGTAGGTGTATCATGTCCCACTAAAACACGTCCCCTTGTACTCTATTTTTATGTTACGACTTTCGAGTCAAAAAGGCTAACTATAACCATTACCATGCAACCAAACACTTTCCAACTACAGGTGGGGACTCAACATAGACTCAATTCTTTCGACCCACTATATGATTGTGAATTACTTAATCCCTTAAATGCTTAACCTTGTATTTATCTTGATTACTTGATCATTATCCTTTTTATTATCTTGATTTACTTAGACCCTATCATCCTTTACTTATTCATGCAAAAACTCACGACCCCTATTTAATATCCAACCCTTACCACGATCATTAAACCTAACCGCCTTCTCCTTCCAAATTGTTTTGCTTCACTATGACTCGTGCAAACCTTGTTTTCTTGGATACCCTTGTACGGAAGTGAAGATTTGATCATAACGCCCTTCGGTTAGACATGAGTTGGATGAAAAAAATCCTATAATGAAGATTGGTGGTTTAGTTAAATGAAATGATTCGGTGGTTACGAGTCATAAGTTAATTGTGCTATTTGATTAAGAGGAGATATTATGTTTTGGGAAGATCAAAGAATAGTATATTTGCGAGTGCAAAAAAAAGGGTTTGAGATTAATCCAAGGTTGAAATAAATTTTATGTTTGGTGCATAAGGGATAAAACTTTCTTTACAGTGAGAACAAAGTGTAAAATTCCTAGAAGAGTTTGATTTTTTAAATTAATTAAAATTTTTGAAATTTCAAAGGGAATTAAAGCCTGAGGAAATATGCATGTTTATGTTGAAAAAAAAAGAAAAAAAAAGAGGGAGGTTAGAGATTCACCTAGTATTTACTTTTGAGGCGATTATGAACGACAAAGGCTATTTGGGAAAAAAATGTATAGGGAATATAAACTTGGGGATAGAATTTTGAAAATCTTTTTTTTGATGATTTAAGATTTGATCTTTCTATGATGGTTATGAATACAACTTTCGTGATGAAGATAGAAGTGAATTCTAATTGATTGAAGGATTATTATGAAGGACAAAATTTGATTTGAGGGAAAAAAGAATATTTTATGAAAAAAAATTAATTTTTGTGGATTATGAAATTTGAAGAGAGTGTATAAAGTTACTATGATTCTAGATATGACGATGAAATTTTGAATCAAGAGTATCGAGCTAGTAAATTTTTGAGATTGGAAAATTGTTGTATTTTGTGAGCTTGCACGTCTTGGATAAATGATAGTCATTTTTAATTTAGACATTGACTGGGATGCCACGAGATATCTCCTAAACTATACCAAATATTTTATCTAGATTATTGTTGTTCAAATTGCTTGCTGGATTCCGTTTTCGAATCGTCGCTTAAACTTCTTATCAATAAACTCTCGTGCCTATGATTTTACCATCTTGACTAATAGTGCTGTTATAATCTAGTTTTGCAAGCTCATTGATTTATCGAGCTTGTTCATGACTTATGTTATTGAGCGCGCTCACTAACATGTTGTCTAATCAGAACCGGTGCATCATGGTCTGATCAACCAAGTGCACTTTGGTTCGTTTTTACCTATTGCTCTACGTAGATGGAACATAATTAAAACTTGGCCTCTAGAATCCCATCCACGACTGCCTTGACAATTCTTTTGAGATTATTCGGTCGTCTTTGAACTACGTATTCGTAATATCGTCTTTGAACTCTTTATTGCTTTCGCCTTCATCTATTTTGGAAGGACGAAGGCACTTATACTAGAATTCCCTCTAGCCTACCTATCACTTATAACCCTTGTCATCCAATGTGACTATAGCTTCGTCTTAAACCCATCGCCCTTTCCTCGGCCTACATTTATTATCACCACTCAAGATTAGGAGTGAATCATTCTTGTAATCATGCACTCAACCCTAACTATTCCTAAATTTCACGGATGAAATTCTTGTAAGTTGGGTAGGATGTAAACCCCCTAAATTTTTACTACAAATTTTATTTTTGGTGTTAATTATGTTTTTCGTATTTAAACGTCGCGTACGAGTTCGCATTTTTCGTATTTGTTCGTCGAGTACGAATATGTGCGAGGTACATATTTTATAAAAAAAATTATTATGGAATTCAAATTTCATATGGTAAATATTTTATTTATTTACTTATATTATCTTTATTATTCGATTTACAAACTGCATTGATTTAATATAAAAAGAGCTATTACTTTTATTATACAAATATAATTGATAATTTCAAAAATGATGTTTTACATAAATAATCTTTTACATACGAGATACATGACTTTAAATTCATGAAAATAATTGTATTTTCGAAATTTATTTAATATTAATATTTTATTATTCGAAAAAGAATTTGAAAATATTGTTTTGGTTTAAATTGAATTAAATATGATAAAGCATATTTGGAAAGATTATTTTTATTGACTTACATTTTTAAATCAAAGGTGGTTTTTAAACGATTTTAAATGGATTTGAATTTAGTTATGAAATTATCTATTAGGATTTTAACCAATTTTGTCCTTATCCTAATGGGATTCCCACCTCCTATAAAAGGAGAGGTACTTGTCCTCTTTTTCCATAAACTCCATAACACCAAAATTTCTACCCCATTGTGCATCGTGTTCGTGCCTCCCATCCACTATATTTTTTCCAGTACAAATACAGTTATCTCCACCGTGTCCGACAATCCCGGACACCGACCCGTTCTGTGTCTCGCAGGACACGTGTACAGACTCCATCTACCTCGTATCGGGACACACCCCGGATACGACGGCAGCCTACAACCCAGCAAATTCCATGCCACAAAATACCGCAAGCCATCCATCCCGGCCACTCAATCCCCTACTGTCTTTTCCTCCGAAGACAGCCGCAGCCGTCGAGATCTGCCCCAACTTTGACAACAACCTCGTCGGAGTCCTGTTCAACCCAACCACACAGTCTCTTCGACCACACCATCCACCGTCACCCTGCTGACTCTTGCCTCCCTCACTGGCCACCGTCGGCATCACCCTTCACCAGTACCACTACGAAACCACCACCGCCGTGGTACAACATCACCTCTGCCCCCTTCGACAATCCTACAGCCACTTGTCCCTGGCCGAACCCTTGGCCAACTCACGCCAAAGTTCCCACCATCACAACACCAGCGCCCACAAAAAAAAGAAGAGCCGAACCCCCTCACCTGAGTTCCCGTCGGGCGTCGACGAGGCGCCGCCTGCTGCGTTCATCACCGACGACCAGGACCGGCCGCACTGTCTGCCGCCGCACCTTGTCCTGCCCCCGTCGACCAAACGGCGCCCATCTGCATCCGCCGACCGCCGTCCTCCATACTGATCGCGACTTGCTGCCTCCGACCGAGTCGCCGGCGAGACCCGCTTCCGCCGCTGCGGCGCCCTACTACCTCGTCTTCCACCATCCTCGCTCGGTCACCTCGCTGCGCCGACGCGGATCCGCCATCGAGTTCTCGAGCCGTTGGCGCGCCCCTCCGTGCGCTAGGAACCGTCGCCCCTTCCTTAGGTGGCCGCGCCAGGCCGACTTCCATCTCCGGTCGACCGACCACCTCCCCGTGGCCGGAGCTACGCCCTTCCGCTGCCAGGCCGAACGCCCGCGCCGGAGTTCCCCGGTGAGCCCTCTTGCTCTCTTCCGCTTCTTCTCATCTTCCCACCTCTCCATTACTGTATAAAAATTTGGGGGAATGAAGCTGTATGGATGTAGGGGTTTAATGTCATTATTATTTTATTATTATATATTATTAATATTATTATTATTACTTTCCCATCTCTCTCTCTCTCACTGTTAAAATTGAATGAAGAAGTTTATATTATTATTATTATTATTATTATTATTATTATTATTATTATTATTATTATTATTATTATTATTATTATTGTTATTATTATTATTATTATCATTATACAATTTTAGTTATCATTACAAATCATATCATTATTATTATTTTATTAGTTTACTTATTATTATGATTATTTTTCTAAGGTAGATAGTTTCCAACTTATATGTTTATAAACTTTGGCTTTTCCATAGTTCTTGGTCAAGAAATCCCAAAATAATTTATGGAAATTTCTTTGTATTATACTAAAATAATTTAACTAAATATTTCTTCTATCAAAAAAATATATTTGACAAACTTAGCATACTTTTCCTCAAAGAAATTTTTATATTTTTATAATATTTACCTGAAATTTCTTCTAGTAGTAAATGTAGTTCAAGTATTTTTCTACAAATCCCTTTTGACTAAGGATAACATATTTTTAAAGTAGTAGAAAAATTTTCTAAAATAATATGAATACTCTTCACCTCAAATTCCCACTATTTGTCAACCTTATGACTAAATCATGTTTTTCCTATTTTTTTGCAAACTCGAACCATTACACACCGAACATGGCTATTGGACATTCGAAACTTGCCAAATTATTGCACCACACCAGGGGACACATCAGGCAAGATACCTTGCCATAATTACTGCTTATATTTAGTTGCATCTTATTATTCTGTTATTATTTTTTGCACTTTTATTTCCAGTTATTTATTTTTCTTCTTGCTTGTGGACCTAGAGTTAAGAGACTTCCGTTAATAGAGTGCATGTCATTAACTTTGTCACGATTGTATCACGAGTTGTGTGTGAGTTGTGAGTATCATGTAGTGGTCACTTGCGTGTTGGCTGATCGCCCGTGCGCATGCGTAGGAATAACTGTCAATAGATGCATGTTAGAAGACTTGACAGTTATTGAATATAAACCGTGTTATAGAAATGACACGTGTTGGTGTGTCGTGGTTACGAGGCATGTATAGTATCATTGGAGGGTGGGGACAGCTACTAGCATAGGGGCTACATTTACTTTTTACACATTTGTGGGCCGATAGTGGCTCTTATGAGCGCTATCTTCTGTCCGGGGCTGATAGCGACTCAGATGAGTGCTACTTACTGCACATGGCCGATAGTGACTCGGATGAGTGCTACCTACTGCCACTCTTTATTTACTCTGCTGATCCTACAGCCCCTGCGTAGAACGTTGTCCTCGAAGTGTATATTATTTAGTCGGTTAGGAACCCAGTTGTGTCATAGTTTATATTATTTACATTTGCAGTTATAATGGCATGTTCTTCAGGTATCTTGTTACGTCCCTCTGAGGACCTGATAATTTCTCCAGGTGTGTTTTATGACTTCCTGCAGGTGCTCTAGCTAAGGCCATATCTTCTTTCCTTTCCTCGTGATGATTGATCTTGGACTCGTCATTGGCTTCGCTCGACCAAATCTTTTATTTAAATATTTCTTTCTTATTTAAACTTGTTGGTAGTGGATATTTTTCCGCCCAACGTTTATATAAATGACTATTTGATTATATCATTAAAACTTCATATATGTGGATGAGATTTAGTTTGAGCATGGTTTTCTATATTTTATAGCTTATGTATACATACGAGCCTTTTATTTACTCGTATATATACAGCTGGCATGATACGTATCTAGTCCCAAGTATTTTGGGACTGGGGCGTTACAGACATCACCCTCAGTTCATCCCAGTTGTGACCATTTTATGGAGTTCTTCAGATGACCCCGACCCTCTAGCTAGAGTGGCGGCCAAACTTAGGGCCACCAGCAAGGCGCTCTCCACCTGGAGCAAGGTCGTATTTGGCAACATCTTCCAGGCAATCAGTGCTACAGAGGATGATGTCACTCGAGCAAAAATTAGGTACGCATGGGATAACACTCCGGAGGCGCGGACCTCGCTCAACTATGCTGGAGCTATTCTTAAGTCTCGTCTGAAGGTCGAGACGGAATTCTCGAAACAAAAATCCAGACTTTCCTGGGATCTAGAAGGGGATCGCAACTCAGGTTTCTTTCACGCATGTGTCTATGGGTGCAGACAAAAGCTTAACCTCTACCCTATTTCGGACGACAACGGCAATCAGCTGTAAGACCAGAAAAGCATTCAGAAGCCCGCTTCCGAATTTTACTCGTCACTCTTCACAAAAGAGACTATTGTTAAGGACAACGAATTCCTCCCCAAGGTCTCCACCATCATCACCGACCATGAGAATGATTTGCTTCTGGTCACCCCTTCCGTAGAGGAAGTCAAGGCAGCGGTCTGGTCTCTTGACGAACACAGCGCCCCCGGGCCAGACGGGTTCTCCAGAGTTTTTTCAGAATTTGCTGGGACATCATCGCACCGGACTTGCTCGAAGCCACCATAGCTTTCTTTCAAGGTGCGAGATATCCTACTTCCATATCCAGGGCCAACCTTATCCCCATTCCTAAAAAAGAGAATCCAGAGACCTTCAGGGACTTCAGGCCCATAAGCTTATGTAACTTCAACAACAAGATCATATCCAAGATCATTGCCAATCGGATGTCTCACTTACTGCCTAGGATCATCTCAGAAGAACAGAGCGGATTTGTCAAAGGTAGGAACATCATGGACAACATCCTCTTCGCTCAAGAAATGGTCACTTGTATGAAATTCCTTGCCAGAGGTAGCACCGTCGCCATCAAGCTTGACATGGAAAAAGCGTACGATCGCCTGGACTGGTAGTTCATGATCTAGGTGTTCAGAGCCTTTGGCTTCTCAGAAACATGGATTGATATAGTTTTCAGATACATCAGCAATTCCAGATTCTCTACCGTCATCAACGGTCAAGCGGAAGGTTTCTTCCCCTCCAGATTCGTTTAGTAGAAGACTTATCTTACTTTCGTCAGGACACGCAACCTTTGTGTGATAAGACTATCTTGGACGGCTTTCTGATGCTCTGGTTAAAATTGTGCATAGTCCCAGGGAGTTCAAGTTTGATAGACAGAATAAACCATAACCTGATACTCCTAGCGATAAAATTTTCATTTGGGCGTATATTGGCCCTTCTTTCTGCGATGGTTTGTTGTTTCCAATGGGGTCTCCGCATTTTCATCCAAAAGGTTCTAGACCATATTGGGACTGGTAACTTCAACCGTGTGGAACTGCCTTACTACTATCTGATGGGGTGGCTCTTGCTACACCATTGCTCCTTGGTGTCGGTTGAAGCAGATGAGAGTATGCTGGAGGAAGATGCCTTCTTAAGGTAATGTGGGGTGATGACTTGGTTCTCCAAAGTGCTACCCGATTGTCGACAAGACTTGGCCTCCCTGAATGATTACACCTTCTTTTTCATTGTATTTTCTCTATAAGACCATCATATTAAGTCTATTAGAGCAGGAATGTCGTTTATCTGAAACCTTACTTGCTGAGCCAGTTTGCTAGGCAATTTTGGTATTGTCATCTTCTGCTAGCGAATCCAAAGGCTTCGAGGGGAGCGAGCTGGATGGTGTGCGAGCATGGCACTATTACTCTGCTACTGGTACTGGTACAGAGTTTGTGTTGCCAAATGTCGAGTGTCAGTCGCCATTTACCGTTACGTCGGATATCTTTCATTGTCAGTCGATCGTACCCCCGGTTGGCTACATCATGGAGACTAGCTTCATTGTGGGTAAGAGCTTGATGCCTTTGCCTTATACTTCCTAACAGATTCTTGAGTTCAGTACTATTGTGGAGGTTCCACCATTGAAGAGATCTACTTCTGGTCGATTTTGTCAAAATGATTCATGGCATGCGGCTCTAGATGTGAGAAGTCCTAGACGATCTGGCAAACGACCGACTAAAACAATTCTACAGCGGGTCACCATGACTTAGAAGAAGGTAATCCCCTATAGATCAACAGGGGGCTCTAGAGGTCTGAAGGTAGTCCAGTTAGGACTATCCGTCTTGGATCACCATCTTCTTTTCTTTTCCCTCATGTGTTGCATTTAGTTTTGTGAAGGAATTTGGGAAACGGACTCCTGCTTCTCAGTTGGTGTACCCTCTGATTGGGATAGAAGAGGGATCTGAGGGAGACATAGCAGAAGCTTCACCAGTACAGCAATCGTCGGAGGTGCCGGATGATCGTGACACTCCCCAAGGTAGGATACCAGATATGTCGGTTACGTCGGGTCATCCTGGGTCCCTGTATCTTTATTTCCTAATTTTAGCTGAGGCCAAAGAGAGTGCTAAAAATGAGGTTGAGGAGTGTCTAGTCATGAGAAGGTGTGAACCTTTCTTGAAGGTTGGAATTGTGGGAGGTAATTATTGCCGGTTCAGTAGCGAGCACTAGTATCTTTGTTGAGAAAGAACCGAATCCAACGTCTTTTCCTATTGGAGTTGAAGAAGAAGTTAGTGTATCACCTCCTCCGTTTCATGCAGCGGACCATGATGACTCTCCACTAAAACAAAAAGGCCTATTAATAACGCTCGATAAGACGTATTGATGACACCAACTACCTAAGCGTTATCAAATTTTGAAATACCTTTTTTTCTATGACGGTTTGGGCTAATTTTGGGCTTTTTATAACGTTTATAAAACAAAGCGTTATTAATATTTTAGAACGGTGGCAAACTTGTAATAAGTTTTTCTGTAAAATCCTTTCCACCCCTGTGATATTTTGAGGCTCAAGCCCCCGCCCCCTTCTCATTCCCTCTCCAAATCCCTTCTCCTTCCCTCTCAGCTCCACTCCCCTTCTCCTCCTCTTCTCTTCTCTCACCAAACGCTAATCTTCTCCTCCTCCTTCTTTCAATCCTCCACATCGTCGTCCTCCGCTTAGTTTCCTTTTCTGCTTCTCGATCCTGGAACCCTAAATTTCCCTCCATCCCCACCAAACCCTAGATTCTCCCCCACCCCGATCTGCTGAACCTTGGGCACTGGGCAGGCGAAGCGATGTGCGGCGGTGCCAGCGACGGCGAAGGGTCCCACGATGCCTCCGCCGGTGGCAGACAGAAGAAGATACCTCCGGTGTCGTCGATGCCATGGGTCTGCAACCTCCGCCTCTTGTGTTCCTTTTTCTATCCCGCTAGGTTTCTATTCATCATTCCTTTCATATTTTTTTTCTTATACAGTTTTTTTGCTGTGACATGTTCAAGTTAAAAGCCATTATAGTCATTATTGGGTACGTAGGTACCATTTTCTTAAATTTCTTCTCTTGTTCATATATGAGTTTTTTTCAATGTTTTCTACTCTACTTTAAATTATAATTCCCCCATGTATACAACTGATGCATTTTTATTGTTATTTTCATCTCCGTTGATGAAATAATGAATAGATCATGAGGAGTGTCCATTTTTTTTACTGTGTTGAATTCCATATTTTCATGTCAATAGTTGTTTATATTTTTGTCTCTTCCTGATTTAGGATAATGGTGATCATATTGTACACTAGATGTACTTTCTATGCCATACTAACATAGTTCCTCTATTTGCAATTTATTATTACAATGGTTGGTAACCATTATAATTCAATCTTTTCTGTTCTACAATTTTTTTATCTAAAATGATTGATGCAAAAGAATCAAAGCTTATTTCTTCTGGCATCTTTCGCATGAATGGTTGTATATCCTATAAAAGTTCTCAGTATCGTTATCGGGATCGGTATCCGACCGTTGCTATGAGTATTAGGATTGGCGGTATAAAGTTTGGATCAGAGTATCAATTTTTTTAATATCAGAAATAAAATAATTATTAATATTTTAGAAAATATATTTTATACATTTAGGTATAATTTTAAGTATTTCAAAGTTGTTTTTAGTAGGTTTGAAATAGAATGAAATAATAGTCACCCTGCCGACTAGCTTCCATGCGGTAGATACATTTCTTCTTTTAGATACTTTTATAACTTTATTGTACTATTACACCCTTACTGATGGCCTTTTATGTTCACTTTCTTTGTCGAATTGATATGAAAAGAGTGAGTATTGGGTATCGGTTGTTATCAAATTGGGACATGCCAAACCGTATCAGTATGAGTTAGGGACATGCCAAAGCGTATCGGCATCGGCCGATATTTCAAACTATGAAAAATTGTTCATCGTACACAGAATGTTGTGCCAAATTCTTCTTCTCTAACTGCATGCTTTTTGTTTGTAAGCATGATTTATTGCTTATTATCTGATTTTTATTTTAACTAAAACTGGATCCAACATAGGACATTATAACCATTTTCTTTAGTTTCCTGGAGAATATGAATGTGTCGATGCACAATTGAGTCTAGTTCATTCCTAGATCTCAGGTTATTTATCGAGGAGACATACTAGAAGTTGTAAATTAGTCTAGGCTAATGGCAGACTCATTTCTTCTTTATTTGCATAATTTTTATCATCTGCATGCACATATATATTATATATATGTATATATATTTTAATACTAATTTCAGGTGAGATTCACTTCCTTTCTTAATCAATTCAGATCAGCAAGCAAGTTGAGATAGATCCCATGGGGTGTAGTACTAGCAAGTACCACAACGTCATGAACCAGCCCCCTCCTCTCCTGCCGAGTACTTTATATATATATGAAATACATACAGTACTTTCTATATATATGAAACGATGAGTAATTCTGTCTGAGTAAAAATATTTGTACATGTTGCTCAATTGCCCGTAGAAAAACTGGCTGAGAAGGCAACATTTGGTCTGTTTGAGAGAGCGGGCAAATTGGATTTTTTTGTCACTAATGTTCATTCACTTGTTTGTGCAGCATCTTTACTAGTTTTACGTATGCACTATGTGATACTTATCTTGCTATAATACATTCTATTTCAGGTATCCTTCCGCACTAAAGTTTTCCATCTAAATATTAATAGCAATGGTAGCATCTGCCTTGACATCCTTAAGGAGCAGTGGAGCCCTGCTCTGACCATTTCTAAGGTGACTTTAATGCTCTGCTATTTCTGTTTTTATCTGAACTTCTATTATTTATTAGATAATTGGAATATCAGATGTAAGTCTGTATCTAGTCTAATTTGAAATTACAACTAGTCTGGGGAGCAAAGATCTGAACAGTCTTTCAGAAAGGCCAGGCATATCTATATAACTGAATGTCCACACGTGGTGCAGAAGTGCTTTCGCCATTTATTCCAAGTTAGATATATGGTTGGTATCAACTGGACTTGATTTATTCTTAGTCATATATATGGTTGGTATCAGCTAGACTTGATTGAACTGAAGGACTCAAAGTTTTATGCTGTGTTATTGGTTTTGGCTTATCAAACCTTTGTCGATTACCTTAGTTTTCCTTGGATGCTCTTGTTGACGTTTGTGTGTAAATTTTATAGGACCTTATGCTTGAATTTTTGGAAATACCAGAGCGTTACTAGTTTTGTTGCATCTCACTATACTTTATGCAAATTCTGATGCGTTGCATTATTTTTGATACATACAACCAAATTGCGTACAGGTGCTGTTGTCAATTTGCTCTTCTTACAGACTCGAACCCTGATGACCCACTGGTACCATAGATTGCCCACATGTACAAGACTGACAGAGTCGAGTATGAATCTACTGCTCGTTCCTGGACGCAGAAGTATGCATACAATTTGGTTGTCTTCTCTTTTTCTCAGGATTTTACTGGTTTTTCGGCTGTCGTTGATCTTTCACGATTATTGGTTATATGGCCAAGTTTTGATGTAGACAATTTTGGTAATTGTAAATATATATATATATGTATTTGGATATTCTATTTTTAGAATGTAATGAAGATGTTGACATGTACTCTATTTTGAGAAATGTAATAAAGATGGTGATATATAATGTCAATTTGATTTTTAGGCCTGACAATTATATGGACTGATTTGGATATGCTAATATGAATTGTATAAAGTGTTATAAATGTGCTGCATTGAGCCTATACATATTATCTATTCATAACGTTTTACAAAAGTCCCAAATTGTGCACTATATATTAAATATTCATAACGCTTTTATAGAAACTATTCATGACGGTTTTTTTATAACGCTTTTAAAAAACATTTATAACACTCGTTTTCATAACGGTTGCTTTGAAAAAAAAGCGTCATGGTTTGTCATTAATGATGCTTTTTAGCAGTCATTAAAAGGGTTTTTTGTTGTAGTGCTCTTCTGCAAACTGAGGCTTCTGTGCCTATTTCTGTTTTTGGTGTGGATGACCCCGAGGTTCCTTCTGAGGAAACCATTTTGGCCAGGCTCCCTAGTATACAGGAAATGCTATCGAATGCTTCAGCTTTCGGGTCTTCCACTTTAGAGAAGATTTTTGGTGGGCCAGTCCTCTCATCCACCGCTTCGAGTATCGACCTTGTAGAGGAGATTACGATTCCTTCGGTTCTGTCAGTTCCTGACTATAAGGGTGGTACGACTGAGATTCTGATCGGGACTTCCAATTGATTCTGAAAAAGGGGATTCAGGGATTCTTAGAACCAAGCACCCCTTCTCCTGGCAATGCGTGGAACTAAGGGTCAGATCCAAACCCTCTATGTTTTCTCTAGGCTTGAGCTTATAGCAGTATCTCTCTTTGCCAAGCTCAATTCAGCAGAGAAGTGTCTCAGTAGGCTTCAATATACCCAGGAGGCTGATGTAGATATACTGGTCGCTTTCGAGCGCAACCGTCTAATAGACAAGGCTTCTAAAGAGAGAGTGATCTATGCTGAGGGTATGAGGGGCTTTAGTCGTAAAATTGGCCTTTTGGGTGAGAGGATTTGCCAACTATCTGATAAATTAGCATGACTAACTATGAGGTAAGACTTTATCGTTCAAGTGATGATGAGGATCACGATGGAGGATTGAAAGGCTTTGGGCATAACAAGGCTGGTGTTTCATCTGGCTGGCCTCACCAAAGATCAGGAAGCCACTCGTCAGCTGTCTAAGATGATCGGCGTGTCTTCTGCTGCCATGGAGGCTGCAGCAAAAGATCTGGTGGGTAGGCTTGCCACCCATAGCCTTAAAGACCTGATTGTTGTCGAACAGGAAGCTAGGCATATTTCTTGTGAGAAAAAGGAGCAGCTCATAGCTTCTCTCCGTCAGCATCTATAAGGATTTTGCATGGACACTTGAATATGTCTTCCCTTTTTTGTACTTCTTCGTGTATATATATATATATATATATATATATATATATATATATATATATATATATATATATATATATATATATATATAGATATATAGATATATATGTTTGAATAGAGAGAGCAATGGCAATTTCCCTCCGTCAGCATCTACAGGGTTTGGGTTGATTGCTTGTCCCCCGTACTTCTTCTTTCATGCCTTGGTGGTTGATAGCCTGCTTGGGAGGAACGCCTTTGACCTTGGCAAGAGGCTCAAAAGCTTCCCTAAAATCGTCCTCTCTTGTAACTTTTCGTCATCTTCTCTGGGACGACTTTTGGAAGTGGCTTAGAAGCTCTTGCGAGTCTCTTGAGTTCGTCGCTAAAGGGGAGGATCTGTGATGTACTGATTCTCTAGATGAAACTATACGCAAGTGTTGTGAACCCAGCTGCAGCAAGGTTCCATACAGAAACAAGTTCTTATATACAATTGAAATATATAACAGAATTATTTTTTGATAAGAGTTTCTGTCGTCTCTTTTGTAGGAATATTTTTACTAGAATTTTAATAGACGTATTAGAAAATATTCTAAAAATCCACTTTGTAGAGAGTTTGACATCTTATTAAAGGGTATGTTCGTATTCAAGCTTTATAAAAAAACTTATTCAAGTGACATGGCCAACGAGGAGTCGCATGTTTATTCTTTTTTTAATGCAGCCCAAGGGATCCAGGCTGTGAAACACACTCATCACATGCTTCCTTATTGAGAAAGAGATTTTTCCTGTTATGGCCTGGACCTCTTCTTCTTCTTCATCTATCTTATGGCTGGAGCGACCTGAAATATTTTATCCACTAGATCCGGGTATACCCATATGATCTCGCCCTTTGCAGTCTTGAGTGGGATCATCCCAATCGCACGGTCGTACGTTGGTGGAAGGTTGACAATTTTTATCATGGCCTTGGGGTTTGAGACCACTCCGTCTTGGACTTCGACTCCGAGTAGACTACCAAACTGTATCTACACCATGTTGGATGCCACTGTGTGTTCCTCGAAGTCGAGGTTAATAGCCTTTGAGTCGATAAGCCGTTGAATCTGCCCTTTGAGGATGTAGCAATCCTTGGTAGTATGGCAAAGGAATTGGTGGTAGTGATAATACTTCGGATAGTTTATCCTCTCTAATTCATCTGGGCACTATGGCTCGGGCAGCCGGAGCATGTTTTTCTAAATTAGGATTTGAAGATGTCGACGACTTGATCATCAGTGAAGGAGTAGATGTACTTTTGTTTAGGCGAGTCCGTCGTTGGCTACTTTGTCCCTCCTTTCTTTATATATGTTGACGGTGAAGGAGTCTTTCCCTCTGATGTTGCGGCCATCAATGTTGTTCTGAAGGCACCTCCCTCTGTCTCTAGTGTTCAGGGCCTGGAGCTCGATCAAATGAATGACTTTTACATTCTTTTTATCTCGGTCGGCACTTACGATAAATGCCATGCAATTTGAGTGATGGCTTGTGCCCATGCAAAATTTGGTAGCTGGCATCAGATCTCGTCGGCATGTATCAATGAATACCATCTCAGGAGTCCCTGGAGGCATCTTTAGGGCATTTTGCCTGAAGCGCTCAATAAAGTCACGCACCGGCTCCTTGTCACTCTGGACTATATTAATGAGGGTAGAGATTGTCATGTCCATCCTGTTGTCATAGAAGTGGGCCAGAAACAACTCTTGGAGGTCGTCGAATGTCTTGTTACAGTCATCAGGAAGACTACAAAACTATTTCGTATGCAATGTCGATCAATGCCCCCAGAAATACCTTGGTCAGCATGGCGTCGTCTTTGAACGGATACCCTGTCAAGGATTCGAAGTATTTTAGGTATCGGGGTGATAACTTCCCGTCAAAAAGAGTAAGGGAATGGCGTTTGTACTTCTGGGGGAATACCACCTTTTTTTATTTGATGGGATAAGGTCGCCATTTCCCTAGTCTCTGCATTCTCTCCCGACTGCTAATGGATTCAAGTTGAGCCCGGAACTCTTAAATCTCCTTTCGATCGATATTGGTTGGAGCCAGCATCAATGGTTGCGACTTGGATGGGATGTTGGACTCGCTGTTAGGTCCTACCTCCTGACTTTCTTGTCATAAAGTCATCGGTGGGGCTACATTAGCCATTATATCTATCATTGACTGGAATATGGACTATATTACAGCATTGAGGGTGGCCATTGTTGCTTCCAAAGCGTCGAACCGTTGTCTCTCTCTTTTACTGGCATCATCCTTAACGGCCGTATACACCGTTCGACAGTTCACGAGACTTAGCGAGGGTACGGGGTCAGCTGACCTAATTCCCCGGGCTTCATTTTTATCGTGGTAGGGACGCATGGTGACATCGTCTTCTAACTCCAGCGGCTGGCTACCCCTAGTCACTGCAGTAGCTTGGTTGCGTGAAGGTCTACCCCCGTCTTTGTGTCTTACCCTTGGAGTATCGCCACCCTTAATAAGGAAGACAGGAGAAGAAGACGGACCCCCTGGTTGTGATACGCCTTTCTATAAGGATACTCTCGATCGGGTATTCTGGAATACCCCTATCACGGGTATAGTCCGGTGGGCTAACCTTCGTGTTGGCGGTCTCATCGTACTGGTTGAAGAGGAGGCGCCTTTGAGCCTTTCGGCATGGGAGTATCCCCTCTAGCAGAATAGCAAGAAGCATGAACTGGTTCATCTCCCACTGTCCGTTGTAGCTGTTGGAAGATGGATGGTTTGTTTACGTATACTACTGTCTGAGAGCAATAGCAGTTGATGGTGATCTGGGTGCAATGCCCCGTGGAGGGGTTGTTACATATGCCACTGTCTTTCTTTATCCCCTTCTTGTGACTTATTACTTCCAGTAAGTCTGGCAGAGGCATTTACCTGTGCCATGTGGGTCGTACGGTTGACCAGACGAAACTTTTGATCTGTCGTCAGGGCCATCCAGAATGGATCTATGGGGACGGCTTACTTTATGAAGATGATTCGGACGGACGCATATGTGGGTCCGATAGAGCCTTTTATTAAGGGCTCGTATAATCATTCGAGACAACTTTTGATGAATGCCCGTCGAGGTAACAATTTGGGTACATTGGGCCTGTGTAGCTCTGGACCTTCATGCATTAGCATTTGAGTAGTATAGCGTGGAGGTCCTCTTCGGGGGTAGAGTTCTGAGATATTCTGTGGAAGACAGATCTTCTTCTCCTCTCATGTATGTGTTGTCGTCTGGCACCATTCAGGGTGACTTGATGTGCATCTACAGGCACTCGTCTTGATTTAAATGAGGCTTATTTTTGTACCTCCTACTAGCAAGTTGGCTGCGATCAGTGTGTAGGAACGAAATCGTAAAGCAGAATACTCTAGAGGGGGGGTGAATAGAGTAGGCAGTAGAATATTGCTAATTAAAAACTCGTTAGCAGTTAGATCACAGATATAATAATAATCACAAAATAAATGACAGTAATAAAAAGGTGATCAAAAGGCAAACACGAATACCGAGATTTATACTGGTTTCTCTCTTGTGAGGACTAGTCCAGTCGGAAGAACTCTAGCTTCCGGTTGAATCTACTATTGTAAAATCTCGCAAGTTTTCATACGAAGTCCTTGCAACTTCTACAGACGTGAGCTTTGATACGAAAAACTCGACCAACTTCAATTGTGAAGAGTTGTATCTTCAATCAAGCCTCTGATTACAATCGCTCTGAAACTTCTAGACCGCACCATACTGGCAAATCGACTAGAGGATTGTAACTGGCTTGGAATTTGAAAATGGAAGCTTTCTAGAACTCTTTGGAAGAAATTTAAGCTTTAGAAGAGAAGAGATTGAAAGTGTATTGGTGATTTGAAATGATCGAAATCCTTCTCTATTTATAGTTTTTCCAAAGGCAGAACTCTAACAGAATTCGGGCAGAACTCTTTGTAACAAACCGCAACTGAAGGGAGACCAAGTTCAAAATCAAATGTTCACATAACGTTCAACTTGGCTGAACTCTGGCCGAGTTCTGTCAGGGTTTGGTCAGTTGATTTTGAGAAAAATAATTTTGGCTTTTTGAAAAGTCTTTCAGAAGCTTTTTGTAAAATAGATGTTTTTTAAAAACATAGGTCATTCTCAAAAGATAGGTCAGTTTTAAAAACAATTTTAGGATAGCCTATTTGCCAGTACGACTTGGTGTACAATGTATTCCTAGACTCAATAAAATGAAAAATTACATTGCTTTGAAGAAAATACATTCTGAATGGCAAACAGCTTTGGTCTTGAACAGAGTAGATATCCATCGTTGAGCGTGTCCAAAACGTCGTAGGTAAACATCTGAATTGACTTACATTTATATCGAGACAGAGTTTGATCAATTATTAAAATTAGGTTTGACCATGACCAATGGGCCAACAATCTCCTCTATTTTGATAATTGTCAAACCTTGCTGATATAACATCTTTGTTTGGATCAATTCAAAAATATATACCGCCGGTTACAGAAAAAAATAAAATTGTTCATAACCTGTATTCAAAAAGATGTTAGATCTTATTTCTCCACCGTTGTCACTTAGCAAAATAATTGCAAAAGAAAAACTGCCCCCGCAATAATTGTATAAGTAACAAGCAGTGAAGAAACACAAAAAAATGAATAAAGACATGGTATAAACTTTATAGACAGAATAAGATAAACAGATATGGTATAAACAACACAGGCATGGTATTTATCACAGGCAGTTTATATGGAAGCATAAAGAAAGATAATGCTAGAATAAAGCTGAAACAAATAAAGTGCTGAATAATAAACTAATGTGAGTCAAATGCCAAACAGAGGCATAAAAACATATGTCTATGTAAGTCACAAATCATAACCAAAATAAAGAGTACTGATAATTCTTGGAATGTCGGAGCATTTCCATAAGACAAAATAGACTGTCTCAAACAGTAACATCTCAGAAATCATCATCCTCGTCCTCATCATCATCGGCTGCAGCGCCAGCATGTCCAGATGGACAAGCTCCAGAAGTGCCGGCTCCAGAAGTATGAGGAGTGGCACCAGAAGTACGATACCAATTGTAAGCGTTCCCTGGCTGGAATAGAGAGTGGACCGTCTCATCATCAATGCGGTAGCCAGAAATAGAAGGGTCTCGAGGTAGAGAGCTAGCAGAGTAACCCATCAGTACAAATCTCAGATCGGCGAAGGAGTTGGCAATAGCCTGGAACTAAGTCACGTCACAGAATTCATGTTCCCTGGAAGTGTCAACATAAAATGACTGCAAATCTGATAGATGCTGATGAATACCCTCAAAGGTCATAAGGTAAGACTGAGGAGGACCAGGTGTTGTGGGAGTAGGTGCGGAAGGAGCAGGTACAGTAGGTGGAGGAACAGTGACAATGCTGTGACGAGAGAGTTTGAGGAACTTTGGCTCAGGGTCCAGAGCACAAATGGATAAGTCAATATCGATTCTCTGAAAGATGCGTGGGATAATCATCGCATAAGAGAGGTTGCGGTCTCTTTCGCGACATCTACCCATCATCTGAATGATAGTCTTAGGGGCAGAGAAAGGAATCCCCTTAAGAATGTGATATAAAGTAGAAAGCTCAAGTGCAGTGACATCATCTTTTGAAGTGGATTTTGCAAGTAGAGTAGAATAGATGATGCGATGTAATTCGTAGTTAAACAAGTTCAAGTTATAGGACTTGAACTTTTAAGGACGAGCACATGCGGGCGCATAAAGCTCATTCTTGAAACTAACGAGAGTCGTACCATCGAAGAAATCGAAATCAGTGATATCATCGAGCGGGGCACCTTCGTTTGGAATACCAAGGATTTCCGCTAGCATTTCATCATTAAACTCGATACCTATCCCTCCGATACATATTCTCGCGATAAAAGTGCCTAACACGAAATTACAGTAAAATATTCTAATGGCATTAGTAGCTATAGGGAATTGTAAAGTAGCAAAGTGTTGTAATCCCTAATACCTTAAAGTAAGGACGGTGGTCGGGAAAGACAGTCCATTTGATCGGAGATCCGGTACAAATAGTACGCATAATGAAATCGGTATACAAAAGTAGGGCTTGGTCGGGAGTTTTGAAATAAAACTCGTCCGATGCACCGTCATCCGATTGGACCAAAGAAAAGAGGGAATCCGTATGCAGATCAGAAGATGATGCCTCTTCACTGGCGTGTGTCTTCTTCCTCTTGAAAGGATTGAATCCCTTAGGCATTCTATCCCAAAAACTAGAAACCCTAATAATTGGAAAGTGGAGGAGAGAAGGAATTATACCTTTCAAGAATCAGGTATGCTGAAGAGAACGAGATTCGCGGCACGAATCCAAATTTTGGACGAAGATCTCCATGTGGATTGGAAGAAGGTAGGTGGAGAAGAACTAGGGTTTTCGGGGCACGGCTGTTGCTGTTTTGATGAGGTTTAGAAGAATGAAGAAGAGGGGGCCTCGGGTTCTTACTGGTACATATATATACCCAGCCGAACTCTGGCCGAATTCGGACAGAACTCGGGCCAAATTTGTCAAGGGTTGCCTGGCTATATATGTATATTAAAAAAATTATGGGGCCACATCTTTTTCATCAATTCGTTTCAAATATTTAATTCAGAGTTTAGGTAATTTAAATTTCAAATAATACTATTAATATTATTTTATAAATTAATATTCTTTACTCAGCATCCGTCTAGATTAGTTGTAGGAGTACTGTCGCAGCTAACGGAGGTTCACCGAGGAACTCTTAAATACTGCTTCGCTTCGACCGTAGTCGTGGTGACAGACAGACTCTTTTTAGGCTTGTCTCAAAAACAGTTAATGAGTGTTGAATAAATTAATTAATATAATAAAATAATTAATATTATTGACATCTAAAATTTCTAATTCTCGACGTAAATAATTAAAACGATCTTCCGCTAGAGGTTTTGTGAGTATGTCAGCTAATTGATTCTGTGTGTCTATGTATACCAGGTCTATATCTCCATTTTGTTGATGATCTCCTAAGAAAGTGATGTCGAATCTAGATATGTTTAGTATGAGAGTGACATACTGGATTCTTAGTCAAATTAATAGAACTAGTATTAGTCACAGAAAATGGGTATGTATGAAAAATACAATCTATAGTCTTCTAAAGTTTGCTTCATCCACAAAATTTGTGCACAACAACGTCCTGCGGCGATATACTCAGCCTCGGTTTTTGATAATGCAATAGAATTTTTCTTCTTACTAAACCAAGAGACTATAGCTTTTCCTAGGAAATGACATGTGCCGCTAGTACTTTTTCTATCTACTTTACATCCGACTAAAATCAGCATCAAAATAACCGGTTAGGTCAAATAACGTGGTTTTGGGATACCATAAGCCGATAGAAGAAGTGCAAGGTATCGGAAGATACGCTTAACTGCGCACAGATGTGATTCCTTTGGATTAGCTTAAAAACGTGCACATAAGCAAACACTAAATATAATATCTGGTCGACTAGCAGTTAAATACAGTAAGCTACCGATCATACCTCGATACTTAAGTATGTCGACAGGTTTGCCTTGTTCATCAATATCAAGCTTTGTTGAAGTCGCCATTGGAGTGCTAAGTGGCTTGAATGCTTCCAGGTCGAACTTCTTTAATAGATCCTTTGTGTACTTTGCTTGATTTATGAACATCCCATTGTTGGTTTTTTTGATTTGAAGTCCGAGAAAGAATTTCAGTTCTTCCATCATGCTCATCTCAAACTCATTCTGCATACACTTTGAAAATTCTTGACAAAGAGATTCATCAGTAGATCGAAAAATAATATCATCTACATAGACTTGAATCTAAAGAATGTTGTTATTAAAAGATTTTATAAACAATGTAGTGTCAACCTTTCCCTTTGAAAATCCGTTATCAAGTAGAAAAGAGTTTAGACGATCGTACCAAGCACGAGGGGCTTGTTTCAAACCGTATAAGGCTTTATTCAACTTGAAAACATATTCAGGAAATTCAAAATCAGTAAAACCGGGAGGTTGAGCTACATAAACTTCTTCTTTTATAAAACCATTTAAAAATGCACTTTTGACATCCATTTGAAATAACTTAAAATTATGAAAACATGCGAATGGATTCTAATCTCGCAACTGGGGCATAAGTCTCATCGTAGTCGATACCTTCTTCTTGATTGTATCCTTGAGCTACGAGTCGAGCCTTATTACGAGTCACTAAACCATTCTCGTTCAGTTTGTTTCGGAATACTCATCGGGTGCCAATGACCGGATAATCAATGGGCTTCGGAATAAGTTCCCAAACAAAAGCAACACAAGAAGCTATATCTTTATTAGAGGAACGAGTACTTACACCCTTGGTAATCTTACCAATTACCAAGTCCTTTGGATGATCAGCCAAGAATCTCATCTATTTTGGTGTAGTCTCAGGATTGCTAGTTCTGGCTTCTTTGCTTGAAGGTTCATCTGATGTTTGATGTGATGGTTCTGCATCTCTGTGTGAAGGTTTTACAGTAGCTGTACTTGGTGTGATTATATCTTCATTGTCATCATCATCTAAGTATTGATTTAGCTCATTAAACTTGACATTGATTGATTCTTCGATGATCATGGTTCTTTTTTTGAAGACTCTGTATCCTTTGCTCTTTGCTGCATAACCTAAAAATATACCTTCATCGGCCTTTTCATCAAATTTACTCAAATTGTCTTTAGTATTAAGAATAAAACATTTACAACCAAAAATCTTGAAATATGAAACATTTGGTGTTCTATCAAACTATAGTTCATAGGGAGTCTTCTTCGATATAGGTGAATTAGAACCCTATTGAGAATATAGCATGCTGTATTGACAGCTTCAGCCCAAAAGTATCTAGGTAGACTAAACTGGTTTAACATTACTCTAGCCATTTCAGATAGAGTTCTGTTCTTACGTTCCACAACTCTATTTTGTTGCGGAGTCCTAGGACAAGAAATTCATGCAAATAACCGTGTGTGTCACAAAATTGCTTGAATTCTGCATTCTCAAATTCGCCGCCATGATCACTATGAATACGAGTAATCATGAACCCTTTTTCATTCTGTACTTTATTGCAAAAGGTGACGAATTCTAATAATGCATCGTTCTTGCGTGCAAGAAAATAAACCCATGTATATCTAGAGAAATCATCTACAATGACAAATGCATATAACTTACCACCTAGACTAGCAATTCTACATGGTCCAAATAAGTCTATATGCAACAGTTGTAAAGGTCTAGTGGTACTTACAGCGTTCTTGGATTTAAATACGGATTTGGTAGCTTTGTTCTTTTCACATTCATTATATATCGTATCCTTCTTGAAAGAAATGTCCGGTAAGCCGCGTACCAACTTCTTTGTAGATAGTCTTGAAATTGTATCCACATTTGCATGGCCGAGTCTCATATGTCATAGTTGACTCTCGATGCTTTTGGCCATCAAACATCTACCTGCTTTGTTAGCATCTTCCAACAAATAGAAAACATATATGTTGTCTTCCCTAATACCTTCAAATATAGTACTACCAGTTGAACTATCAATTATAGTACATTTATCTTTGACGAAGTTAAAACCATAGCCGTAATCAGCTAAATGGCTTATGCTGAGCAGATTATGTTTTACCTCGGTAACTAGACACACATCTTTAATCACTGGATAGGGAGCCTTACCAATGTCACCGATACCGATTATGTACCCTCTTAAATTATTACTGAAGGAGACGTATCCTTCTTTATTCTTCTTCGACAGTGTTGTAATAGTGAAGCGTCACCGGTCATGTGCCGTGAGCAACTGCTGTCGACGATCCATTTGCTCCTAGCATGTGAAGGACGTCCCACCTACAAAATAATTTACAGATGAAACTCTTGGTATCCATTTCTTGTAGAGTCCTGACTGGTTAGTTTTTGGTATCCATGCATAAACATTTAAATCTACTAACTTTCTGGTTCTACATGCAGAAGATATATGACCAATGAGGCCACAATAATGACATTTAGCATGTTGAGTGTTGAAAGTAGTGTGAGGTGCATGATTGGTAGGTTTTGGTTTTCTAGTATAGAAGAATGCATGCCTATTAGTCTTCTTGGGCATAGTTTTGGTATGGTTTGGTCTGACAGTGTTGGGCGTGCTTCGATGATTCGGTAATTGACACGTGTTAGAATAGGAAGCAGCAACTTCAGGCCATTTTTCTAAACTAATTTCCAACTTTTTGGAAGTGTCATATAATCTAGTATAGTCAGATGTAAGTGATTCTAATCTGACCTGTGCACACTGGAGACTCTTTCTCTCCTTAGATAGGTCTTCCTTTAACTGGATGATAGTTTGGTCTTTTTCTTCGGATAGCTTAACAGTCTCGTGTAACAACAAATTAATAGAAGAAAGCTCACCAGACTCATTTGAAGAGTCATTATTTCTAACATGATCTAGTAGGTCGGTAAGTCTTCCTAGTTCACCTTTGTACTCTTTGAGTACCTTCTTAGAGGTTTCATATTTACTATGCAGTTTCCTGTAATCATTTAGCAGGTCACTGAAATCCTCTCCTAGTTGCTCGAAGGTGAAATCATCATAAGGATCAAATAGAGGATTAGTGATTACCTGATCGCAAGCCATCAAGCATACATTTGCAGCGTCATCTAATTGTTCGTCTTCTGAGTCGCTGGCATCACTTTCATGCCATATACTTGTGTTGGTGTACTTTCTTGACGTAGATTTTTTCAGGTAGCCTTTGTCATATTTACTGCTTTTCTTTGATGATGATGCTATTGGACAATCTTTCTTCATGTGTCCTTTCTTCTTGCATCTGTAGTAAATAGGATCTTCTTTGTTGTTGTTGTTGCTGTCTTTTGTTCTCCAGTTAAATCTCATGAACTTCTTGAATTTTCTTACCAGAAGAGCTTGATCTTCAGAGTCGGAGTCGCTGTCATCAGAGTCGTCTTTGATAGTTTTTCTATGTTGAGCCTTGAGAGCGATCGACTTCTCTGACTTCTCTTTTGGTGTAGCATCTTCAAAGTCTTGAAGTTTTGACTCGTGAGTGAGTATCTTACCCATGAGTGTTTCCAGAGACATTGTTGATAGGTCGTTCCCTTCAATGATTGTTGTAGCCTTTGGAATCCAGTTCTTTGTAAGAGCTCGTAAAAGTTTGCGAATTTTCTCATGGTTACTGTAATCCTTGCCTAGTGAAGACAAAGGATTTACAATATCTAAGAATCTTGTAAACATCTGAGTGACTGATTCACTTGGCTTCATTTTGAACGCCTCGTACTCCTGAGTAAGTCTGCTGATCTTTGACTCCTTGACTTGTGTTGTTCCATCGTGGGTTAATTCGAGAAGTTTCCATACTTTGTTTGATGTTGTGCAGGTAGATACCCTGTTGAATTCAGTTCTGTCTAAAGCACAAAATAGAGCGTTAATAGCACGTGCGTCAAGACTGGCCTTTTTCTTTTCATCCTCTGTATATTTGTCATGGGGTTTTTCAACTAAAACTCCATCAATCTTAATACGAGGGGGCTTTTTATAGCCATCAATAACTACAAACCATAAGTCAAAATCAAGAGATTTCAGAAAGAAACTCATACATATTTTTCAATAAGTGTAATTTGTGCCGTCAAATAGTGGAGGTCTGTTTGTGGCTTGGCCTTCACTTGTGAATTTCACAGTTGCCATGTATAATGTTGTGATCTATATAACAATTGAATATAACTGCAATTTTACCTTGCTTTACTTGTATAACCTGCTTTGATACCAATTGTAGGAACGAAATCGTAAAACAGAATACTCTAGAGGGGGGTGAATAGAGTAGGCAGCAGAATATTGCTAATTAAAAACTTGTTAGCAGTGAGATCACAGATATAATAATATTAATAAAATAAATGACAGTAATAAAAAGGTGGTCAGAAAGAAAACGCAAATACCGAGATTTATACTGGTTTCCCTCTTGTGAGGACTAGTCTAGTCGGAAGAACTCTAGCTTCCGGTTGAATCCACTATTGGAAAATCCTGCAAGTTTTCATACGAAGTCCTTGCAACTTCTACAGATACGAGCTTTGATACGAAGAACTCGACAAACATCAATTATGAAGAGTTGTATCTTCAATCAAGCCTCTGATTACAATCGCTCTGAAACTTCTAGACCGTACCGTACTGGCAAATCGACTAGAGGATTATAACTGGCTTGGGATTTAAAAATGAAAGCTTTTTAGAACTCTTTGGAAGAAATGTAAGCTTTAGAAGAGAAGAGATTAAAAGTGAATTGGTGATTTGAAATGATCGAAATCTTTCTCTATTTATAGTTTTTCCAAAGGCAGAACTCTGACAGAATTCGGGCAGAATTCGGACAGAACTCTTTGTAACAAACCACAACTGAAGGGAGACCAAGTTCAAAATTAAACGTTCACATAACGTTCAACTTGGCCAAACTCTGGCCGAGATCTGTCAGGGTTTGGTCAGTTGATTTTGAGAAAAATAATTTTGACTTTTTGAAAAGTCCTTCAGAAGCTTTTTATAAAATAAATATTTTTCAAAAACATAGGTCATTTTAAAAAGATAGGTCAGTTTTCAAAAACGATTTTAGGATAGCCTATTTGCCAGTACGACTTGGTGTACAATATATTCCTAGACTCAATAAAATAAAAAATTATATTGCTTTGAAGGAAATACATTCTGAGTGGCAAACAGCTTTGGTCTTGAACAGAGTAGATATCCATCGTTGAGTAGTGTCCAAAACGTCATAGGTAAACAACTGAATTGACTTACATTTATATCGATAAAGAGTTTGATCAATTATTAAAATCAGGTTTGACCATGACAAATGGGCCAACACAGTGTTATCTTCTTAAGCAGGAGTGGCCAAGATAACCTGGTGGAGCACGTATTCCCGAGTCCCTAGCGTTACACTGACTTCTCCAATTGGGACCCGAGTGTCGGGCTCTATGCTTGCAATTTTTGAGAGAAGGAGAAAGGATACACAGGAGCTGGATACGGGGCTTCGTTGGTGGAAGCTGACAGAGCATCCTTCGCAGTTGCTGGTGGTGGCACAGCAGTCTTTGCTACCCAAACTTTGTGAGTCTTCCTATGTTTCGTAAGTGAAGGGTTTGACCCTTCGTAGAGCATATCCTCGTAAACTTGTTGGTCGAACCAGACGACCAAAGTATGTTGGGATGAGCCAAACTTGACAGTATCAGATTATATGATTCCTTCTTATCAGAGGAGAAGGTCGTCACTAGCTGAGTTGCTAGCTTCTTCACCATCACGGGACCTACGGTGATAAGGCCAGAAGAGATAATTTGAGAGAAAACTACTTTTCTTTATAAACCGCGATTTGAATAGTACAACAACGCCCTAATATTAAGGATTTACTAGTACAAATATAGATTCTAGGGAAGTGTGACGATGGAGATCGGGTACTGCAATGACCTTTTTACTCCGTTGATGATCTGATACTTAGCAGCTTCTCGAAATGCTCTCTGTGACTCTCTCATGTGTATCTGGTTCTCTTTTCGGATTTATGCTTCTCTTCGATTTATTTTTTACTTTTACTTTTCTTCTTCTGTTGATAGTGTGCACCTCTTTTATAGTTGTCTTTAGTAGACAAGCTACGAATGAGGCAATGATGGAGGGAGGATCTCTTGTACGGAGGATGCCATCTGGGTTGTCATAGCTATTTAGGCAGGCTGTTTGACTGTTCGGCCTGGTCGGGGTGCTGATTGGTCGTTCGTTGCTGCAGAAACTCCGAGGAAGGACTTTAAGGATCCTCGAGTGCAGTTGCCGGTAGTTATGATTGTCCATCTGCATGGCTAGATCGCCGGTGGCATAGCTCATACGAGTTTTTAAGAAAACCTGTCATTTGAATGGTATGGTTGTGTAACGTGTGCGCCATAAACAGGAGACTTAAATCAGGTGGCACGATCTTTGGTTGATGTATAGCGCTGGCCATGACTTGGAGGGAATTTCTGGTTTGATAGGACGGTTATGATGCACACACCATAAATACGGTGTTGATCCTTTCAGCCGTTACCAACGGGATTTAAGGTGATCTGGTTCTAGGCGTGAACCAACTGTATTGATGACTAGGGTAGCCCAGCCAAGGCCATGAATCGTTTGTCTTAATGTGGAGGGCTTGTGAAGTTGCCTGAGCCGCCTACCTCCTTGGCCGTATAGAGGCTTCTTGGAAGGGAAGACACATGGTGTCTGGGTCGCATGTGTCCTGGTCGCATGGATCCTAGTCGTATGGATCCTGGTCGCATCGAGTGGACTGGCTGCATTTGGTTCTGCAAATGCAACATACTTTCGAGTACTGTGTTGCTAGGACTTGGCATCCCAGCGGAGGTCTTCGGGCCTAAGTGCAATATATCTGATGTGGTTCGTGCTTGATTGATCTTGGACAATCACCATGCTTCTATAGTATCTAGTACTAGTGTGTGCATATGCATAGGAATGAGCATGGTTGTAATCATGTGACATACTAAAATGACAAATATATCTAGAGTGAGCATGCATGAATTTGGTCTTAAGAAAGTCACGTTCTAATAGAAAATCATTATGCAAACAGGTAAGAGAATTCAATTTAGCATTTAAAGCATTATTCTCTATTTCAAATAAGGCAATTTTAGAGATAAAAGCATCATTATGGTTCTTTAAAGTATCAATAGAAGAATCATGTGAATATGTTAATTCATGCATTTGACTCTTGAGATATTCTATGAATGATGTACGAGATTTGTTTTTCAAAATTAAAGCCACATTCAAACTCTCTAAGGAAACACATGATGAGTTTTGAGAATCAAGTCTAGAAAGTAAATTATTATTTTCATTTCTCAACAACTCATTAATTTCTTCTAAATGAACAACCTTTTTGAAAAGTTGTTCATTTGTACAATGAAGGTTATTAAGAATCTTTAAGGATTGGTATGCCACGGCTTTCAACTTAGAGCATTTCTTGCATTTAGAAGAAACATGATAATATATGCTACTAGAAGTAAAACCCTCTTTATCATAGGAGGAATATGATGCCATAGAAATATTAACAAGGATATACTTTAAGGATGTTAAGCCTAATAATAGAGTCCTTGCTCTAATATGAATTGAATAAGCAATTGGTATGAGCAATAATTCCTATATAAAGAGCACCCGCTCTAATACCAATTCAAGGAACATTTAGGAAACACTAGAGGGGGGTGAATAGGTTGCAGTGGAATAATTATCCAATTATCAACAGTTTAAAAATTGTGCGGTAATAGAAGTTTAACAATAAAGTTGTGTGTGTGTGAAGCAAATATACAAGTAGTAGGTTAAAGAGAGGAAACTCAAACACCAAGATCTTATCCTGGTTTCCCTCTGAGAGGACTAGTCCAGGCCCGAGAACTCTTGCTCGGAGTTGAATCCACTATTCAAAATAGTGAAACACAAGCTTTGAATCTGAAGTGCTTGCAACTATTTACACCATGTGCTTTGATCCGAGGAGCACAAAAACTTTACAACCACGAGCTTTGATCCGAAGGACTCGCGACTTCAGCAGCAGAGAGAAGCTTTTATAAACCAAGCTTTTACAACTACTTTTAGAATTCTAACCAGGATCACACTTGGAACTAGAAGGCTGAAGGAATTGATCTTGGAGATAGGAAGATTAAGGCTCTTGAGTATTACTCACTATAGGATAGAAAGATTAAGAAAAGAGGAGTGAGTAAGAATGTGAAAATACATCTCTATTTATGCGCTTTTTGTTGACAGAGTTCGGCCAGAATTCGGGTAGCAAATTTGAAAAAAAAAATTGAAACTTGGAAACCACAATATCTAAAATTTCACAAATGTCTAGATTTTTCAGGATTGCCATGACCGAGTTTGGTCTGAGTTCGGTCGAGTTCGGTCCGAGTTCGGTTTCCAATTATGGTATAGTTATTGGCCTATTTTGGAATGGCTTTGGTTTGAATGGGTTAGGCATTTGTACATGGGCTTGTAGGCTATTTAAGTGGATAGGTTGGCTTTATATTTGAGTGGACTTCATGTACCAAGTGGGACTCGACATACATAAGTCATAGACTCAATAAAGTATAAAATTATAGAAGAAAGATAAACTCGAGCATCATATAGATGTCCAAATGAATCTTGTAGGCATGGCTGACTCGTCTTCCTTTGTACCATGATAGCTGTTTTCCTTGACGACAGTCGTCCAAAGATAAACAGATCTAGAAAATCTAAATACCTTTTTTTATAACGCCGTCTTTAGCTTGTCATCAATTCTTTATTGCATATGTCCTGGTTTGATCATGCTTACCATTTGTCTGCAACTACATGTTAGGAGAACAAAGCAGTATAGCAATATGATAAATTTAATAAACATTAGGACATTGTTAAGCTTAAGTAGCAACATGATAGTGGTTACATGAATATTAGTGACATCATTATGTTAAACTTAATCGATTAGCTATATTCAAAAAATATGATACAATCAATGGGCTAACAAATAGCAAGGTACAGAAAAACATGCTAATGTAACAGTAAAGAAAATGCATGAACTGAAGGGTAACTACTATAACCAGTCTAAGTGATACGCACATGAGAACATGTTCCGGATATCAGGCTTAACCACTGAGTCTCACAAGCTCCTCAGCAAGTAAATACCCAAGGCACCGTATCATGGTATTGTGCACAAGCAATAAAATAACACTAGAGCTCAGCTACAGAGAAAATGGCAAGCAATAGTATAACAACCAAGTCCGAAATATGGTAACGAGGTCAAGCAATAAAATAACCTGACATGTTGGTAATGTTCTTCCCACCCCATGTCTAGTACTAATAAGTCGAGTCAAGTCAAGTCTTGCACGTCTCAAGTACAAGTATCAATCTAGTTTCCTATCACGAAGTCCAAACCACGAATACTCATGTATGACTCTGTATCATGAATCATGTCGGTGTCCTGTGGTCTATCGTGTCAATTGAACATGAGTAAATATAACGTAATGTCTTGTATTTATACTTGATGTCTATAGGAAGACATCGACAACAGAATATAATACGAACTCAAAGTACCAACCAATCATATGTCCTTAATAACTATGAACAAAAAATACAAGTACATCAATAAAGAAAAAGACAATGAACTGAAACAATGACAAGTTACACTTGACTGTGGTCTCCAAGCGTACGTACTGCAGTCCGATTCCGGGATCCTCGATCACACCGTTACGAACTCCTAGAATAAATAAATCTAACTATCAATGACATATCTGTCTTAACACATACTATTTATAAACCTACTATATGTAGCGTCTACTAGACATAACTAGTAGTTACTACATATATGACCCAATCTATCATATATGGTATCCAGTCAACATAATAGAATAATATTTTTATAAAATAAAAATATTATATTTAATTCTAAAAAATTCATTAAAAATAATTCTAAATATTTTGTATTTATATCATACACAATAAAACATGGTAGCTAGTCAACATATATGACTAGTTGCACAATATTGCGAACTTGTCAAATCGGTTAAAAATAATCTAATAATACAAAAATAGTAATTTTATATTCTAAAATAATTAGTAAAATCATTCTACAAATTTATTATATATATATATATATATATATATATATATATATATATATATATATATATTGGAAAATCCGACGATATATTAATCACGGCTCAAAAAGCCGAAGCCTGAAACGTATACAAGGCACAAAAAGGGGAAGCCTATACAAGTATGCCGTCAAAAGAAGCAAAAAGGGGTGGAGGACGATGACGCCCACGGTCAGGGGGGCTCTGGAGCGGCGACCAGAATGTGCTCGGGCAGTGGGGGCACAGGGTACTCCGTTTCAGGCATTGGCAGTAGACTTCCAGAATGAGCTGGTTGGCCGGGAGAGTGTGGCCTTCGTATCTTGCTTTGTTGCGATTCTTCCAAATCACCCACGTGGCAGCCGTAGCGACGATCTGGTGCCCGTGGGAGTTGCTGCCCCACTCGGCCGCAAGATCGTAGAAGCGTCTGCCACTCGGCTCAATACAGAAGCGCTGGTTAAGGATCCTCCAGATGCCTCTGGGCAGGTTTCCTTGACAAAAGATGTGGTCTAAAGTCTCCATCTGGTGATCAGAACAGCAATTGCAGGCTGATGCTAAGCTGATCCCGATGGTTTTGAGGATATCGTCAGTATGCAATTTCTTTCTCATTGCTCTCCACATGAGGAAGGACCACTTCTTAGGGATGCAGGTGTGCCAATAGTGAGCAATGATCTGTGTAGGCTGGCCCATCCCAAGGAGCGAGGATCTAGCCGACCTCACCGAGAATACACCGGAGGCCTCGAGCGTCCATCTCCACTCATCTGTCGCGGGACCGATTCTAAGACCGCTAAGGCGGACGCTGTCACGACCCGCACCCGCTTTTTTGGATACGAGACGTGTCCAAGCCAGCCTACGCCGCACAGTCGACGGTAGAACGCTGTCAAGCCCGCAAGAATAAATGCTCAAAATAAACAATATTGCTCATTCACATTTCTAGATTTATTACAACAGTTACAACATTTATTATTTAAAGAAAAATACAAGTTTTACAATTAATAAAATTGATACAATTGCTTTCTATTTCTAGGTTGTCTTCAGCATACCCAAGTCTTCCCCAATGCTAAGAGTGATAGCGGCTAAACCTGAAAAATGTTGGTTTTCAGTCAGGAATGGAACAAGTACACAAATCGACGACAATGCAAAACACAATAGAATTAACAAGACATGAAAATAGCATATGGAATATGAAAGCTGGTAAGAAAACTGATGACATAGCACGATAGAGAAGTAAACAAGGAAAAACTAATAAAAGACATCTATCTAGGTGGTGTGAAATATCTGTTTCAACATGTGGACGGCTAGGGGGTAAATAAGGCACATTGCACGTGTCGTGCGCAGCGGCTAGCATTCAAGATTAGACATATTGGGATAGTTCTGGGTAGTCCACATGTGTACTAAGATATTTTCCCTACCGACTACTCCGTGTGACGAGCGTGTCAACAAGCAGCAAGATATATGTATAGACATAAAATGAAAAGACTACTATGAATCGAAAAGCAATCAGAAAGTGCACTTGCCTGAGGTCCTTAGCTGGAGAAACCAATAACACTATACCACTCAATGAGCCACAATCAGTCAACACATGTAGAAGTCTTCGGATGCTGAAATAAACAGTACCAACGTTCTTAGAATAGTCAAATTAGCTAGGATTGCCTGTTCTTAAGTCCAATTCTGGACACAGGGGCAAAATGGTAATTTCGTGCAAAAACGGTGTCCGTCGTTGGACCCGCTTTGCACCGAAAAGCGTGCCAAAGTCAATGGTCTCTAAAGTCGTCAAAATACATGTCTACGGATCCAATTTTCCGATACGAACCCAACCGTATGTCCAGAGTTGGATTCCGGCGGGCCGTGCACAAAATCGCCCGTTGAGTGGAACCGCGGGGCCTGCAAAACGACAATTTTATCAACGGTCTCAGAATCGGACCAAACTTGGCATACAGGACCAGAAAAATGATACAGTTCTGTTGGTGCAAGTTTTGTCTCGATCAGACGAGCGTGCACAAAGTAATTGGAGAATTTGTAAAGTGCACGATACGATGAATTTCGACGGATACGCATCAAATTCGTCACGGACACGGGACCAATTTGAATTCCGTCAAAGCCCACACGACCACAAAGCCGTTACGCAGCTTTCGATCCTTTCGGTACGCGACCACGTCGTCCGGATTGGCGTGACGCACGTCGTGTGGATGGTTTTTGTGATTTTCTAATATTTCAAAAATGGGTTTTTGGTCAACTTGAGACGTCGATTTCTCGATGCTCAGTCGATCAATTTGACTTCTACAAAATGGGTTACAGAGACGTATAGGTTGTCTAGAACTGCCTTTAATTAGTTTTTGAAATCCCTTAATGTTCGGTCCAGAAAACGACTGCCAAGTTTGGTTGAGAGGCTGCCATATACTCTATTTTCAACAGATTTTTCCTTGACTTCAAGTCAATTTCTCCTAGGCTTTTATTACAATCTGTACTAATCTAACTAATGGGATGTGAAGTCGGTTGGGTTGGGAGCATACCAGAAAAGACGGCGCACGAATCGGTCGATCGAGTGCGAAGAATTCTCGCGATGAATATTGCACCCTTGCTGCTTGGTTGTCGTTCCTCTGTGAACTGCAGATTGCCGCGCGCATTCCCGGCCGTCTCCGGTGGCGCGCGGCGGTGGATCCGACGACGGGTAGCCGCCCAGGGTCGGGGGTCGTCGCTGGGGTAGTTGGATGTTAGGGATTTGTGATTTTTGTGTCGATCTCTTCGCATATATACGAGTATAGGCTGGGCTCGGAAGTAGGTCTTTTGCTGCTGCTTAGATCGATTTTTGCTTGGGCTGCTCGGGCTTTGGGGGGGAAAGGCTGGGCTGACTGAGGCTGGCCTTGGGCCTGGGCCATGCTGGCTCGGGCTGGGCCTCAGTTTGGTCTGGTTTTAGTTAGTATTTATTTTTATAAGCAAACGTATTTATATATGTACATGCCCACAATATATATGTATATACACACAATATATATACGTACACGTATACATATATTTATATATACATAAACTCATACATTTTTATATACATACATACTTACATATATATATAGTATACATTTATACATACACATACGCACATATTCCTATATATATCTCTATACTTTCCTATATATATATATATATATATATATATATATATATCAATAAGAAAAAAAAATACATATATATATATATATATATATATATATATATATATATATATATATATATATATATATATATATATCAATAAGAAAATATTATATTTCCTCTTCTTAATATACATATATTTACACAAATATACATGTCTCTATATATTCCTATATACGTATACATATACTATATCTATTTATATAAACACACACATATATTATATATATTTACGTATACATCTATATATACAATATATTCACATATACGTACACTATATATAGCATACAATTTTATATATATATATATATATAGATATATATATATATATATATATATATATATATATATATATATATATATATATATATATATATATAAATACAAATACATGTATATTTATTTATACATACACACATATATATATAGTCTATTTTTTTACATATACTTGCACATACACAGGTTTAATATTATATATATATATACCTTTGATAAAGAATTAAATAATAATAACTAATAATTGTAAATCATTTATATATTTAATTACCACAATAATAAAAATAAAATAATAATCTTAATAACACTGAAATTAAACTAATACTATACATATTGATGAACTCATCAAATACGCCGTTTATCTGGCCCCAGAAATTCGTACAATTTTTCTAAAATAACATTTAATAAACTATTAAATGTTTAGAAAATATTTGTCAAGTCCTAAAAATAAGAAATATTTGTACACACAAATAAAATGTCTACCTGGCCGACTTTGGTCCTTCTACATGTCCTCAAGGGCTTGGGTTTGGTTCGTGTCCAGTCTGGACTACTTTGGTACAATCGGGTTTCCTAAAACTCAATAATTTAATAAATAAATAAATAAAGTCTTCGGTACGGGTTAAGTCGTAACTTGGCCTGATTTTCTTAGTTAGGACGTCACTATGGCCCGGCCTTCCTTGGCATGGATAATACCCTAGTCAAGGCACGCCACTGTACTATCCGTGTCATGGTTACTAGTCGTCAAGTACTTCGAAACTCAGTCATGGCTAAAAGCATCTACCGTAATAATAAACTAAATAATTATTTATAATAATTTAAATTCACCATTTAAAACAAATAAATAATAATAAAAATATTTTGAAAAAAAAAAATTTCGGGAAGGGAGGCTACAAATCTACCCACCTTAAAAATAATTTCGTCCTCGAAATTCATATTCCCTAAAACTCAAAGTCTAGTATTCCCTTAATCTCCTCAAATTTAATTTCTCAAAATAGTTGTATCCTCTTTCTTGTCATTTTGTAACTCTGAAAACTCCGAGGACTTCTACCCACCTTAGAGGCTAGGATATGGTGGCAAAGTTCCTGTCACAGGGCTGGCCGAGGGTAGCTACACTTGCATATACAACTATCATTGCCATGGGAATACTCTGTATCTATCTATCAATTACGAGTTTTCGTCTTTCCAATCAGCGAAAGACAAAAACAATAAAGAGTTCAAGAGATGTCGTTGAATACAATTACGTGATTCAAAGGCAATATATAATTCAAGAGGAATTGTCAAGCAATCGCGGATGAGATCCTAGATATCTCTATATCTCAGTCCACGTAGGGTAGTTAAATAAAGAGCGAACCAAATGTATCATTGTTGATCAGACCATGATACAATGATTCTGATTAGACAATATGTTAGCGGGCATCCCCAATAAACATATGTCTCGAATCAAGCTCGATAAAAGAGTAAGCTTGCAAAACTAGGCTGTAATAGCAGCATTGGTCAAGAAAGTCAAAATATGAATAGACGAGATTTTTAGGAAAGAAGCACAATAGTTCGAGTTTTGAGAAAGTCAAATCCTTATCTGATTTTCTTGCTTATACAGTCTTCATACAATCTTACTATCCCTAAAGTCTTGGTCAACTACAACATAGTTTTAGCAATGTTCTATAACCTATGATCCTCACAATGGTTTCATTTCAAAGGATTGTGCCTCGCCAGTGCGCTGCTGGCTGCAGTGAACCCACATTCTCCACTCTCAAATAATTAACGACAGTGCGCTGCTGTCTAAACTTTATGGGTTAGCTAATATTCCTAAGGACTTGAAGGAGCTGCTAGAGTTCAAACTATTTGGAAAAAAATAGAGCGTAGGTGTTTGTCCTATCAGTCACAACACTTAAAATAAAAGATTTAACATGAAGGAAATAACTAAATACGAAAGAAATACAAACATTCTAGTATCTATTTCACATGCATTTTTCTGGTTGAGGGAAATCTCGAATCAATCTACCTCGAGATTTGTACAGGAATAACAGAATCAGGAGTTATAAACCACCTCTTTACAGCAAAATAGAATTTAAACAGGCAGTTCTAATTTATGTTATAAAATTTATCTAAAATAGAGCAAAAAGAAAATTGAGCAGGTTATCAAGGTTATAGCCTTAATTATAGGTAAGCCTAACTTACCAAGTGAATGGTATATCCACATCGGATCACATTGTCATATCAAAAGTAATAGTGTGCCTATAGGGATCTAGCAAGCTATCTGAAATTAATACTCCTAAATTGTATGGCCTATCTAACCACCTTAACTACCCGATTAGTCAATTTAATAAGGGACCCTTATCCTAGTTATTCTCTTAAATCATTTTAATCCTAGCTTGTGAATGAGTATTTCCTGGTCGCAGGCTCGCAATAGTACGACTAACGTACCATCACGAGTTCGCAATATTTTGCAAAAACTGACCTGCATGGGCTACCACAAAAACTTGTTACGACCCGTACCCGCTTTTTCGGATACGAGACGTGTCCAAGCCAGCCTACGCCGTAGAGTCGGCGGTAGAACGCTGTCAAGCCCGCAATAATAAATGCTCAAAATAAACAATATTGCTCATTCACATTTCTAGATTTATTACAACAGTTATAACATTTATTATTTAAAGAAAAATACAAGTTTTATAATTAATGAAATTGATACAATTGCTTTCTATTTCTAGGTTGTCTTCAGCATACCCAAGTCTTCCCCAGTGCTAAGAGTGATAGCGGCTAAACCTGAAAAATGTTGGTTTCCAGTCAGGAATGGAACAAGTACACAAACCGACGGCAATGCAAAACACAATAGAATTAACAAGACATGAAAATAGCATATGGAATATGAAAGCTGGTAAGAAAACTGATGACATAGCACGATAGAGAAGTAAACAAAGAAAAACTAATAAAAGACATCTATCTAGGTGGTGTGAAATATCCGTTTCAACATGTGGACGGCTAGGGGGTAAATAAGGCACACTTCACGTGTCGTGCGCAGCGGCTAGCATTTAAGATTAGACATATTGGGATAGTTCTGGGTAGTCCACATGTGTACTAAGATATTTTCCCTCCCGACTACTCCGTGTGACGAGCGTGTCAACAAGCAGCAAGATATATGTATAGACATGAAATAAAAAGACTACTATGAATCGGAAAGCAATCAGAAAGTGCACTTGTATGAGGTCCTTAGCTGGAGAAACCAATAACACTATACCACTCAATGAGCCACAATCAGTCAACACATGTAGAAGTCTCCGGATGCTGAAATAAATAGTACCAACATTCTTAGAATAGTCAAATTAGCTAGGATTGCCTGTCCTTAAGTCCAATTCTGGACACAGGGGCAAAACGGTAATTTTGAGCAAAAACGGTGTCCGCCGTTGGACCCGCTTTGCACCGAAAAGCATGCCAGAGTCAATGGTCTCTAAAGTCATCAAACTACATGTTTACAGATCCGGTTTTCCGATACGAACCCAACCGTATGTTCAGAGTTGGATTCTGGCGGGCCGTGCACAAAATCGCCCGTTGAGTGGAACCGCGGGGCCCGCAAAAGGACGATTTTATCAACGGTCTCAGAATCGGACCAAACTTGGCATACAGGACCAAAAAAATGATACGGTTCTGTTGGCACAAGTTTTGTCTCGATCTGACGAGCGTGTACAAAGTAATTGGAGAATTTGCAAAGTGCACGATATGGTGAATTTTGACAGATACGCATCAAATTTGTCGCGCACACGCGACCAATTTGAATTCCGTCAAAGCCCACACGACCACAAAGCCGCTACGCAGCTTTCGATCCTTTCAGTATGCGACCACGTCGTCCGGATTGGCGTGACGCACGTCGTGTGGATGGTTTTTATGATTTTCTAATATTTCAAAAACGGGTTTTTGGTCAACTTGAGACGTCGATTTCTCGACGCTCAGTCGATCAATTCGACTTCTACAAAATGGGTTGCAGAGCCGTATAGGTTTTCTAGAACTGTCGTTAATTAGTTTTTGAAATCCCTTAATGTTCGGTCCAGAAAACGACTGCCAAGTTGGGTTGAGAGGCTGCCATATACTCTATTTTCAACAGATTTTTCCTTGACTTCAAGTCAATTTCTCCTAGGCTTTTATTACGATCTGTACTAATCTAACTACTGGGATGTGAAGTCGGTTGGGTTGGAAGCATACCAGAAAAGACGGTGCGCGAATCGGTCGATCGAGTGCGAAGAATTCTCGCGATGAATATTGCACCCTTGCTGCTTGGTTGTCGTTCCTCTGTGAACTGCAGATTGCCGCGCGCATTCCCGGCCGTCTCCGGCGGTGCACGGCGGTGGATCCGGCGACGGGTGGCCGCCTAGGGTCGGGGGTCGTCGCTGGGGTAGTGGATGTTAGGGTTTTGTGATTTTTGTGTCGATCTTTTCGCATATATATGAGTATAGGCTGGGCTCGAAAGTAGGTCTTTTGCTGCTGCTTGGATCGATTTTTGGTTAGGCTGCTCGGGCTTTGGGGAGAAAGACTGGGCCGACTGAGGCTGGCCTTGGGCCTGGGCCATGCTGGCTCGGGCTGGGCCTCTGTTTGGTCTAGTTTTAGTTAGTATTTATTTTATAAGCAATGTATTTATATATGTACATGCCCACAATATATATGTAATACATACAATATATATACGTACACGTATACATATATTTATATATACATACACTCATACATTTTTATATACATACATACTTACATATATATATATATATATACATTTATACATACACATACGCCATATTCCTATATATATCTCTATACTTTCCTATATATATATATTTTTATATATATATATATATATATATATATATAATATATATATATATCATAAGAAATATTATATTTCCTCTTCTTATATACATATATTTACACAAATATACATGTCTCTATATTCCTATATATGTATACATATACTATATCTATTTATATAACACACACATATATTATATATATTTACGTATACATCTATATATACAATATATTCACATATACGTACACATGTACACTATATATTAATATACTCGCATAAAATTATATATAATTATATATATATATATATATATATATATATATATATATATATAAAATATAATATATATATATATATATATATTATAATAATATATATATATATATCTATATATATAATATATATTATCTATATATATTAATATATTTATTATTTACAAATAGAAATACATGTATATTTATTATACATACACATATCTATATATCGATTTATTTTTACATATACTTGCACATACACAGGTTTATATTATATATATACCTTTGGTAAGATTAAATAATAATAACTAATAATTGTAAATCATTATATATTTAATTACCACAATAATAAAAAATAATAATCTTAATAACACTGAAATTAAACTAATACTATACATATTTTGACTCATCAAATACCCGTTTATCTGGCCCCAGAAATTCGTACAATTATTCTAAAACATATTTAATAAACTATTAAATGTTTAGAAAATTTTTGTCAAGTCCTAAAAATAAGAAATATTTGTACACACAAATAAAATGTCTACCTGGCCGACTTTGGTCCTTCTACATGTCCTCAAGGGCTTGGGTTTGGTTCGTGTCCAGTCTGGACTACTTTGGTACAATCGGATTTCCTAAAACTCAATAATTTAATAAATAAATAAATAATATCTTCAGTACGGGTTAAGTCGTAACTTGGCCTGGTTTTCTTAGTTAGGACGTCACTATGGCCCGGCCTTCCTTGGCATGGATAATACCCTAGTCAAGGCACGCCACTGTACTATCCGTGCCATGGTTCCTAGTCGTCAAGTACTTCGAAACTCAGTCATGGCTAAAAACATCAACCGTAATAATAAACTAAATAATTATTTATAATAATTTAAATTCACCATTTAAAACAAATAAATAATAATAAAAATATTTTCAAAAAAAATTTCGGGAAGGGAGGCTACAGACGCTATCCTCCAATTTGTTGCCTTCCCATTCACGTAACTTATCCCAGTCCCAGGCGTTGGTAGTGTGGTTCCAGAAGTCCTTGATCCTACAGTCTCTCTGGATTTTCTAGGTGCTGGGGATCAAGCTGTCCCCGGTCCATCTCTTCCGGAATGGGTTGGACTCGCCGTTGCCAAGGTGTAGCCTGATAGCCTGTTCGGCAAGGTTGCGTTCGATTAGAATACGACGCCAAGCCGTCGATGATCTGCTATTGGAAGTAGCCTTCGAAGGGTGGATATGCTTGAAGTACCTGGCTTTCATGAATCTGGTCCATAAATTCTTGGTCGTGCGAAGATGCCACCACAGTTTCATCGAGAAAGCCTGAACGATGTGGGTGAGTTTGGTAAATACCAGTCCCCCTGCCTCAATCGGCTGAGCCAAGGAGTCCCAACTCGCCCAATGGTGCTTATCATGACCGTTGCAATGCCTCCAAAAGAAGTTACAAAAGATCTGCTCGATCGTAGTAAGAACCTTCAATGGCGGGGAGCAAGCGGCTAGAGTATGAATTGGAATAGAGGTAAGCACATGCTTGATGAGGATCATCTTGCCTCCTTGGGATAAGGTGGCACTGTGCCACCCTTTAATTTTGTTCCTGATTCTAATGATTAACTTCTCGAAGATCCTGGCATTAGATTTCCCGTACACGAGGGGGCAACCGAGATAGTTGAATAGGAGATGATCAACAGAGAAGGATGTTAAGTTGGAGATCCTGCTAGCATGCTCGGTGTTGATGTTGTGGTAGGCATAGATGACGCTTTTGGAAGTGTTGATTTTCTGTCCTGAGCAAATGGAGTACCGCTGCAGGGTATTGTCGACCACTTGAACTGCCCCTTCGTCCCCAAAAGAAAAGATGAGTGGGTCATCGGCAAAGGCCAGATGGGTGATGGTAGGACATCCGCTGGCAGTATGGTATTATTGGAAGTGTGGGATGCTGATCATGTTATTGGGGTTCCTACTGAGGGCGTCGGCCGTAATAATAAAAATAGTGGATGATAGAGGGTCGCCTTGCCTAACCCCACAGCTGGATTTGAAAAATCCCTCGGCATGGCCATTAATGACAGTGGAAAACCACGAGTTGCTGATGGATCTCCACACTGTGTTGGTCCAAGTTTTAGAGAAACTGAATGCCCTGAAGACCCAGATCATAAATTGCCAGTCCAGCCTGTCATAAGCTTTTCCCATGTCAATCTTGAAGGCGATGTTGCCTCCTCTGACAGGAAATTTAATACAGGTGATTAATTCCTGGGCTAACATGATATTGTCTTGGATGTTTCTCCCACGGACGAACCCGCTTTGCTCGTTAGAGATGATCTTAGGGAGAAGTCCCGCCATTCTGGTGGCGATGATCTTGGAGATAATTTTGTTAGTAAAAGTGCACAGATTGATAGGCCAAAAGTCGCGAAAGGATTCCGGGTTGTCTTTTTTCGGAATGAGGATCAGATTGGCTCTGGAGATGGCTTTGGGATAGGTGGCTCCTTCGAAGAAGGCAATTGCAGCTTCGATAATGTCCTGTTTGATAATGTCCCAACACGAACGGAAGAATACCCCCGAAAAACCGTCTGGACCGGGAGCGCTGTGCTCGTTCAGAGTCCACACCGCGTCTTTCACTTCCTATTCAGAGGGGCGACGTTCCAGTTGGGTGTTGTCGGTGTCGTCAATGAGACAGGGAATTTGATCAAGAAATGTGTTGTCTTTGTGGACCGTCTCTTTGGTAAATAATTTGGAGTAGAATTCCGAAGCGGCTTCTTGGATACTCTTTTGGTCGGTGATGATGTTCCCATCGTTGTCCGTAGTATGGTGAATCATTAGCTTCCGTCTGTGGCCGTTGACGCAACCATGAAAGTATTTTGAGTTTTTGTCCCCGTCACTATCCCATTTCAACCTCGCTTTGTTTCTAGAAGTCAGTCTCCACTTTGAGCCTGAATTTTAGCATAGCCTTGGTAAGGTTCAGGGCAATCCTGGCCGCCGGGGAGCGGTCCGAGACGAACCTGGACTCTACACGGGTTACGTCGTCTTTAGCAATCTGCACTGCTTAGAAAATGTCCCCATAGGACAGTTTGCTCCAATTGGACAAGGCTGACCTCGTAGCCTTGAGCTTTTTACTCACCCGGGTAAGGGGGTCAGGAGAGTCTTCGCTATTCCATGTTGTTGTGAGGATACCCGAAAATTGGGGGTGCTCGATCCAGAAATCTAAGAATTAGAAGTTCATTTTGGTGGGATTGGTATTATTTTTAATTTCTACCAGCAGCGGTGTAACACCCATTTTTCTAAAATGAGGGTAATTTTAAAATTTTGAAATTTTAGTCTTTTAATAATGATATTTAAATCATGATATAATTTTTGGTAATTTTTAATTCATTTTAAAACTATTTTAAATCATGACTTATGATTTTGGTGTTTTGATAGTGTAACCTTGGAGACTGGTTAACCTAGAGCCTAACCATGTTATTGGGATACTTATTTGTCATTTTAGCCTAGAGGGTATTTTGTCATTTTTAGGATTATTGAATTTAATATAATTTACTTGAATTTATGATTTATTTTGAGTTGATTTGAATGATGGTTGAATAGGTTGACTTTGACTAGTGTTGACCTTGGTGGACTGACCAATTAGTTAATCCTAGTCATGACCACTTGGTTAGATTATAAAACCCTAGCTTGACCTAAGTTAGTGATATCCAACTCATTAGAATTTATTAGGAGGAAATAGGAATTAAATTGAATAGAGAATGGCTTGTGATTTCACAAGTCATGACTTATGACTTAAGTCCTTAGAGGCCCAAAGCCCAACACCAAGTGAACCCTAGCCCAACACAGTCCATGGCCGACCAACCCTAGTCCTCCTCCTCTATTTAATGACTCCTAGAAGTTAGGGCTAGCCTCCCTTAGAAATATTTGCAAGTTTGAGAAAGAGGTTAGTCTCCAACTTCAATAATTCCTAGAAATTCCATTTCAATTCCTTTTCCACCCAAACTAATTGCAATAGGTTCTAAAATTATTCTACTTGTTGTTGGTATTAAGAAATTTCAGGGAAGAAACAATTTGGAATAGTTTTGGAGGCTTGAGGATCCACACACAAAAGGGCTTTTTGAGCATTTGCAAACCCTAGGTAATATTCTAATCCCTTCCATAAAATACTATTTTTATTGCATATCTCGAAAGCCTTAGGCCTACCCTAACTGTAGGTATAGCTAACCCTAGGTTTCGAGTCTGATACGTGCCTGTATCGGACACGTATCAGTCCATGTATATAGGTGTTTGATGAAATGCCCCAAAGGGCATTTCGATTGGATTTCAGAAATATTTTTGAATAGAAAATTAGGGTTCAGTGTCGTTTATGGGATTCCAGTATTCTGAGCACGTATTGGTGTCGTTTCGTGTCGCCATGGACAAACGAACATGCGGGTGCACACGAGCGCGCGCGGGCACTGTAGCTCCCCTGCTGCTCGGGGTCATTTGCGAGCAGCACACGCCACATGGATGCGTGATATTCGACACACATGTTGGGGCAACCACTGACACGTGGTTCCCCAAGTGACATGACCTACCGTGTCGTGTCGGACACGGAATCACGCGTGCACTTTGCGTACACTGTGCGTGCACAGTTTTACTTTTGTTTCACTGTTTAATTCAGTTTTAATGGTTTAAATTGTGATGTTAATTGTTAATTAGATCCTATATATGATTAATAATCTATATTAGATTGGATTTACATGATTAGTTAGGTGTTTGATGTGAATTTGGATTCGAACACATGGGTCGACTGATCACTGATACTGTGTACTGATACTTGGTTTATCCCATTTCCTAAACCTTTAAATCCTATTTAAGTAATGTTTCTCACTGTTAAATGTTACCCATATATTATTGTTCATGTTTAGTTTCATATTACAAGTTGAATTTGGCTTTTGGTTTGTGAATGAGATTTTGACAATTGGGTTGGATTTCGAAAAATGCTGGAAACTGGAATTGGTTTCCTTTTCCTTCTTCAAATTGAGATGAATGAGTGTTTTGATTCATTACTTAAATTGTGGAATTGGTTTCCTTTCTTTTTATATTACATGAGTTGAATGAATGTTTAATTATGGTTTCCTGTCAACTGTTTAACTGAGATAAAGTCTCTGAATACCTGGACTGATTGCCTATAAACTGAGGTTGGTTCCTTCCTATTTAAACTGAGATTTGTGTTTCCTTAATGAACTGAGATAGAAATGATTATTCATTGGTTAACTGATTTCATGATTGGTTCAATTTACATTCGAATTTGGTTTTGTTTGAGAATGGGATAGCAGATACATTGGTGGTTGGGTTTCAGTTCTATATATGAACTGTAATTGAATGTTTTAATTCAATCCTTAATATCCTGAATTAGTTTCCATTCTTTATAACTGAACTATTTTCCCTAAACCTGAGCATGATTCCAGTTCTTAATATCCGAGTAGTTCCTCCCCAATGCATTGATCGATTTCCTAAAAACCTGAGATTATTCTTTCCCTGTGAACTGTTTTCCAGAAACTCCAAATTCCTGAGATGTATTCAGTTCCTACTATGACTGATTCCAGTTTCTTTTCCATGTATATCACTGAGTATGAATGAATGCTTATTTCATAATTAACTGTCATGCTTTTCCACAGGTTGAGTTCCACACACACATGAGCAATGTATTCACTGTTTCCCTTCCTAAAACCTGAGAATGATTCATTCATTCCTGAACTGATTTCCTTTCCCTTTTCAAACTGTAAATTGAATTGAGCTTATAACCTGAGATTACTTCTTTCTTTAACTGAATTGATTTATAGATATATGGGTAACCTTCAATTGTTGATAATTTCTAGTTTTCACCATGATTAGTCACTGTTTTGTTAACTGAAAAACCTGTTATCCAATTCTTAAATACCTGAGTAGCTCTTCCTTTCCTTAACTGCAACTGAATGTGTTGAGTTATTTATTGAACTGTCATATAGATTTTCTATAACCTGAGGAGTTGTTCCTTTCCTATTTTAACTGAATGGAATGATTTACAGTCTTAATAGCTGAGTGTTCTTCCCATTTTTCTGTATTTGAATGTTCCATTCATTCCTAGATTTTCTTGTTTCACACAGTATATGATTCCCTATTTTCCAGGATTCCTACACTATCATGTATCATACACACACACACAAGTATCTATTTCACTGCCTAACACTACTTAACCTTCAATGTTTTCTTTTTTCCACACTTCCAAATCAGTTCACTGATTTCCTAGTTAGCTCATTGATTTGAGCACATGCACACATTGCCCTGTTTCACCACACACAGGTTCAAGCCTTCACTCACTCACTGTTTATAGTAAACTGGCAACACTTTCATTCCCTGTTTCTCATTCCTGTACACACTGTTTTCTACATGATACACACAGGTACACTGATTTCATTTAGCTACTGTTTTCCTTTTTGTACTTTACTGTTTTTTTTCAGATTTCATTAGACTATTCACTGATTTTCCTTATATAACCTGAGATTTACTCATTTCCTTATTTTTCCTATTGACATATGTATATTGTTGCAAATAGATTGATTCCTAGGTTATACACACCATGTCCACTGTTTTGTATTCCCTGTTTTCAGGATATCTCACACACACACAAGTGTCTCACTAACACACACACATGTCACCACCACATCCCCTTTCCTATTTCTCTATGTATGAGTATATATACACATGTATATTTATGGGTATGTGGCATGTACTTATATGTATCCTATATATATGTGTATTCTATACTATATTAGATACATTATTAGGATGTGTGTTACCATATTATTCTCTATGTATGTATACATATGTGTGGTATACATAGAGGTAACCTATATGCTATTGTGTATTCTATATTATATTATATAAATATATCAATATGTGTATATGTGATTTATGGCTTTGGTTTAGGCATGATATTGCCTAATAACCTAGACTAGGGCTCTTAGCCTATGGGTGTATCTGTTGTCAGTATAGAGTCTAGATAGACTTGTGTAGCCTTGTTAGACCTAGAATAGACTAGTATAGACTTGTTTGACTTAGGTTTGACTTGGTTGACCTAGTTTGACTTCTAGGGTTGACCAGAGTTGACCAAGAGTTGACTTTGGTCTAGATTGACATAGATTCATGTAGAATGTATTGTAGTGTATCTTATTACCATTCTGGACTTGTTGTGACATGTATTGTTCTAAATAGGAGCCAGAAACCACTCCTCGGATAGTACTTTCATCTTGGACATTCAGATAGCAGGCGAGTACATTCTCTGATCTTTTCATACCTGTCTGGACTATATTCTTGCTCTAGATTACTTTACTTGATGCTGACACGTATCTTCACGGATTAGTACTATATGGATCTTTTCCTGAGATGTTATTCCTATACGGGTGCATCGGGTATTTCATGTTCATGTACTTTATCATGTGCATCAGGTACTCCTTGTACTCGTACTAGTTCATGTATTTACATGTTCTCGTATGCCTTCATGTACTATCATGTGCCTTATGTACTACTCATTACATGAGTTCACGTATCTTTAGCTATATTCATGTGCCAATAACGTAACTTGAATGGATTCTTGTGTATTGATTGGGGCGGGGTGAGTAGAATTGGTTATGTGATCATTATCCCCAGTAGTTATTCATGTGCCTCTTAGTTGTATTCATGTGCCCCTAAGCCGTTTACATAACCATATTGTACTCTAAATCACTTAGCCACTTACAGTCTTTACTTATCATGTATTTACTTTCAGTTACAAATATCTTCTGTTTTCCCGTACTTCCTTTTCAACATTTCCTGTATTTTACTCTATTGTATGCTTTATACTCCAAACCTGTTATGAACTGTTTTGAGAGATATATGCTCGTTCCCGTCCTGATTGGACCTGTTATAAATTTTACAGAGGACGAGGAGGAGGCCTACTTAGATACTTTCTATGGGACAGCCTTAGAGAACACTTGCGATCCGGACCTCCAGTCGGATCCCTTAGCTGTAGAGATTGTTGCTCCATAGATTTCTTTATCTTATTTTATAGTATTGGAGATTGAGTTGTATATTTGGATCTGTATTATTTTTGGATGTTTGTGGAGTTTATCTAGACACTTAGGTTTCTCTCTATTTGTATTTCCTGTGGATTTGGATCTTGCATCTTTTATATCATTCTATCGTATCGTATTCTACCTTAGATGTGATTGAGATATATTCTGTATGTCACCCCATTCGGGAAGTATAACTGTTATTACCTTAAACTGTTATATGTTGTGACCTAGGACAGCGTTCTACCGCCGACAATAAGGCGTAGGCTGGTCGTACCCACGTCTAGTGCCCTTACTCTAGGGTACGGGTCGTGACAAGCGGGGCGTGGCGGATTCGGAGGAGTTGAGATGGGATAGCTTGGTGGTGATCCCCATACCATGCCAAAAGTCGTTCGTAAGTGCTCTGTCGAGATGGGAATATTGGCGCCGGTCACCTTCTTGCATGTTACACCAGGTGAAAGCATTGCCCGCGAACTGGAGGGAGGTAAGATGAGCATTGAAGATGAAGTTATTGAAGTCTTGCATGGCCGACAATGGAGGGAGACGGCCACCGGTTTTTTCTTTCCTACAGGTGATAGCATTGAAGTCACTGATACAAAGCCAAGGGGAGTTGACGTGGTGCAGGTGAGTGTCGAGGAGATCGTTCCACAGTTGTTTCCGCTCAGTGATATCGCAGCTTCCATGGACCGCCGATAGGATAACGTGCTCGGGGAGCATAGGGTGTTCCACCCAGCATGTGAGGGCCTGCCGGGTTTCCTGGATGATTCCGATATTGACGTCCTGAGTGCTAAGGATCCAAATGTCGTGTCTGCCAGCTATGGCTGTAGGGAGGTTCAACTGCAGTTGGATGGATTTGAGTCTTCTGGTGAGAATTTTGGTTTCAAGGATAATAAGAATGTCTATCTTGTGGATTTTTCATAGCGTAGAAACTTTCCTTAATGTAGGTTTGTTTCCAAGACCGCACACATTGTAGGATAGGATGTTAATCATTAATGGGTTTGGGTGGTTGTTTTTTATTCCGCTTGGCAGCGGATCTGGTTTGGATGGTTGTGGTCTTCGCGGTTCCAAGCTGGACCTTGGATCCGCCCGAGGTTGATGCTTCTGCTTTTGTCGAGGTGGGGTGGATTCGGTAGGGTTGCTCGTGACGGTCCGATAGGAGGCCGTTCTGCTCCCCGTCAGCGACCAGGATAGGGTCGTCCGCTGAGTTAACTAATTCCCCAGCGGAGTCCCGGTTGGTCTCCTCAGAGGGAATAGCTAGGGGGTTGCAGGTGCTCTTAATCTCAAGGAGGGAGTGCTGTAGAGGGTAACCAGCAGCTCGGATCTGTAGACCTCTTCGAACCTGCTCAGGTCCGAGAATAGCAAGGGCTTCTTCAACTCGGTCTTCGATGGTGCACAGATGATCAGCCTCGCTAGCGCCGGTGGTAGCCTCTACCGCCGTCAAGATAGGGATGTTGGGCGCTATCTTGGTGAGGGCAAGATCGAGTGGGGGACATGCTGGCTCCAATTGGGCTTCGTCCTCACCCGAAGCAAGAGCATCGAATTGGTTGGAGAGCGTGAGAGGATGGGAGTCGAAGGGGACCATTGCTTTGGTGGTATTCTTGCTGTTGTCTGACTTGCCTTCATCTGAGTCAAATCTGGTGTGCGAGTTTGGTAGTGGAAGAATGGGTGGCAGTGGAGATCTTTCCTCTGCCGGTGCTCTGTCTTTCCGGATTTTTTCTGCTTGAGTTCTGGGTGAAGACGATGGCAGTGCTTCGGGAGATGACCTCTCAAATGACAGTGATTGCAAAACATGATATGGTTATCATATAGGATTTCTTGGGTGTGGGTCGATTTGCCGAGCTCGATGGTAATAAAATTGGGAGGATCGAGGAAAGGTCGAGCTCAACGCAAATTTTGGCATAGTGTGCCTTGGTTAGGTTGCTAGTTTTTGGCGCTGTCGCCACGTACGTTCCGAACGAGTTAGAGATACGCCTGAGAGCTGCCGGAACAAAGCAGATGAGGGGTAAATTAGGTAGAGTCACCCATGCCGCAACCAGAGCTGAGTCTTCTCTGGTACTAAAACCTGGGGACCACTTGATGATTTTCATCTGGTGTGAGTCGACCTTGCAGGTACCATTGGCCCAAACTGTCCTGTGGTCGGAGACGGAAGATAGGTGAATGAGAATATATTTGGGATCGAGGGGGGCTACACGATAATCCGCTGTGAGTTTCCATATGGCGATCGTCTCCTGCACCCTGGAGAGCTTGGGGCAGCCGGTAGAAAATTTAAGGATAAAAGTGTGGGAGAATGAGGATGACAGAGAGGTCAATTCCGAGTCTGAGAAGGGGACCAGAGGCACAGGAGAGTCCTAAGAGTACTCGATGTCGGGGAGGGGGACGTCAGGGAATTGAAGCCCTTTCGAGGTTGCTAAGTCCGGACGAAGCTTGGTGGCATAGGAACACTGGCCAACTCCGGAAGGAGGATGCGCGGTCGCCAAGAGAGGGGGATTCTGATCGGACAAGGGAATCAGGGTCGCTGGGGAAGGAGGGAGACTGCTGGCAGGGGGTGGTGAGGAATTGGAAAATGCAGCGGGGTCGGTAGCGGGGAGCGGGGCGGGGGGTATGCCACAAACAGGGTGAGAAGACTCCGGCTGACTGGCGGCGAACGACGGACGGATGTCGGCGGGCAAAACCGACAGAGAAGGTACCCCTGGATCGGATACGCCCGAGAGGATCAGGTCAACCTCGGGAGGCAAAGGTCCGGATGGGGGCTGCGCCGCAACCCCGAGAGGAGCGGTGGAGGGTGATGAGCTGGTGGGAGGAGACTGGGAGGGGAGCTGAGAATCGGCGGGGGGAAGAGAGGGAATAGGAGATGTGGGAGGAGGAGGGGCCACGTGCACTCCAGGGGGAGCGTAGAGATGGGAGGAAGCATGTGCGCCAGCATAAAAAGGGGGAGATTGGATGTGCGCGTTGTAGGGGGAGTAGGGCACGAGTAAGGGGAGTGGGGATCCAGCATAAGAATGAGCAAAGTAGGGGGTGTGGGCCCTACTAAGTGAATGGGAAAGCTCCAAATTGCACTGGACGAAAGCGTTGAAGGGGGCCCACCATATACCAAAGGATAATGGGGAGAGTTACGCTGGCCATCAGGTTGAAGGGGGGTCCACCATAAACCAAAGGATAATAGGAGAATTACGCTGTCCAATAGGCGCGTAAAAGGAAGGAAGAGCCTCTGGAGCGTAGCTCCTGGCTGAGCTCCCGATGGGACTGAGAGTCCCGAGACCTGCAATGAAGGTGGGCTCCCCTCCCGAATCCAAGACTGTTGTGAGTTCCAACGCCTGCACAGCAGGTAGACCAACAACAGGGTTTAAATTTTGAAAACCATGGGTGAACGGTGGACGGGAGTCTACAGTAGGGGAGGGCCCGGCGCCGAGGGTGGCAACCGCCGACGGGCCAGAGGCGGGAGGAAGTGGCGGATGAGGAGAGGCGAAGCCACCGGAAAGAGGGGAGGACCGCCGGATCAGCGAGGGAAGCTCGGTGGGCGGCCACGTACCGATCGGCTGCGGTGGCTGGCGTGAGAGACGGAGGGGGTCGGAGAGACGGAGAGGGAGTGATACGGGGGGCGGTAGAGGAGGGAGGGCGAGGGAGGGAGCCTGAGCTCCCAAGACGGTGAGAAGGTCGGCGGGGGGACAGGCCATGGGTGGCGGCCGCCGACCTAGGCGGGGGATTTGGCAAAGGAGGGGAGAGAGACATGGGAGAGGGGGAAGGAGCCTCGACCCAACATCATATATATATATATATATATATATATATATATATATATATATATATATATATATATATATATATTAAAAACAATGTGACAAATTAACAATCTCAACTATCAACACAATATGCCAACTTGTCGAGTAGATTCAGAACCAAGAAATTTATAAAAAAATATAAATTTATAAATTTGGAAATAACTGGAATAATGTTGTAAAATATGATTTTATATCATAAATCACATGACATATATCATATTAAAATTTTACGAAGCTTAAAGATCAAATAATACAAGGTTCAATGTATTTTTGGTGTTCAACAACTTATAGTACGGAAACGAACGTATAAATATATGAAAAACTCGGCAAGAACATGATTAAGCATTACAGAATGATAGAGAAGGAAGTTAGATTTATTACCAATATTTTGTTCGAGATCGAAGGGCTCCGCAAGTCACCGAAAACTCTCACGCAATAAAATTGGTTTAGCCTAGACCCATGTTCGTAAAACGGACTCCATGGACAAACCGTACGAAACCACATAGATGGCCAATTGGAGATTGAAGTAGACACATAGGGCTAAAAGTTAATTTTGTTTTTCAGTAAATGGACAAGTAAAAGTAGATGAAACATAAAGTCGAAGTGAACAAACCTGGGTTCGAAATTTTTGTCACGACTGAAAATAACCTTCAAGTTAGGCCGTCAAACGACCAAATAAGTCGATGACTCCTCTGCCTCCGGTGCTTGATAGGGTTGAAGAGGGTTCTCTTATAATCATTTTGGAGGTGGTGGCACGATAAATGGAGGTCAAAAAGAGGTGGTTTTGGCCGGTTGGGAAAAACATGAGCGAGTAAGAAAAGAAAGGGGAAACTCTCGGTTTTGTAATATTTAATAAATAAAATCTGCCTAAAATAAATAAATGGGGGTGCTGGTTAAGTGAAGGGGAGAATTTGGGAGATATTGGTTTTGGTTTTGGTGGAATTTGGTTGAGATTTGATAAAGATTTCACATGATATGCAAGACTGCTCAATCAAAAATTAAAATAGTTCCCAAAAAATGGAAATGAGAGATTTGATTGAATTTAAACAATTATGGCAGTACAAAATCCCCTAAACTAAATCAAAATTAATTCTAATAAGTCATGGTAACCTAAAATAGGCTCTACAAAGGCTTGTTGACCTAGTTTCGAGTCAGTAGGATTTATTGAAACGAAATAGGCTCCGAAAGACTAATAATTGGGTCATTTGTGCCATTTGAAAATAAATAGCGCATGGGAACTCACTTGAGTGGGACACCATTGGCATTTGTGTAGTATACTCAAAATAGGTCAAAATTATATATTGGGTCAAAAAATTTAGATCGGGTTTGGGCCTCAAATTGGAATTGGAAAATACATCAATATTATGGTAGAGAGTAAAAATGAGCATTTTTACCCAAAGTTGTACAAGAAAAATATAGTGCAAGGGAACATATTTAAGTGGGACATGATATACCTAAATGAAGGTGAACTCGTCTAGAACACGAATATAAAATTGGTTTTGAAGAATTTGTGAATGTTGTGCATCAAAAGTCATCGCTACGATAAAGTACAATTATAGTCATAATTAAATATAAAATATAATTTAATAATTTAAATCATATAAAATTAAATAAACAAAAAATTCTCAAACCTCAGAGAGCTTACAATCTATCACAATAAAATAATTTTATCCTTAAAATTAATGATTGGATGATAACAAACAATAATGAGATGAACGGGGTTAACTTAAAACGGGTGGCACAAGTGACGGGTACGAATTACTCCACAAAATGACCATCAAGCCAAGAACTTAATTACTAATCCCTTATCCACTATATCCTCAATCCTCTTTAAATTTTGAATCTACTAACTAATTTTTCAAGGTCTTGTCCAATACTTTTATTCCAAAATCGAATAGTAATAATAATCTTTAACCATTTTGTCCTCGAAAATTGAATTCATCGATATTCCTTAAAATTATTAAAATTTTAATCCATTCTTACCCTAATATCTTCAAAATTTTAGTAATCAACAATTATTCAATAGATCATCTTCTAAATTTCAAAATTTTAAATTTCGTAACCTTCAAAAGTTATATTCAATTTCTATCCTCAGAATTTTAAATGATTCATCCCTCAAACTCAAATTTGACAAATCCACTAATTATAAATTTCTTAAATCAAATATATATATATTCTAAAAAAAATTAAATTCAATCTTCAAGTCACTTTTCTCCTTAGATCAAATCTCTATCCTCAAATTCTCTTTTATTGTTAACATTAACTCAATAATCATAATTATTCATCTAAAAATTCTTCAAGTGAAATGCACTAAAATATCTTAATTTTTATTTCTTGATTGCCTTCCTCAATCACAATCTAAGTGCTATATCATTAAAATAAAAAAAATCCTTTCTATTTTGGTTCAATACAACTTCTACGTACTTTCAATATTTGTTTTCATAAATACAAGATTATATCTTATAAAAACCTTCTCAAAGTTTAAATTAAATCAAACCTCCTTCCTCTCAAGTTTGTAAATTTCTAATAACTACATCAATCATTTAATTCACCACCAATGAATCATGTTGTGCCTTGAGGACATCTACCCACCTTTAGTCACACTACCCATTCAAACACATGCTGCCATAAAATTTCATAATCTTTGCCCACTAATTGCAAAAAAATAAATACCACTATATACCTATGGCTTATGGCATCCTCAATCCCCTTATATCTATCAAGCAACCAAAATTTAATAAAAAAAACTAATTTACACAATTACCTAAGGAATACTGATAAATTTTATAAAGCACGATCATTCGTCATTCCGAAATAGGAAGGGACGAGAAGCAATGACACGAGAAGCAAAGGAGAATACTTGAGTGTAAATTCGAAGCTCGAGAAGGATAAAAAAAATCAAAAAGAATTGTCAAAACAGTTATGGATTGAGAAATCTAAGAGTCTAATCCTATTCCCAGGCCCATTTGGTACAATAACGTAATCGAAACAACTAACTCGACCTGCATGGGCCACCAAAAAAATATGTAATATTCTAGTCCCAAAATACATAGGACTAGGAATGTGTTTACATGTCAGCTACATATCAAGTGGACTCTAGCCCTACTCGAATACGTATAAATTGTCTTGGTTTCTAAATCATCTATAAAATCAACTAACAAATTCCTATCTCAATCTACAGAATAAGTAATATCAAGAAGGATCCATATGTGTCATGTTCTACAGCCCAATAACATATAAGTTGGATTAGAACTAACGAACGATATGGGTCTATAAAATAAAAATAAATAGCATAATATAAATAATAGATAAAATATAAAATCACGATAAAATACCTGAACTCTGATATAGAAAAACTACTATGTCGCTGAACTACTCCTGTATGAACGACTACCTAGAGAGGTTACCAGGTCCTCAGGGGATATAACAAGGTACAAAAAATGAAAATATAACGGTAAAGAAAATACATGAACTGAAGGGTAACTACTATAACTAGTCTAAGTGATATGCACGTGAGAACATGTTGCAAATATCAGGCTTAATCACTGAGGCTCATAAGCTCCTTAGTAGGCAAATACTTAAGACACCGTATCGTAGTACCTTGCGCAAGCAATATAATAACACTAGAGCTCTGCTACAGAGACAATGGCAAGCAATAGTATAATAACCAAGTTCCAAATATGGTAACGAGGTCAAGCAATAAAATAACCTGATATGTCGGTAATGTTCTCCCTACAACATGTCTAGTACTAGTAAGCCGAGTCAAATCAAGTCTCACAAGTTTCAAGTACAAGTATCAATCTAGTATCCTATCACGAATTCCAAACCACGAATACTCATGTATGACTCCATATCATGAATAGTGTTGGTGTCCTATGGTCTATTATGTCAATGGAATACGAATAAATATAACACCTTGTCTAGTGTCGATCTTCGATATCTATAGGATAACATCCGCACCCAAATATAATATGGACGCAAAGTACCAACCAATCCTACATCCTTAATAACAATGAACAAAAAATAAAAGTACAACAATAAAGGAAAAAATAATGAACTGAAACATTAGCAATGTACATTTCCTTGTGGTCTCCAAGCGTACGTACTGCGGACCGACTCCAGGATCCACGGTCACACCATGATGAACTCCTAGAATAAATAATTTAACAATCAAGACATATATATGTCTTAACACATACTATTTATAGACTAACTATATATAGTCTATACTAGACATAACTAGTACTTACTACATATATGACCCAATCTACCATATACGGTATCTAGTCAACATAATAAAATAATATTTTTATAAAGATAAATATAATATTTATTTCTCGAAAAATTTATTAAAAATAATTCTAGATATTCTCCACTTATATCATATACAATAAAATTGGGTAGCTAGTCAACATATATAACTAGTTGCACAATATTGCCAACTTGTCAAATCGGTTGGAAACAATCTAATAATACAAAAATAACAATTTTATATTCTAAAATTATACAGATAATAATGAAATTTTATTATAGATATATATATGTTTAAAAAAAAAGTGACAAATTAACAATCTAAACTAGCAACACAATATGCCAACTTGTCGGATAGATTCAGAACTAATAAATTTACAGAAAAATATAAATTAATAACTCTAGAAAAAACTAGAATAATATTGAAAAATATTATTTTATATCATAAACATGACATATATTATTTTTAAATTCTACGAAGTTTAGAGATCAAACAATATGAGGTTCAATAGATTTTCGGTATTGAACATCTTGTAGTACGGAAATGGATGTACCAATATATGAAAAACTAGACGAAATCATGATTGAGCATTATAGAATGATAAAGTAGGAAGTTAGAGTTGTTACCAATATTTCTTTTGAGGTCGAAGGGCTCCGCAAGTCGCCGAAAACTCGCACACAATAAAATTGGTTCAGCCTTGACACATTTTCATAAAATAGATGCCACGGACAAACCGTGCAGAACCACGTGGATGGCCAACTGGAGATCAAAGTAGACACGTATGGCTAAAAGTTTGTTTCATCAAATGGACAAATAAAATGAAATACAACATCGAAGTGAACAAACCTGGGTTCAGAATTTTTGTTACGGCTGGAAATAACCTTCAAGTTCGGCCTTTAAACGACCAAACAAGTAGACGATACTCCTCCGATGCTTGATAGGGTTGAAGTGTGGTCCCTTAAGGTCATTCTGGAGGTCCTGGCGTGACAAATGGAGGTCTGGACGAGGTTGTTTTGGCCGATTGGGAAAAATATGTGCGTATGAGAAAGGAAAGGGGAAGCTCTCGATTTTATAAAATTTAATATATAAATCTGCCAAAAATAAATATATGGGGGTGATGTTACGTGAGGGAGAGAGTTTGGAAGATATTAGTTTTGGTTTGTTGGTACTTGTTTGAGATTTGATAAAAATTTCACAAGATATGTAATTGCTCAATCAAAGATTTAAATAGTTTCCAAAAATATAAATGAGAGATTTGATTCATTTAAACCAATATGGATTTACAAACTCCTCTAAAATAAATCTAAATAAATTTAAATAGGGCATGGCAACCTAACATAGGCTCTACCAAGGCTTGTTGACCTAGTTTCGAGTCGGTAGGATTTATTGAACCGAAATAGGCTCCAAAAGTCTAATAATTGGGTCTTGTGTGCCATTTGAAAATAAATAGCACATGGGAACACAACTTAGTAGGACACCCCTGGCATGTGTGTAGTAGGCTCAAAATAGGTCAAAAAAAGTTTGGATCGGATTTGGGCCTCGAATTAGAATTGAAAAATACATCTATTTTACGGTAGAGAGCAAAAATGACCATTTTGACCCAAAAGTTGTACAAAAAAATATAGTGCAAGAGAACATGTTTAAGTGGGATATTATATGCCTAAATGAAGGTGAACTCGTCTAAAACATGAATATGAAATTGGTTTCGAAGAATTGGCGAATGTTGTGTTTCAAAAGTCAAAGCTACGACAAAATGCCTATTTAGTCATATTTAAAATAAAATATGATTTAATAAATAAAATTATATAATATAAATAAAATAAAATTTTCTTAAAAATCAGATGGCTTACAGCTGTAAAGATTTTTGTCCTTTCAAAATGGTATTTTATTTTTTTATTAAAAATACTTAACTTTCTTGTAAATCAAAAAGCAACAACTATGCCAAAATTATCTACTGAAACAAAATAAAAGATAATGTCATCAACATGCAAAAAGTTTGTCTAGATCCGACATTTCTTGAGCGACTGGAGTTCCATCTCCTTCACCTACTTAATTATTTTGTGATAATAAAAAGTGCTGCAAAAAATGCAAGCAATCCTATTTTTCATGAACTAACTAAACATATAGAAGAAGATGGCCGCTTTGTTCGTAAAAAAAGTTGAGCAAGGGATTGTCACTTTTCACTTTTCCTCGTGTTTCTTCAAAGAGAAATTTGCGTATCCCTTTACCAAATCATAGATAATGAAATAACATGATTACTATATTGGGAACCTAATAATAATCATCATCAGTTTTAGGGGATGTGATAAGAAAAGATGTATATGCCAAGAGAGGAAGGTCAATAATGTTAATTGATGTCAAGAAAGAAAAACTAATAACTGAGCTACACCAGGAAATAAATCAAGATATGGTTGAAAATATTGGCAACTAACTATTTCTCCATAATATTGTATATATCATCATAATTGTGTACTATAAATAGTCATGTAGGTGTTATTACTTTTTCTTATTTGTTTTATGTAATGTGAATACAAGGATATTCTTCCCCTTAATCAATAAGAAAGAAGTCAATAATTATTTTTACATAAAATCTTTCTTCTCAAAACTCGTTAGTATTTCCTTCTTGATTAAAACATCCACCATGTGTAATTACACATGTAACTTGTTTGATTTACTTGGAGTATCATGTTTGCTCTATGAGCACCTAATAATTTATCACAATGTAAGTTATCTTATGTAAGTTCCATGATCATGAACTTAGACGTTGATTTGGACTTAAATACCTCAACTATCACCATTTTTGTAATAAAATAAATATTTTATTTAATAAACAAAATTAGTACTATAAAATGTTTATGTTTTCAAGCTAGTTAACATCCTTACGTAGCCTCTCATCCATTCCAAGGTTACTTCATTCCTTTGTAGGTGGTCGAAGATCCTAGTAAAAATTGATCATCGCTATTGTGCCAACAATATCATGTTGCTACTCGCCCTTGATCGCAAGAGCATGAAATAGATTCGTCATTCAATGCCAATGACCACTTTATCCTCCTTAATTTTGGTTCTATCTTCGTCCACTCCCTATATCGTGAGAGCCATCGATGTCACTAAATGAATTAAAATTATGGACCTTTTTTATAAATATTTGGTACCAAATTAATAGAGACACAATTGTCTTTTTATACTTACAATTAATCATGTTGAGATATTAACTTATAGAAGTGTGAAATTAAGCTCTTACAAATAATCAAGTTGGGATATTAACTTATAAAAGTGTGAAATTAAGCTCAAAGTATTTACATAAAATAAAACGCTCAGGATATGCAATTTCTAAAAGATGTAACATTTATTGCAAAAACATGACAGTCAATGGTTTTTGGATGCAAATTAGCCATAAGTTAATTTTTCTTAGTTAGAATACTCCAGCTGATCACTTTTGTTCATAGCATCACAAAATTTTCTATAAATGTTATATAAAAGGAAGAAATTTTTAAAACAACAATGCCATGTGGATGGTTGTCAAAATGTAATGCACCAGTGGTTGCAATTAGTGGTGATATATTTTATTGTTTATTTACAAAGGCCAAGTCTATGTCCTCTATACACTACTAAAATAAGACATTTAAGCGATGAACTTAGCGACTCTTGAAGACAATGTCGCTAATATTTTGGATATTAGCGACGTTGTTAAATGATGTCGCAATATGTCACCGTCAGCGACTATCTGCGATGCTTAGCAACTCCTTTTAATACTATATTTTTAATAACAGCGATGTTTAGCGACTTCTCACCTTATATGCCGTAGTATATTAAAACTTTAGCGACGTTTAGCGACAACGACGTAGCTAAATTACTAGATATAGGGTTTCACTTGTACATTTTGACTTTTTATTTCTCACCCAAAAATTTCAGTTCCCCCTCCCCCCGACCTCTTAGCCTCCGAGCCCACCTCGGGCGACCTCCGTCGACCCCTCCTCCGTCGACTCCTCCGAGCCCCCGGTGACCCACCCTCCCACGTACCCCCTGCCCTGGTGCCCCTCGACCTCCCTCAACCCCCTTCTGTTATGTAACCCTAACCCTATCTCCTCTTGCTGACGCACAAACACGGACACTGACATACACTTACTGACACGACACTGACATTGATACTGGCACAGACAATGACATGGACATGTTGTGTACAAAAAATTGTAAAAAAAAAGCATTAGAGTTAAGCAAAATTCTAAAAAAAGCATCAAGTTCTTAGAAATTCTAAGAAGAGCATCCATCTGAACTTTTGAAGTCCAGATGCTGATCTCATCCTCCCTCCTCCTTTACTGCATACATAATGAAATGCCACTGCATACTTAATGAAATGCTTAAAGTTAATGAAATGATTGGCCGAACATTGGAAGTCTGGTTCCTTTGAAATGAATACTAATGATATAAAGATACTTAATGAAAATGAAACTTAAATGCAACTTTACAGACCAGGAGAGTGGTCGGACTCTAGAAGTCCCGGTGGTTGATGTTGGTAGCCGGACTTAATAAGTCCGGTTAGTGTTTTTTTTTTTGGGTTCTCATCCAACGACTACTTCTAACTTTACAACTGTTGGATAATATTTTTACAACAACTATATTTTTTTGAAACCTCTATATATATCAGTCTTTGTTGTAAACCCACCAGTTCACTCATCCCATAAACTGGTGCCTTCCCTTTTGTGCTCACTCTTCGTTTCGTAGTGGTGGCACTTTGGGCTTGAAATACTACTAGTGTTCTTCCAGCCTACTTCCAACTTGAGCAACGACGACATACTTTGCAGTCTACTTCCAACTTGAGCAACGACGACATACTTTCCAAACTACTTCCAACTTGAGCAACCACAGTATAATTTGATAGTCTCTTTTTGAATTATTGTTATATTTAAAAAAATTAATGGATCAAACACTGAGATTGATCTGTTATTACGGAGGTGCTCTAAACGGATTATCGTACGAAGGAGGCACAACTAATCTTATTTCTATTTATCAAAGTATTTCATTTGAAAATATAAGAAATATTATTATAGAACGTTATTCTATTAACTATGCGTTCGTAATAAGTTTTTTTTACCGATACCTATTTAGTAATAGATAGTGAAGAATCTTGAGATTTATTATTCAAAATAATTTAGGTGAATCTTGTATAAAAATTTATACTACTGCAACATTATCAAATATTAGCACAAATATTACTCATACTAGTGCACCTATTTTTAATAGCCAAAATTTACTTTATGGAGCTACTACTTCGAACCAAATAATTGTTGACAATGAAAATGGTAATGATAGTGTCGACTTAGTAGAAGATTTAGACAATTATTTACACATTAACGATGATCCTTCACAAGGTAGTATGCCTGAATTATTTTTGCATACAAAGTTTTCTTCCTCTTTTGAATTTAGAAATTTTGTTCGAGATCTTGCAATTCTTCATAATGTTAGTGTTAGAAGTAAACATAACAATTCGGCAAGAATTGTATACAAATGCAACTATCCAGATTGTTCATGGAGAGTATACGCTAAAGCAGTTGATAAAAGCGACACTTTTTTATTGAGACATTTGTATCACAACATCCTTTTATAGGTATGTTATCGTAAGGACATCGTCGACAAGCTAATGTTGCATGGATTTATGAAAAAATAATAGGTAAAATTAGAGACAATAACTCATAACGCTTGTAATATTGTAAAGGATATTCTTAGAGAATTTTTAGTACGCGTTACGTATTCAAAAGCTTGTAGAGCAAAAGAACTTGCATTATTCAAAATTAATGGTAGTTATATTGATGCATATGGTAGTCTTGAAAAATACGGTTTTACAATTACGGAAACCAATCATGGAACCAAGTGCTTTTTAAAAACCGTAGGAAATAATATTTTTCAAAGAATATTTATTTGTTGGAAGACATGCATAGATGGTTTTTTGCAAGGTTTCTTACCCGTTATTAGTATTGATGCAACCTTTCTTACATCTAGAATTCAAGGTAATTTATTTGTAGCATGTGCTCATGATCCTAACTATCAATTATATCCAATTGCTTATTGTATTGCTGAAAATGAGAATACTGAATCGTGGACATAGTTTTTAGAATGTTTAAAATCTTCCTTTGAAACTTGTTTTGATTGGTGGGATACTATCTCATTTATATCGGACAAGCAAAAAGATTTAATTCATGGAATGCGTGATATCTTTCCTAGCTCTCCATATTTTTTTTGCATTTAACATTTTAAATAGAATATGAGAAGTCAATGTACTAGTACACAATAATATCAAGTATGGTTAGATAAACTTGCCCGCTCTTATAATGATGTTGATACGACCGAATGGTTTGAAAAGATTAAATCTGCTGATATTAATGTTTTTAATTAGATTGTTACGACAAACGATGAAAATTATAACTTTTCACACTGGATTACTGCTTATGCACTATGTCCTAGACTAGATATTAATACATCTAACATTGCAGAGAGTTTTAATAATTGGATTAAGAATTTGCGTGATAAACCAATCACCACATTGCTTGATGGCATTAGAGCTAAAATCATAACCATGCATGAAAATATAGACAAATTGTTGAAAACCTGGATACGCACTATTGTCTAGGATGCTCAAGACTATGGCACGTATCAAAAGAGATATACATCATTTTCAAATGCTGCTTATTAATGCATTTAAATTTGAAATATATGATCATGAAAGTAGTAGACGATATGTAATGGATTTAGAAAATAGAATGTGTACATGTTATCGTTGGCAGCATACCCATTTACCATGTAGACATGCTTACTTTTTTTGTCAATCTAGTAACTTGCAAATAGAAAGCTATTATCCTGAACAATTTTTTGTTGAAAAGCTTAAAAGTGTATATGCGTCATGTATGCAAGCGATTCCATCTCCATATACTCCCGAAGCTGAATTGGTAAGAGGTGAAATCGGAGTACCAAACGTGGGACGCAAAGCCGGCAGACCCAAAAACATTATTTTTGACAAGGGAGTTGGGGACCAGAGATCTTCACTGCAGCAACCGCCAGGGCATTGGACACAACAGAAGAAAGTGTACGAGACCACCAAATTTTGGTTAAGGTTATAGTAAGCGTTAGGATTAGGGTTAGGGTTAAGGTTAGGATTAGGATTAGGGTTAGGACTATTGTTAGGGTTAGGATTAGGGTTAGGGCATTTCTTAGTATTAGGGTTAGGGTTACGGTTAGAGTTAGGGTTAGGATTAGGATTAGGATTAGGATTAGGTCATTTCTTAAATTAACATTAGCGCTAATAACATTAACATTAGCACTAAAAATAACATTAGAACTTAAATAGTTTTTACATATCAACTACAACAAAGTCAATAATCACCTCTAGGCATCCTATCATAGCGTCTACGATCGACTGGCCTAAGACCCAGTCTAACTCGCCTAGCCGCCGTTTGCTCTGGTGTCTCCCCTGGCAATGGCTGATTGTCATCGTCGGCCTCTTCTGTAAATGTCTGGGTGTAAGGCGGTGGCGGCGTGTCAAATATTGACCTGCACGTATCCTCGGTGAAAGACCTCCAATCAAATTCACTGATATTTGACGGCGGCAAAAGATACTCCGATGTCGTCAATGGCAAGGTCGGCTGCGAAGGATATTCCCATGACCCCACGTTCGACTGCGAAGGATATTACCAAGCCCCCGTGTTCAACTCTCGATCAAGCTGTGACCAAGTCACCGACTCTGCGACTCCCAGGGCCATGGTTGTGACGCACTACCGCCAACAACATGTATATGAGAACCCCATGACGACCAGGTCTATGACTGCTCCGGCTGACATGGCTACGACGGTCCCTCCCCCGCATCTTGATCAGGAGGCTCGGTCGGACCCTCCCCCGCCTTGCAACAACATGGCCTATTGGGGCGTGGCTGTCTCTGTCGGATATGACCAATCGGCTAATCCTCTGAGATCTGCAATGGTAGCACAGAGGGCATATGTGGTAGACGGAGCATTTGCATGGATGACTGCACCATCGAATGTAGATCGACTAAGGGGTCCTGGGATGCGGCTTCCCATTGCTCAAGCTAAAATAGAAAATATATTTGTATTTAATGCCACACACACACACATACACACACACACACACACACACATATATATATATATTATATATATATTATATATATATATATATATCATTGTTTATTTGAAATAGATTTATGCACATACCATCGTATTTACTTGTATGGTCCTGATACGATGACTATGGTCATCCATAGCTCTTTGAGGGACCCGAACCTCCTCATAGTGTTTATTTGAAATAGATTTATGCACATACCATCGTATTTACTTGTATGGTCATGATACGATGACTATGGTCATCCATAGCTCTTTGAGGGACCCGAACCTCCTCATAGTTATATTGGCGATTCTGGACGCGCGGACAACCGTACCAGTCCAAAAAGTTATATGTGCCATAAACTGTAGACATGTTGCAAATTTAAAATATAAGACTTATTAGAATAAGTTATAGAATTTATTATAAGTCTTATAATTTGTAACTTACAGTCCATATCATCATCCACAACGGCTGAAATATTGGTCACGTCGTACGTGACATATCGGTTCTCCTATTCTAAATAATGTTGCTGAATTCGCGCTGTGATAGTTGTTCTTCCTCTGCTAGTGGCAGAGGGTCTAAAGGTACGATTTGTTTCAACCCTAACTATCGCAGGACACGATCAGCGGGATGAAACATAATGTATGAATGGTATATGACATAATATCTATGTCTACTACTCTCAACAACATCATCTATCACCTCCTGCAGAACTTGTCGAGGAGTCCCGTTTACCTATGTCATAGTAAAATATTAAAGTTTATAAATAAATAAATATAATAATGCTAAAAGTTATATGACCACTTTTGTAAGTTATAAAGCTAAAAGTTATATGCATATTAGCTAGAATTTACCGCTAGGGCAACTATTATATCGAAATTGTTTCGATAAATGTATACCACTTTTGTCAGACAGTGAGCGGTATCCATATTGTCGGAGTTCCATCTAACTCCTGCGGGCATGATCTGCTAACCTTGTGGGATGCGGCTAAGTGGCCGACCGACAAAAAAATGATCATATGACCATAACTGCAGATAAATAATATTTATGGTAAAAAAGTATAACAGACATAAAATCAAACAATGACACATTTATCAATTCTACCTATATGAGAGACACAGCCGGAGATACCCCTATGCGAACTGGCCCCCTCTCTAACATAAATAAAAGTAGTCATCGAACTGTAGAGATAGGCCAATACCTCTGTACCCCATGAATATTGTGTACGACGGTCCAAGTCTCCAAAAAAAAGATAATAAATAAGCGAAAACCTTATTTGCCGACCCATCAGGAAATAAAAATACCCTACATAGGCATAATAAGTAGGCTCTGGTGCATCATATAACCTAAAAATAAGAACAGATGTTGGTATTATATTTTAATAGGATAATTAATAAAGAATTTAAGTGCACAAAATGTATATGATGTACCCGTGCGTCATCAGGAGTAACATACTTGGAGCCGATGTGGTCAATATCCTTGAAATTGGCACAAAGCCAAGTAAGCTTGATACCAGCACTGTTACCTTGATCTGGTGCTGGATCACGTCCTAGATATGTCCTAATGAGGTCCCCGACACTTGTACTCTCATCAAAATAGATAGGGGTACCATTAATCGGTAACCCCAAGATCATCGCCATGTCAGCCAAGGTGATAGTCATCTCATCCACGGGGAGTTGGAATGTGTTCTGTACTGGCCACCACCGCTCGATCAAACTCAAAATGAGATCCCTATCGTGGCGCCTGAGACGAACATCATCGACGTAGGAAAACCCGAATGACTCCACCAGTTCTTTTTGGCGACCTGATAGCTCCCAATCGTGGCGCCATTCCCCATGCTCACATGATTTAATGTCTGGATAGTAAAATATCTGTAAAATATTTTTGGTTAGTTCATGTATATTTTTATTTTAAGAGACTAAATTTATTCAGCAGAAAAAATATCGATCCTAAAAATATGCAGTCAAAAATGTGTGACAGTCGCTCCTGAATGATAGTCGGCGTGGTGGGTCCACCAGGAATACGGGCATCGTTTTAAGTAGCATCTGAAATATGTCATCATCAAAACAAAATTGCTAGAATTTTTGATAATATGTACACAAATTTAACTATATTTTTCCATTTCTACACATATTTCTACCAATTATTTTCTCCAATTTTGTACACATATGTCTACCAATTATTTTCGATAATATGTCATCGTCAAAACATTGCAATAATTTTCGATAATATGTACACAAATTTAACTAAATTTACCATTTTCTACATATATTTCTACCAACTATTTTCTTCAATTTTTTACACATATACCTACCAATTATTTTCGATAATATGTCATCGTCAAAACAAAATTGCTAGATTCGATAATATGTACACAAATTTAATTATATTTTTCCATTTTGTACACATATTTGTACCAATTATTTTCTTCAATTTTTTACACATATTTCTGTAGAAGCATGAAAAAGAGAAGAAAAATGATCCATACGGCCAAGGAGCTACATGTGGCTCAAGAGTCCCATGTGGCTCAAACACAGAGTGGACTCCATGTGGCCAGCAGAGGGAACCCGCGTGTCTTTTTAGCACGGCTGTACCCAGCGTCATTCAAACGCAATTAATGCTCTGACGGCTGACAATTAATGCTCTGACGGCTGACAGATGACAGCTGACAGCCCTGACGAAAAGTAGTCATGATGACTGACACAAAGAGCACTATCTTCCTAGGGAATTAGAGAAAATCTTAACAGCACTCGAGGCAAGTTTATGCATCCAGATTAGACGAGTTCACACGGCCAGTACAGAGAAGCCTATGCGGTTCAATTATGAAGGTCCCCCATGCGGCTCGGCCATGAAGAAATCCATGCGGCTCGTCCATGAAGACTCTCGTACAGGTCGGCCATGAAGACCCCCAATGCGGCTCGATCATGAACATATTCATGTGGCTCGGTCATGACAACCTTCATGCGGTTCGAGTATAGAGACTATTCATGCGGCTCGATCATGAAATCTTTTATGTGGCTCGGTCATGACGACCTTCATCGTCCCGAATATGAGCACTCCTCATGCGGCTCAGCAATGATGATAGGGCACGTATCCTAAAGATAATCAAATTTTGGGTCAGATCCCTATAATTTGGGACACGTGACAAGAGAATGAATTAAATTGATTCATTTAGATTTGCGGATGTTAGCAAATCATCATGATGGGAATTTATTGCAATCAACATTAATGTCTGACAAGATTCGGCATAATCCTCATTAATGGCCCAGATCCTCCACGCTCAAGATTAATGGCCCTGATTGGTCATTTACCAGGCCGCCGCCACTTTGAGAATGGGCAATCATTACAAACCCTAATGATGCCCCCCACTATTATAAATAGCAAGGTGCCATTCTCTTGCAAAAGGACGCACTCCTAATAATCAGAGAGAAAAATACACAGAGATTAATCCAGAAAGAGAAGCCAGAAGAGCAATACGAAGAAAATAAGATGAGCATTTCTTCGTCAACGCCAAACATCTCGTCACAGGAGCCAAGGTTACGTCCGATCGTCCAAGGAGTAAGGCAGAGCTGCCGTCGCTTTTCCGAGCCTCTATCGTCACCCCACAAAATCAAAAATAAACAATTGTACTTAGATTGCTGTACCTAGGTTTTCGTCCCTAGGCTTTCTTTGTACAAGCGAGTTTGTAACGTGAAGTAAAAGTCCAGTCCTCCCATAAAACTATTCTGCTCTTTTATATTTTATGGCAAACACGATGGCGACTCTGCTAGGGATAAACTTCTCTACGGCTGAGGAGTTGGTGACGCAGTCGGATGCAGCCAAGCTTGGCTCCACGCAACAGAAGATGGTCACCCGGTTCGACCAACAGGCGTTTGAAGAAATGCTGTCCGACAAGAGCGCTGGCCCGGTCCAGAAGCGAGCCCGCACAAAGAAGGCCCACAAGGAGTGGAGACCCCGATCATTCGCTCCTACTGAAGCTCTTGCAGAGATATCCTCTGTTGCTCAAAACGGCGAGGAAGACTCTCCTTACGGCCCCACTTCAGACGGTAGACAACTCTGTTGTCCCCAAGTTCGGCAGAAGAAAACACAATGATGCTGGACTTGTAGGGGCAAAGAGGAACTCTATGCGATCCGAGCCGCATAAGGATGCTAGCCGCATAAAAAAAGTTCATGCGGCTACATCCGCCAGCCGTATGAAGAAAGTTCACAAGACCACATCTGTCAGCCGCATAGCTTATGCGGCTACAGTTGCCAACCGCATGGATGAAACTTATGCGGTTACGGAAGTCAATCGTTTACGGAAAACCCATGCGACCATAATTGCCAACCGTATGCGGCCAGCCTGCACGGTCGTGACTCCTAGTCGCACAAGAACAACTCATCCGACAGCTAAAGATAGCCGCATGCAGACAGCCTGCACGACTTCCAATCCTAGCCGTATAACGTCTGTTCCACGCTTCTCTCGATCAGTCTTCGACCGTCTCTCATGCGGTCCTGACCATGATGGTTCTTTGGATGATAAGCCAGACTCTGTGGTATCCAACTTGGACTCTTCCTATTATGCACCCGTAAGTACTAAAAGGAAGAAGTCTAGGGCAGCGCAGGCTCACCAAGCCCAGTCAGCTGCCCCAACCTCTGACTATCGGAGCGTTCCGCTGATTGTCACACGGGACTCTAATGGAAAGATGTATAAAGCTACTCGTACCCTGCCCCCTGCGGCCAATGGACGGGATAGTCATCAAGCATCTCCCAATGACGAACGAAGGCAAGTATACGTGCTACCTTCGAATCAGGGAGCAGGCGGAAGGCCTACACACTCGCGTGCCCGAAATTTCTGAGCCAACAAAACAAGCGACTTGCGTGAGGCCATCCTCCACAAACGTAAGAAAAGAGAAGATGCATCGGAGTGCAAAGAGTCCTTCCACGGACGTCACTGCACCCAAGTCATCGTCAACTGCTGCTGCAATAGCACGACGATGCAAGAAGACCGGTAGTCTGTCTTTCAAAGACTGCAACAGCCATCTTCAGAAGACGAGGCACTACCCGTCGTCTCCTGCAACTCTGCTCGAAAAGTCCCCGCTGATGGAAGGGGGAAGAAGACGAATGTTTCCAGCCCGAAGATCTCAACCACTGCGACTAAAAGACTGTCGTCTAAGCGGGTGCCCACCACCGGAGTTTTCTAAGGTACTCGTTCTAAAACGAAATCTGCTACAGTGGGAGATTCCTCGTCCATAACGCAGGGGGTTGCTGGGGCTGGGGGTAGTACCCCTCCGAGCCTCCACAGCAATCCGATGTTCCAAGAAGACGAGCCAGGGAAGACAACTCTTCCATCAGATACAGCAAACCTCGACGTCCCCGACGACGTCCACAACTCCCTTGACGAGGCAAACTCGGAGGCTGGAGGTATTGTTCCTTCCGAATCTGAGTCAGAAGGGAATATACCCACATACCCCGATGATTTCTCGCTACAGGAATACGACTCAGAGGGCATTTCCTCCACCGCTCCGTCTATCTCTCCTCATGTGAAGACGGTATTCATGACAGACAGCAACCAAGGTGGTTCTAGTGATCGCCAGCACATCGACAGTCTCGAGGCCATATTACTTGCTCTCATCAAGTCTGTAGATGAGATTAAAGCGGCCCTTCCAACTCTGCAAGGAGGGACGCCTGGCCAAACAAGCACGGGTCCCGCGGTCAATACGGATTCGAATTCGGTGGCGCCAAACCCGGACAATAATCCTCCAGAAACAACAGCCCCCACCACCGTGGACGAAGCACGCGAAGCGAGAAGAGAGGTCCAGGAGCTCCGAGCCATGTTCCACGCTCGAGAAAACTCTCAAGACCTCAGAATACGGCAACCGTACCCTGCTGTATGGAGGGATGTTCCATTCCCACCAAGATATAAGCCGTTCAATATCAATCCTTATGATGGCAAGACCTCGACAAGTCAGTACATCACTTACTTCGAGGTCACCACCGACCATCTGCCCCATGACGATGCCATTTTCACACGATTATTCATCGGGGTATTGGAAGGAGTCGCCTTCGACTGGTATCGCAACCTGCCGGACAACTGTATCCACTCCTTCGCCGGCTTCAAGCGCATGTTCTTGGAGAGATTCTACGGAGTAGGGCAGGACATCACCATGTCCAGCCTCATGGACGTCGTCCAAGGGGAGAAAGAGCTGACGAGGAACTACATCGAGCGGTTCCGCCAAACCGCCATGAAGCTGCCCTCTGGAAATCCAGATTCCTCCTTAATTAAAATTTGCCAAAAGAGACTCCTCCCAACAATCAGTCTCTGGATGGGCGAAAGTCAATTCAAGGACTGGAAGACGTTTATCATCAGTGCCACAAGCGCCGAAGAACGATTGAAGAAGGCCCGCCAATTTGGACTGCACATCTCGGATGGAGAGAACAAGGGCAAGCGTCCCAACAATGATAATGGGGGTAGCCCCTCCAACAATCGGGACAGCAGGGGAAAGCAGGCTATGGTGACCTACACGGCACAGAAACCTGAGCCAAAGCCGGCAGACAAACAATGGCCGCAAATCACTTACTCCTTCGAAGACGGTCACGTCAAGCCCATCTTGGACATGCTCATACAAGGGGACAGAATTCAGCTTCCTCCACCAAGACGGGAACCGCGACCGGCAGAGATGGATAACCCAAAGTATTGCCATTATCATCTCTACATCCATCATGCTACACACGACTGCTACCAGCTGAAATGGTACATCCAAAACCTCATCGATTCGAACGCTTTGGCCATCGATTTCGAAGAGGTAACGGTGGCAGCCAATATGGTGTCGGTATAATTCGACAGCTTCCCTCCGATGGAAACTCAAGACTGGGTGGTCCCTATCCCTCTGGCGACGATGGAGATTACTAATCTTCCACCTTCCCGAGATCAGGCTGCTGGTTTGGCACCCCTCACCACATCACGAGGGGAGGTCATGTGGATCCATCCAGACTTGGTATCGGAAGTGACTCGGCCCATACCATCTTCCATCTGCAAAAAAAAGAATAGAAAAATCAGATCCTGCCGTACAGTCTCGGCAGACATCGAAGAAGCTACAGCCGTCGTTACGCGATCCGGGGCACAACCCCAACATGTGGTTGACAATCCAGCTGAGGATCATCAAACCACTACAACTGATGCTCCGGGGACCAGCTCAGCCTTCGACGATCGACAAGCCTAGGCCGAGGAAGACTCGCTTCGACAAATCCTTCCGAAAAGAGGCAGCCCAGGGGTTGGAGAGGCCCTACAACTTCGACATCTTGGCACAATTGGCCAACACACCGGCCAAGTTGTCGTTATATGAGCTTCTGAGACTCTCCAAGGATATTCGTGCGGCTTTGAGCGATGCACTTCAAAATGCCGACGCATACCTGGTGTCACGACCCGCACCCTAGAGTGAGGGCACGGGAAGTGGGTACGTTCAGCCTACGCCGCAGTGTCGACGGTAGAACGCTGTCCTATGTCACAACATCTAACAATATAATGCTAAGCAGTTTATACTCTCCGAATGGGGGTGACATAGCAGAATGTAAACTCAATCACATCTAAGGTAGAGCACAATGGAAGATAGATAAAACATGAAATCCACAAAGAGATACAGCAGATAGAAGTCTAAGTGTCTAAGATACAAAAACCCAGAAATATATCTCAAAGCTCAAATACAGTAATCCGTAAATACAACTCAAGACAACTGAAAATAAACTATGAGAAAAACCCTAGCTATCTATACAACCTCTACTGTGTCTCCTCTAGGCTAACAGGCAACCTCCAGGCTATCTGTGAAATTTATCAACAGGTCCAGTCAGGACAGGAACGAACACAGTAGATCTCATGCAGTTCATATTATGGCAGAAAATATAAAGCAAGCAATAGAGTAAGATACATGAAATTCTGTAAGAAGATGTACATAAAAATAGGAGAGATATTTGATAACTGAAAATATATACATGATAAGTAAGAACTATAAGTGACTAGTGATTTAGAGTACGAGATGGCATGTAATTGGCTTAGGTTGAACATGATGTACATGAGTGAACATGTAGGACATCAGCCAATAAGGCTATGTTGTACATGATAAAATATGAAAAGTAAGAGAGTGAACATGATGGGTAAATCACATGACCATTTATACTCACCCCTATCCACAATCAATACACAAGGATCCGTTCAAGTTACGTTACGAACATGATGTTTTGGTTATACAGGAAACACATGAGGAAACATGAGCGTACATGAAAGAACATAAGAGTACATGAACGTACATGAAAGAACATGAGAGAACATGAGTGTACATGAATAACGCAGAAGCAAGGAATACATGATGTACATGAAACACATGTCATAAAGTATCCGATGCGCCCGCTAAGGGGGATAACATCCCAAGAAGAGATCCATATAGTACCAATCCGTGATGATAACGTGACAGCATTAAGTAAAAGTAATCTAGAGCGAGAATATAAGTCGTGACAAGTATGAAACGATCAGAGAATGTACTCGCCTGATATCTGAATGTCCAAGGTAAAGATACTGTCCGAGGAGAGGTGTCTGGCTCCTAATTAGAATAGCACAAGTCACAACATATCCAGAAGGGTAATATAAATCACTACAATGCATTCTACATGAATCTAGGTCAACTAGGTCATGTCCTAACCCAGTAAGTCTTACTAGGCCTAACCAAGACTATCCTAGCAAGCACACATCAATACAAGGCTATACAAGCCAACATACACCCAACTCTATATAGCATACAATTATTTAATACTCAAATAGGCAAGAATTCACATTGGATATACACTAGGTAATCTATTACTTTAAGCTATATATGTCTACACATATATACACATGCATATATTGGTATTCAACATTAGGTCTATAATCATGGCATTTCAAATGGTTATATAAACTTATATATTACAACACAATATGCTAACATATATATAATATACATACATAGCTAAGTTAACTATATTCATAAATACTTATTTAAGAGGCTATGTGTGTGTATGTGAACATGACAAAGGGGCAAGTGAGGGTTAAATGGGCATACATAGTGTATACATATCAAAGAGTGTCAAAGTGTAAGTGAACAATGTGTCAAGTGTGATAGTGTCAACATTGTGTAAGGGGGTACATGAGGTAATATAGGATTTGTGTTAACATAGAACATTACATCTCATTAACTTGTATATTGCATACATTACATCTATTATTACATTACATTCATGCTTGCATTCATTCATCATTCATTATTCTCTTGCACCACTATATGTACCATACATTACATACTATGGAACCTACATATTCATTACAAGTCATACTTATACATGCTTACATTAGATAGGATACTTACACCTCATACATCATTTATTTAACCATTTAATCATGCTTGTATTCTCTATTTAATTACATAATATATATACATTAACATGGGTTAAAATCAAATAGAACATTATATTACACACAAGGGTGCACAAAATGCATATGCCGAATAGTAACTCCTACTAATAATCAATACTGTACCATATCAGCATGAATTAAAATTTAGGATTAAAGTATGTTATAGATCTATGTGTTAGCTTTCCGAAACTTTAAACGGATCGCGTTTTCGTTTCCGGAAACTCCCGGAATCGCGAAAACACCGAGAACGCGTTTGTCTTTCGTACAGCTGACACTCAAATAATTCTCCAGAAAGTTACAGAAAGAATTAGACCTATTAATACATGTTTTTGGAAAGCTAACTTCAATACGCTTCTTTTAAAAAAAAACGAGAGATTAAACCGAGCTTTGAGCTAGAAGTTATGACATTTCTAAGTTAGGGCTGAAATTAAAAACGTGGATAAAAATCATGACGGATTTAGGTAGTTTGAGACAAAAGAACACAAGTATATAACATAATATATCAAGAACTCACTCTCTACACTAATATATATATATGAGACACTATAGAACACATCTCCAATACAAAAAATATGAGATTAAACATGTAATAATTCATTCATACATAACAACAACACATAGTGTGTCCAAATTTGGGATTTTCCCACAAGGACACAACCACAACACAAAGGACACTCCTATGACCTCCAAATGGACACGAAATGGACACAAATGGAGATACAACTATGGGGTCATTCCTATGGGTTCAAAATAGACCTATATGCATGAGGAAATGAAAAGGAGAAGGGATTTATACCTCCCGGTAGATCGAATCGAAGAAAAGCCTTTCCGGAGCGACACCGACACGTAGAGATTCCAAAAGGACACGAACGAGCTCCGAATCCTCCCAAACTTGGATAGCTTTCTCCTTGGCTAGAATGGAGAAGGAAAGAAGAAGATTTGGTGGTGAAATGGAATGATTTGGTGGAGAAATTGCTAGGGATTGCTCTCTAGGAATTTGGGGAAGAACAAGAGAGAGAGTGTAGATGAGAATAATGAAATGAACTTGAGCCTATCCTCTCCCAAAGTGGCTGGCCATATGGGGCTATTTGTCCTATTATGGTAAGGTCCAAAATGCCTCCACTAACCTATTCTATGAGTATTAGGAATGGGCTAATTGGTTGGGGCTAAATTAGTCATTCTAAAGTCTCTAATCACATTAACCTTATCCATAATAATTATTCTAACCTCTAACTAAAATATTTCTATCATGTGGACTAAAATTAATATCATGTGGGCCATGCCTAACTAGTGTGTAGGTCCCACTAGAGTCAAACTATCCCCGGGTCCCCGTTTCAAGTCGGATTGAGTTGAAATTCGAACCCGACTCAAATAACCCCAAAACAATATCATAAATAATAAAATAATATCAAAATAATTCAAAGATGTCAAATACAAAAATATCCTTAGGACAAAAATGACATTAAAATATCATAATCACATCGTTAGGCTCTAGGTCAAATAGTCTCTAGGGTTTTACTAGCAAACGTCAAAACCACAAGTCATTGATTTAAATAATTTTAAAATAATTTAAAATTACCAAAAATCATATCATGAATTAAATATCATTATTAAAATAATTATAAACATGAAATTTTAAAATTACCCTTATTTGGGAAACTGGGTGCTACACCTGGCTCAAGTTAACCTCACGAAAAAAAACCCGCCTACAGATCTCCAAGACAGCGCCTGTACGGGAGCAATGCCCAACATCGTCTTCACTCCGCAGGACATGCTCATCAAAACTAATCTGCACGATCGTCCATTATACTACACTGGATACATCGGCGACATAAAGGTGGATCGGATGCACATTGATCCTGGTTCTTCCATAAGCATTATCCCGAAGGGTCTGCTACATCATCTCCGCATCCCAATGCATCGCCTGACGCCTACGAATACCGCCATCAGCGGTTTCAATTCGGGCAGGAGCTACCCTATTAGGAAGATTCGTCTGAAGTGTCAAATTGGCGACCTCCAATCAGAAGTCACCTGCTACGTTATCGATGCAGACACTTCTTACAACATCCTCTTGGGGCGCCCGTGGATACACAATTATATGATCGTGCCTTCCACGCTGCACCAGTGCTTCAAATATGTCGATAAACACGGCTTCGTGAGGACGGAATTTGCTGATATTGATCCCTTCAAAGGGGTCGAATCTTACTACTCAGACTCCTGCCTGTACGAAAAGTCGAAAAAGCATCTTGGTGAAGGAGATGTACAAGCTAGTACCAAGACAGCCACTGGATCCGAAGAGCCCCTGACGATCCACCTCCAAGCTCGCAAATCGGGCAGGTCTGCACCCCTTACAGCCACTCTGCGTAAGAACGCAATCAGTCTCTCGGCACAAGAAGAGCAGATGATAATCCGGCTGCCAAGGTCTGGCCAAGTGCCAAGACCCACAACGAGGCCACTAACAATCAGACTGCCAAGAGTCGGTCAGCCCCAAACTGAGAAGCTCAATCCCTCCAACAAACCACTGACGATACGTCTTCCCAAGAAAGGTCGTCACCCCGATGCAAGGTCTGACACTTCTAGCGAACCAGCCACTCCTCGCCCCACATCAAGTACCAAACTGGGGGTCGCTAGTCTGCCAACAACTCCACGCTCAACTCCATCAACTGAACCGCTGACGATCAAGCTCCCCAGGTCGTCCTCTCAATCTTCATTCACACAGGGTAGCCGAAGAGGAACCGGAGCTAGCCAAGTATGTGGCTGCCCACACTGATGTTCCCTCCGCAGATGATATAACTCCCCTAGAAAAGATACCTTACTTCATCAATAAAGGGCTATCTTTGAACTACCTCGAGCTCAATAAGCTTTGTACAATGTACGCTATAGAACACGGGATAGGCACTCACCTACACACACAGGTGACAAATGTCAACACCACAATCCAGCTTGCTCCAGCAGAAGATGCTTACCGAATAATCGAGGGAGGGGACCATCCGATCATCTTCGGCCGGAAGGACGATCCGTATTCCTTCACCATAGAAGAAGTCGACCTTGAATCGGATGTCGGGAGACTACCTCTGTATCTTTATAGCCCCCAATCTAAAAACCTCTTGCAGAAACAGGGGTATGACCTAGAAACGACACCGGGCTTGAATTACGGTACTGGACGACGATTACCTTTGAAGCCCCCGGTCCCGGCTGGCAAACCACGGGACTACTATAGCAAAACTCGATGTGGATTAGGGTATGTGACACCCACGACGACCCCTGAAAGTTCAGATGAAGAATGTGACTGACATTCACATTCGACCGGGTCACCAACTTCTGACTCGGATACCAGCATCTGAGACGTATTCAGACAAGTCCTGTCAGTCAACATGGCATTCGCCGACGCTTATGAAGAAGATGAAGACATTCCGGAAATTCTCGAGCTAGAGCCGTGGGCCCAACAGTTAGATGAACAATAGAAAAAGCGTTTCGAGCAAAGAGAACCTCCCACTGAGGATGAGGTCATACAAGTTAATCTTGGTGATAAAGCCTCTCCGAAACCAATCTTCATCAGCCAGAATCTGACAGGTGAAGAACGAGAGTCGCTGCTCCAACTCGTCAAAGAGTATATCGATGTGTTCGCCTGGAGCTATGAGGATATGCCAGGATTGGACCCCGAGATCGTACTCCACAAACTCAATATTCGTCCGAATGCAAAATCTGTCAAGCAACAACAACGACGGTTTCGTCTCGATGTCATGAATGCTATTGAAGCCGAGGTCAACAAACTGATAGCTAGCAGCTTCATTCGCGAAGGGCAGCATCCAGATTGGGTAGCCAACATCGTACCAATTCTCAAGAAGAACGGAAAGATCCGAATATGCATTGACTTCCGGAATCTGAATGAGGCATGCCCTAAAGATGAATTCCCTCTTCCTATCACAGATATTATGATCGACAACACATGCGGCTTCGAACGTATATCCTTCATGGATGGCTTCTCAGGATACAACCAGATCAAGATGTCCCCTGAAGACGAGAAGCACACATCATTCCGAACACCAATTGGTACATATTGCTACACCATCATGCCTTTCGGTTTAAGGAATGCTGGCGCTACTTACCAAAGAGCTATGAGCATCATCGTTAGAGACCACTTGCGCAAGACAGTGGAATGCTACGTAGACAACATTGCCGTCAAAAGCCGTTCGAAGGAAGATCATCTGCAAGATCTCAGGACAGTGTTCGACCTAATTCGAGCACACAACTTAAAGATGAACCCTACGAAATCATTCTTGGGAGTCTCTAGCGGGAAATTCCTGGGTTTCGTCATCACTTCTCAGGGAATTCATATCGACCCCGAGAAAACAAAGGCAATCATGGAGATGGGTCTCCCGAGAAATCTTTGCGAACTCCGAGGCCTCCAAGGCAGGCTAGCTTACATCAGGAGATTCATCTCTAATCTCTCCGGACGATGTCAACCATTCACCCATCTCATGAAGAAGGGAGTCTCTTTCGTATGGGATAAGGAATGCCAACGCGCTTTCGACAGCATCAAAGAATATTTGTCGAACCCCCCGGTCCTGGTAGCTCCTGTTGCCGAAAAGCCATTCCTGCTCTATGTACGAGCGATAGAACATTCTCTTGGTGCTCTGTTGGCACAGAACAATGATGCAGGCCACGAACAAGCTATATACTACCTCAGTCGAAAGATGATTGGGCCAGAATACCGGTACACGGCCGTAGAGAAGGAATGCCTTGCTCTCGTGTTCGCCATCCAGAAGACGCGACACTACGTCACGGGACAAACCATCCACGTGATATCGCGGATCAACCCCCTCAGGGTCCTCATGACCAAACCTGGGGCACTCGGCTTTCGCCTTGCTACCTGGGCTATATTACTATCACCATACCACATGATCTTCGTACCGCAAAAGGCTGTTAAAGGCCAGGCTCTGGCAGACTTTCTAGCAGCACATCTAGGATCAGAGACGACCAGGGTATATGAAGAGATACCGGACGAGGTCACCAGATCAAATGCAGTCTCCCATGATGCCATCTGGTGAATGTTCTTCGATGGCGCTTCGAGAACTGGACCCAAAGGCAACATCATCGCTGGAGTTGGAGTAGTGCTGATTTCTCCCTCCGGCTTGGTGATCAATCGGGCCTACTCACTCACAGAGCCCTGTTCAAATAATATGGCCGAGTACAATGCCTTGATCATTGGCCTCCGGCTCGCGAAGGAGTTGGGGGTAGAGTATCTTGAAGCATACGGCGACTCACAGTTAATCATCAATCAGATTCGGGGGTCATACGCGGTCCGCCACGAAGACATAATCCCGTATCATCGAATAGCAATCGACATTATCTCGTCTCTGGGAGGATTCTTCATAGAACATGTTCCCAGACTCCAGAACATTAAAGCTGACGCTACCCTAGCGGGTTTGGCCGCTTCCCTAGCTGTGCCAAATTACGTTCGTCATCAGGTCGACATAATAGGCCAGGAATTGGTCTGTCCTAAGGATAACATTCGATGCATTGAAAGCTACTCTGCTCTTTCAGCCGACAAAACACCAGACTGGAGACAGCCGTTCATCGACTTCGTAATATACGACATCCTGCCAGAGAATCCGAAGGAAGCTATTTCTATCAGAAGACGTTCTCTCATATTTTTCTACGATACGAAGAAAAAAATGCTGTATCGCCAATCCTATGATGGTTTACTGCTTCGGTGTCTATCAAATACAGAAGCCAAGGAAGCCGTACGCGAGGCCCATGATGGTATCTGTGGAGCCCAACAATCTGGCCCAAAACTGCGAAAACCGCCTTCGCCGAATGGGCTATTACTGGCCCACGATGGTGGCAGACGCAATAGATTATGCACGAAAGTGCAAAGCCTGCCAAATCCACGTCGACTTCATCCACTAACCATCTGAATTCCTACATCCGACTGTGGCCTCCTGGCCATTCGAAGCATGGGATATGGACATCGTCGGCCCAATTATCCCGCCTTCGTCCAGAGAACACCGATTCATACTCGCGATCACCGATTACTTCTCCAAATGGGCGGAAGACATCCCATTGGCTGAGGTGAAAACTTCAAACGTGATCAGCTTCCTTAAACATCATTTCATCTACCGCTTTGGACTGCCCCGAAGGATCATTCACGACAATGGGCCACAGTTTGCAAGCCACGCATTTTATCGGTTCTGCGATAAGTACCGAATTCAGAACATTGCTTCGACACCCTACAACCCAGTAGCCAATGGGTTGGCCGAAGCATTCAACAAAACCATAATCAAGCTACTCAAGAAATTCGTGTCATCCAATAAGTGTGATTGGAACGAGAAGCTCGGCGAATGCTTATGGGCGTATCGCACCACAGTTCGAACAGCCACCGGGAATACACTATTTTCCCTGGTGTACGGGAGTGAGGAAGTCCTTCCATTAGAGACTCAGATCCCCTCACTTCGCGTCGCCCTCACACATCAGTTGATGACAGATGAAAACCACCATCGCCGACTACAGGAATTGCAGGCCCTAGACGAGAAGCGCCTGTTAGCTCAGCAACGAATTGAGCTATATCAAGCCCGAATCTCTGGAGCTTTCAACAAGAAGGTCAAGGTCAGAACATTCCAAGTAGGCAATCTCGTTCTGGCGGTTCGGAGGCCGATGGTTATGACGCATAAAACTACCGATAAATTCCAACCAAAATGGGAAGGCCCGTTCATCATCGAAGCTGTATTCTCCAACGACGCCTACCGCCTTGCAAGACAAAATAGAGATTTGCTCATGTTGCCCATCAACGACAAGTTTCTGAAGAAGTATTATGTCTGAAACAAAATCCTCAAGACATCTCAGAGTGTCGAGTGATGTACCTCCCCGTACCACTGAACTTATATTCTGGTTCCATGCATAGAGTCATGTACCCGCTGGTACCTCTGAACTCATTCCCACATTTTCTAATCATTCGAGTCACGTGCCTGCTAGTACCACTGAACTCATACTCACCATTCTCTAGATTCTCGAGTCATGTACCCTCTCGTGCCTCTGAACTCACTCCCACATTTTACAATCATTCGAGTCACGTGTCTGCTGGTACCTCTGAACTCATTTCCCACATTTTCCGATCATTCGAGTCACGTGCCCGCTGGTACCGCTGAACTCACACTCACTATTCTCTAGATTCTCGAGTCATGTACCCTATCGTGCCGCTAGACTCACATCCACAACATCCCAGATTATCGAGTTATGTGCCCGCTGGTGCCACTGAACTCACACTTCCACAATATCAAGTCATGTACCCGCTGGTGCCCCTGAACTCACATCCCGGTCACTCTTTTAGATAGTAAGTCATGTATGATCATACCTCTGAACTTTCTTCCTATAAGAGATCCTCCCTCATGATCTACTACCCGCACTTCCAGTGCACAAAAAGGGTAAACGATCCACAAACTTCCAAAACGACCATATCGATGATACCTCTGAGTCGTCTCATTTCTGCCAAAAAACAAATCACCCCCTATATAAAACTTCCATGTCCTCATTACCTCTGAGTCGTTTTATGTACCCCCTCTTCATTGAGCCCACTCCTGCCATGTCCTCAATACCTCTGAGTGGGAAGGCTCCGTAGAAGAAACCTTCATACTTGCCATGTCCTCATTACCTCTGAGTAAGTATGTTGGTTCCCTTTCAACCTATTATTCGTACCCACAACCGGAGTATGACATGGATAATAGGTCCACAAATATCCTCTGTTGACCACAAATGTCCTATGTTGACCACAAACGTCCTCTGTTGACCATAAATGTTCTCTGTTGACCACAAACGTCCTCTATTGACCACAAATGTCCTCTGATGACCACAAATGTCCTCAGTCGACCACAGATGCCGTACTAGGTCTCCAGTACACGCTCATCCCTTCCCTATCATGCCTGGGAGCCCAGTTGCTCCCCGGCGTTCTCTCGAATACCAAAAACTTCTATAGATGTCTTATCGCGAAGTTGTTCTAGGTATTCCTCTCCAAAACTTGTTACTTGTACCTAAAACCAAGGTACGCCCAGGGTAACAGGTCCACAAATAATCCCCCAGCAGGTTCAATTTCACAAACACCACGAGTACAAGAAAGAGAAGATGAGTTAAAACATGCTCATTTATTCAAAATTTAAAGTACTACATCATTTGGGATCATACCCCTTATAAAATGAAAACAAAGAGAAAAAAAAGGAAAGAAGGGGAAGAGGAGCAAAAGAAAACAGAAAACCGATCACTGCTCCGGAGCACATAACGCCGTGAGACGGTCCGTCAGCAAGGCAACCGACCGCTCAAACCTCTGTTTAACTTGACGCTCCGCCTCTTGGGTCAGCGCCGTCTCGTCCTCCAGATGAGTGTGAGCTTGCCAATTGTCCTCAAATTTCTTGAAAGCCCGCTCCAAGTTAATAGAAGATCGGGAAACCTTCTCGGCCTCCTGAACAATTGACTCCTGTTCCGCATGAGCAGCCCTCAGCTCCAACTATAGGAAGGCCAATTCCTTCTGAAGTGCGAGAATCCGCTCCTTCGTGTCAGCTATTCTACGAGAAGCAGCCTCTTCCCGAGTCCTACAAGCTTGACTTCGACGACCCAGCCTGTCATACGAAGCGAAAAGCTTATCAAGGTCCCCCTTCATAACTGGCCCGGCAGTGTCTCGAGCAAACTTTATCCTATCCCGAGCGGCAATAAGGAAGCCCCGCTCCCGTTCAATCGTAGCAGGCAAGTCAGCTTGCCGTAACACCAGCAATCGGGTCACGAGCTGATCAGCCTCTGCCAACTTGGGCTCCAGGAGTACAGCCAACCCCACCCCGCCAGGAAGAGTCTTCAAAGTTTCAATCTGACCCCGAGCGCACCGCAGGGACAGAGAAAAAGGGGTCCCCCGTTCTACGACAGCATCTACACCCCTCTTTAAATGGCGATAGAAGCTGTCGACCACATCCTGCGACACCTCGTCCAGAGCCTCCGAAGAAGCCGGCGTCAACGGGAGTGTAGCTGACAACACTGAAGAAGACGCAACAGAATCTGCCGCTCCTGCCACGAGGGAAACAAACTCTGTGCGGAAGGACGCCTGAACAGCGACCAACTCCTCTTTAGCAGCCCGCAGAACTTGAATGCTCGGCAGGGCCGAGAAGTCAGTCTCTGAAGCCGTATAAGCTGCAGAGGATGAGACGGAGACCATCGCTCCCGGAACAAGCTCCACTCCTATCTGCCCGGAGCTGGCAGGAGGCCCCTCGACATGAGTCGGTGAAGGAGAGGGAACGCTCCTTTCCCCTAAATCGCAACAGGCCGAGCCTTCCCCAAAAACATCCGCTGTGGGAAGTAAAGGGTCAGGACCTGTAGGGCCAAGACAACCATGAATCGATTTGACCTGGAGGATATGTTGATAGAGCAAATAAGCTCCCTCACTAGTCAATATTTGGCTTATCTTACCAGCGAAAGAGTGTGGAGGCTGAGGTTCGCCTAAGGCCACCACAACCTCTCCACCAGCGGCCTCCGAGTCGGATATAATAGACTTCTCCGCCCCTGCACCCTCGGGAGGGGATGCGATGAGATCGGCATCGCCTTGCTGAGATTCAGCAATCTCGGAGACAGGCCCGAGGAAACCTTCGTCACCCCGGACCGAGGCCTCAGTAACCTGGGAGCCCCCAGCCGCCACTGAGAGAGCCCCCGCAGAAAGGACCGTGGCACACATGTCGCTAATCAAAGCAGCAAGGGTCGGATCAACTCCAGGGGCAGCAGACGGTTCAGGAGAGCCTGGTTTGTCAGACGCCTACAAAGAAAAAATGATTAGGTCATATCTCCAAGAAAAAGAAAGCCACAACAAGGAGATAGCTCCAACATAGTCTTACCTTCGGAGCACCGTCAGCATCCCCACCCCTCTCGGTAATAAGCAACCCACGAGACCTAACGGCGGCTCTTTTCACAGAAAAGGTCGTTCTACCGTCAGAAGACTCGTGTCTGACTCATTTGCGTGAGGGACCAGGCACAGCAGGAGGTTGTCCTTCCCTCACTACTTCCTCTTGTGTAACAAGCGGCGGATCCTCCGCCGGTTCGTCTGGTGTGGCAAGCGGTTGATCCGCTACTTTTTCACCCCCAAAAGAAAGAGAGTCTTCGCTATCATAATCATCATCCTCCTCGACCGCCTCGAAAGATTCTGATTCAGGGAGGGGAGTCTGGAGCGCTAGTTGCTTTCTAGCCTTAGCCCCCTTGGGCTTTTCCTCTAAACCGGTACCCACGATAAAATTGGTACTCGGATCGAAATTGACAGGGGGTTTGTTCGCCATGACATGATACAAGGCAGCCACGTACAAAATTTACCTCGGTGCCTTAGTATCAGGGACCGAGAAGCTGGCCCGAGTATGATAAGCATCATAATAATTTCATGCCCTGACACCATCAAGAACGCTACCTTCAAAGCCCAAGCAAGGGCTGGGACAGTCAAGGAATAACTGGCTATAGCCAAATTAGCAGGAAAACCTTCTAGGCAGGTAGGGCTCCAAGTACACATTATTACGGTTGCGATAAACCAAATACGCGGGGCGAATGTTGCGCAACCAGGTGAGCATCTTCGGAGATAGAAAGTGAGAAGGTCCGGTACCATCAAGGTGTATATCCCTCACTTCCTCATCAGAAAAATGAGGAACAGACACGAAAAAATCATACCCATCCACCCTCGCCAGCGCCCTCCGACAAGCTGGCATAGTACTGTACTCCCAAGGTTGGTGATGGCATTGGAAAAGGAAAGCATCTTCGTCTGTAGCATCTTTCCTGTTCCAGATCCCATCAAAGACTTGTAGTGCATCAACAACCACCCCATCAAATAGTGGAAAGGTAGCTCTATGCGCTCAAAGTCCAGCATCTTCTTGCGGGCAATAACCTTGGACGAGAATGTTCAAAGACCATGGTGTATGCTACACACCATAGCCGGGAGAAGAGCCAGTCTAACTCCGAATACCAGCTTAATGGCAGGGAGAATGAAGTGGCGGCTAATCCTCTCAATAGAACCTGTCCCCCCCTCCGAGACTACGCAGTTTCGTAGCCATATCATCAAAAATCCAGCCAGGAGCGCTTTTTCAGACATCTGCCTGGTACCGTAGTAAAAATAGCTAAGAGAGTCAGCTTGACTCCCGAATATGACGCTCAACATCAGGTCTTTTATCTCTCCCTGGGTTTGAGGGGTTCGAGGAATAACCTCGCCAGAAGGGCCAACTTTAAAAAGATAATTGACCCAGGATGTGGTGTAGGGAGCGTTTCCTTCTGAGCTATCCTCCTTTTTTATAGCCATCTGGTGACAAGCACTATGATGGCATAGCAATTCCTGGTACACTGCAACAAAACCTGGGAGTCGTCGGTTCCGATCCTCGAGCTCCTCATTCGACGGGGTGTACACCTCGAAAGGCTCGTTCCCCCACGGAAGCTTGGAGACAGTATACATCTCGTGGAGAGCAAGCCCCAACTCCCCTCCGGGTGCGAAGAACGTCCCCGTTCGCCAGTTATATATCTCCAGGAGCGCCACGAACAATGGCTTATTGATAGGAAGCCCGTGACAGGTGCCCCGGATGGCATGATAGAGTCCTACCTCCCGCAGGAATGTCCCGTAGGTCTGCAGAACCCAAGTGGTCAAGTGGGCCCACGTAGAAGTGGGGTTTATGCAGTTCAGCAATGCCAGTCTGCCAACGGGATAAGATTTTTTACGAGCAAGCCGATTCAAGAATGTATCAGCTTGAGTGAAGGTGAAGTTGGGACCATATACGTTCATAAAAGTACCTGGGGCCAGTCCCATCATGTACCGAAGGACGAAATCCTTACCCGCGTACGCTGACCTAATGTTCGGGTTATAATGGATGTCGCCCATCAACATCCCTGATTGAGTAGAAGTTAAATTACACACCATCTTCCTGTCCAACAATACCATATTGAACTACGACAGAGGATAATGACGCTCCATGAGAGGAATATGGATGTCCATCCCATCCACAGTAAAATCCCAGTTCTCGTAGATCTCTAATACTCAAGGATTCTTTATGATTAAAGCGTCTCCGAAGAGGAATGAGGGCTTAAGGTATGATCCATCCAATTTCCCAGAATTCATCATGGCATGGAGATAATAGAGGGTCTGATTCTCGATGGCGTTCAACCTTTCCGAAGGCTCATTAGCAGGAAATTGATTCAGTACGTACTTAACTAAGTCATCAAGATGCACGCCCAAGGCAAACTGATTCGAGCCCATTAGGAGTTCCCCCGCAGGATTTACTGGCAGGTTCACTGAAGAAAGACGAAAGAAACAAGATTAGAAGATAGTCAAACAAAGAAGCGTTTGAAAGATCATTTAAGTCTATACAGCTCCGGTCGTCACAGCCTTATGCGGCTCAGAACCAGATGAGTCCATGCGGTTCGGTTCATCATAGCCTTATGCAGCTCCGAGTCAGACAAGTCCATACAAATCAAGTTCAGATGAGCTTATGAAGCTTCTGCGGTTTAGGTTCAGAAGGGCCTATACGGTTCAAGGTTCACATGGACTCAGCAGAGAAAACTAGACATTGATGCGGCTCGGATTCAGGTGAGACTATGCGGTTCAAAGTCCACGCAGACTCATACGGCCCTGAACAGATAGACTCATGCGGCTACAAGCAGATAAGCTTATGCGGTTCAAAAGTGAACTACACACATGCGGCCCAAATAGAAAAATAAACATGCAGTTCAGATCGAGTATGACAAGCTCATGCGGCCTCCTAGGCGAAGTGCTTATGCGGTCATATCGACGAACCTTGTACATGCGGCTTGTGCAAAATTATGCAGCAGAGCTATGGCAGTTAGGGTTCTAAGGCAACGCCCTCACCAGCAATTGGTGGACGAACGTCGGGATGAACAGAGTGAACAGCGGCCGGCGGAGAAGTAGCCACGTTCGTCGCCACAGCCGCTGCAGAAGCGACCGCCTTGCCCTTCGCAGCCTTCGACGCAGCAGCCTTCTTGGGAGCCATAGATGCTTAGGAGAGGAAGGAGTTAGAAAGATCGAAAAGAGAAAAGAAGACTCCCCAGAACGAAAGTGTTTCTATTTATAGACAAAGAGGGAACGCCTCGATCCGCGTATAATATGATGACCGACTCTTCGGTCATCGAGGCAAAACGGCTTAATAATAGCCTGACTCTTGGGATCCTGGCCCAAAAAGCGGCTCTTAAAATCTGACAGCACACCAAGAGCATTAAATACAGAAGATTTACAAAAGATTTACACACGTGGCAGAAAGAAGTGGCAAGAAGCTCATGCGGCCAAAATAGCCCATGCGGCTCAGAGAGTCATGCGGTTGAGGTAATCAGGTGGCTGGTCAAATTCATGCAGCTAGAACAGAATACATCCATGCGGCTCTGGCATAATCATGCTTCTTATTCAAAGTATTTCAATTTTACAAATTAAAAACTTTGAAGGGGGTCTTGTAGAAGCATGAAAAAGAGAAGAAAAATGATCCATGCAGCCAAGGAGCCACATGCGGCTCAAGAGTCCCATGCGGCTCAAACACAGAGTGGACTCCATACGGCGAGCAGAGGGAAGCCGCGTGTCTTTTTAGCACGGCTGTACCCAGTGTCATTCAAACGCAATTAATGCTCTGATGGTTGACAATTAAAGCTCTGACGGCTGACAGCTGACAGCTGACAGCCCTGACGAAAAGTAGTCATGATGACTGACACAAAGAGCACTATCTTTCTAGGGAATTGGAGAAAATCTTCACAGCACTCGAGGCAAGTTTATGCGGCCATATTAAACGAGTTCACACGGCTAGTACAGAGAAGCCTATGCGGTTCAATCATGAAGGTCCCCCATGCGGCTCGACCATGAAGAAATCCATGCGGCTCGGCCATGAAGGCTCTCGTACAGGTCGGCCATGAAGACCCCCATGCGGCTCGGTCATGAACATATTCATGCGGCTCGGTCATGACAACCTTCATGCGGTTCGAGTATAGAGACTATTCATGCGGCTCGGTCATAAAATCTTTCATGCGACTCGGTCATGACGACCTTCATGTGGCCCAAATATGAACACTCCTCATGCGGCTCAGCAATGAAGATAGGGCACGTGTCCTAAAGATAATCAAATTTTGGGTCAGATCCCTATAATTTGGGACACGTGGCAAGAGAATGAATTAAATTGATTCATTTAGATTTACGGATGTCAGCAAATCATCATGATGGAGATTTATTGCAATCAATATTAATGTCTGACAAGATTCGGCATAATCCTCATTAATGGCCCAGATCCTCCACGCTCAAGATTAATGGCCCTGATTGGTCATTTACCAGGCCGCCGCCACTTTGAGAATGGGCAATCATTGCAAACCCTAATGATGCCCCCTACTATTATAAATAGCAAGGTGCCATTCCCTTGCAAAAGGACGCTCTTCTAATAATCAGAGAAAAAAATACACAGAGATTAATCCAGAGAGAGAGAAGCCAGAAGAGCAATACGAAGAGAGCAAGAAGAACATTTCTTCGTCAACGCCAAACATCTCGTCACAGGAGCCAAGGTTACGTCCGATCATCCGAGGAGTAAGGCAGAGCTGTCGTCGCTTTCCCGAGCCTCTATCGTCACCCCCCAGAATCAAAAATAAACAATTGTACTTAGATTGCAGTACCTAGGTTTTCGTCCCTAGACTTTCTTTGTACAAGCGAGTTTATAACGTGAAGTAAAAGTCCAGTCCTCCCATAAAACTGTTCTGCTCTTTTATATTTCATGGCAAACAATTTCTACCAATTATTTTCGATAATATGTCATCGTCAAAACAATATTGCTACAATTTGCGATAATATGTACACATGTTCTACTATATTTTTTTATTTGGTACACATATTTCTACCAATTATTTTTCTTCTATTTTTTACACATATTTCTACCAATTATTTTCGATAATATGTCATCGTCAAAATAAAATTGCTAGAATTTTCGATAATATATACACAAATTCAACTATATATTTTCTATTTTCTACACATATTTCAACCAATTATTTTTTTCCATTTTGTATACATATTTTTACCAATTATTTTTGATAATACGTCATTGTCAAAACAAAATTGTTACAATTTTCGATAATATGTACATAAATTTAACTATATTTTTCCATTTTCTACACATATTTCTACCAATTATTTTCTTCAATTTTTTACACATATTTCTACCAAAAAATTAAAACAAATTTTGGGATACAAATATCCTACATCACAATATTTGTACATTTTTTTCTAATTAAAACATATTTCAATTTTTCCAAAAATTAACTTTCGCATCCGGACTTCTAAATCCGGTCATGTCATCTGAATTTCTAATTAACATCACAATTTAACATCATAATTCCTACACTACTTTCTAAAAATAAAAATACTAACAAAATAATTACCTAGGTTGAAACACATTGTCTTCTTCGTCTCTTCTCTCCCCAGTCGATTCCTCCTCTCCACTTCTTCTCTCCATTTCTTCTTTAAAAAAAATTCTACATCTGGTAGAAAATTTTTCATCCCCATCCATATATACACCTCCCACCATCTACCTATCACCAACCACAATTATTGGGACAAACCGGACCAACCACAATTATTGAGACTAGCGTCTCTAGCTTCCAGGAATGGTCATAAGGGAATAATATCATAAGGGAATAATGGAGCAAGGGAATAATGTCAATTTCATATGGGAATAATGGAGCAAAGGGAATAATGGAGCAAGGGAATAATGTGAGGAAGGGAATAATGCAAGGGAATAATGTCAGGAATAATAGAGCAGGGGGGATCCGAACTTCACAAGTCCGGCCTCTAGTTTGGATGGATTATTAAGCTGGCTAGATTATTAAGGTGGTTATGTTTAGATTAAGGGAGGGAATTCGAACTTCAAAAGTTCGCCCTCTGGCTCCCGGACTTCAAAAGTCCGGCCTCTTGCTGATTAAGGGGGATTAAGGGAGGTCGGTCATTAAGTTTCATTAAGGGGAGGGTGAGGGGGATCCGGACTTCAAAAGTCCGGATGGATGCCCCTCTTATAATTTCTCCAAACTTGATGCTTTTCTTAGAATTTAACCTAACTCTAATGCTCTTTTTAGAATTTTCTGTGTTGTGTAATATATGAAATAAAGTCTGATTTATGTAAATTTTTGTGATTTCAATCTTTCAATGGAAAATAACTATGAGTTGGTATATCATAATTATAAAAATATCATAAAAACCTATGCAATTGTGATGAAAATAGCTCGGTAGGTTTGGAGGAATCCTGTGGTAGTGTTGTTCGACATAACAAAAGGTTGAACGAACTTTTTGCTTTATTGAACGTATAAGGTATTTGTGTACAAAGAAGGAAGTCCTAAACAGGATATTCTAAATACAAGTAGAAGAGGTTTCTGGGAAAGTGTGGCGGTGGAGATCGAGCACAGCAGCGACTCATTTACTCTATTGACGATCTGACGACGAATAAACCTTGCTCTGGCTCTCTGGCACCTTTGATAGAACTCTGGGGTCACCGATCAAGAGGCTGGAGGAGAAGATCCCTTGGAGGGGGTTGTTCATCTGTTGGCTGGTTGGTAGATTGTTCCTTCTTAGATAAAGGTTGTCGCTCCCTTTAAGTTGAAGGAGAACTTCTTCCATTTATAGAGAACCGAGCACATATGCGATATGCATTAGGGTTCCTGAGATATGAAAGAATCTGCCGTCATTGAATGGTGAGGGCTTCTGCGGTGCTGACACGTGTCAGACATCGAGATTCCCCTCAATCGAGATCTCTGGTGGTTATCAACATAACTGAAGGAGGTGACACGTGGTGCGTGTCGATTTGCTTGCTCAGATACAGCCGAGTAAATCTTGGAATTTTATCCTACATTTGGAGTCTAATTGATACTCGTCTATGATTTAAATCAATCTGATATGATATCAATCATGACTTAATCATAATTTTTTCTGTAAGAGGCGGTTTAAAAAAACCAATTAGGGTGGACCCATGCTTCCTGCGCCTCTGGTGAGGACAAAGTACTACTGTGCTTTTAGAGCGATGAGTAGACCGTGCTTTTGGAGACGATGGAGTCTCTGTGCTTTCAGGCGACGAGTGGACTTGGCTTCAAATGACGACGAGACATCTATGCATTTAGAGCAATGATGAAGCTGTGTTTCGGAGTAACAGAGTCATTGTACTGTAGGTGACAAGTAGACTTATGCTTCAGGTTGGCGAGGTTACTGTGCTTTTGGAGTGACAAGTTGACTCGCATTGGTTGCAGTAGGAGTTCCCAAGTCTCTTGTAGAGAAGTGACTTATGTTTCTGGAATGGAGCAGATGACTGTGCCGTGAGAATGGATATGGTGTGAACATATCACCATCCTGCGTCTCATGTGGACGCATGTAAGTAGCTGTGCCTCTGAACTTTGAAGACGTTGGCTTTGGAGGAAAGGGTATAACACCCTTGTGTATTTGGGGTTGGCACAAGCAGGTAGCTGCACCTCTGGAGTGAAAACACTGCTTTCTTGTAACACCCACTTTTCTAAAATGAGGATAATTTTGAACTTTTGTAAAAGTTTATTATTTAATAATAGGATTTATGAATTATATAGATTTTTAATTAATTTAATATTATTTAAAATTAGTGAATTATAATTTTGATGTGTTAGCTAGTGAGCCATAGAACTGTTGAGCCTAGAGACTAACCATGACCATGGGGACCTAACCATGTGATTAGAATGACTAATTACAACTTTTTAGGCTAAGGGTATTTTGGTCATTTTGTGACTTTTGAATTATTTAAGATTTTAATTAATTGGTGAATTTTAGATTATTTTAATAGTATTTAAATTGATGTATTATGATTTTGGTCATTTTTCATATTTTAATATTTTGAGAATTTTTATATTTAATATTGATTTTACGGGATTTGTTTAGTCGGGTTTGAGTTTCGCTTCGTTCCGACTTGTGTTAGTGATCCGGGTATCTTAGACTGCAGATGGGATCCCAAGATTAGATAGTCATGGCCCACAAACCCCACTATTAAGTTAGCGAGTTTAGACTAATCCCACTTGTTAGATTGGTTAAGTTAGAGGCTTAAATTTAACCATTTTGATTCCAAACTTGAATCTAACTTAAAATTAACCATGAGGACTAGTTGAGGTCTTATTGGGCTTTCCCCCAAGGCCCAAATAGGGTTTAATGTCAGCCACTATAGGTAGGTTAGCCTTCCTTCCTTTCATTTCATTCCATCTTGTCTCTTTTCCTTCACAAATGTTCTTCCCCAAATTGAGAGCTTCCCTCTTTGATTTGATCTCCAAATCCTTACATCCTTCCACGAAAACTTCCATCCAACCTTCTCATACTACCAAGGGAGGGTGCTAGCAAAGATTTGGAGCAAAATGCAAGGAGTGTCCTTTTTGGAAGATCTTTGTGTCGAAATCGTGTCCTTGAGAGTATCATTGGGATTCCACTCCCAATAGGTAAAACCAACCCTCTAAATTGATTTTCTATTCATATTAGTTAGTTTTGAATTCATAGGATCCACCTCCATGCATGTACCCCCTTTAGATTCAAGTTTGAGGTCATTTGGAGCTCTCTTGAGGATTTTAGATATGTATTTTGTGTCCTACTTGATTGATCCCAAATTAGGACATTCCATGTATTTGGTTTATTGTCGAATAGGATTAATTGTGTTTTAAATTCAGTTTTAGAATAGTTAGAGAGTGGATGGATCTTAGTTAGGATGGTTAGAATGAGTTTCATTTGGATACGTATGTTGGTATCCAAGTATCTTGGCCTACATGTGTTTCTTTTGTCCAAAATAACCCAAATTCGTCATAATATTCATCCACATTTTTAGTAACCATAGCAACTTAGAAATGCCATAACTTTTAGCTCAGAACTCCGATTAATCTTCCATTTTTTAAAAGAACCGTATCGAAGTTAGCTTTTCAAATATATATTTTAATAAGCCAGAACATTCTGGAACTTTCTGTAAAACTATTTGAGTGTCAGCTGTTCGAAAGACAGTCGCATTTCGGTGTTTTTACGATTTCGGGAGCTTCCGGACATGAAAATACGATCCGTTTGAAGTTTCAGAAAGCTAACATGAAGGACTACGACATATTTTAATCCTAGAATTTAGTGAATGTCTAATTGGTACAGTATTGATTTTAAGTAGAAGAGTGACTATACGATATAGGCATTTTGTGTAACCTATGAGCCTATGTAGTATGGATATTAAATGAATGTAGATATCATAGGTTGTCGAGTATATGTATAATATAATACATATATATATATATATATATATATATATATATATATATATATATATATATATATATATATATATATATATATATATAAAAATATATATATATATTGTTGTTGGGTAATATATGTTAGTATGTTTGTTAGATGTTGGTTAGTAGAGGGTTAGATATGTTAGAGTTGTTATATGTTAGTGTAAGTTATATATGTTAATATGTTTGTTAGATCTTGGTTAGTAGAGAGTTAGATATATTAGAGTTTGTTATATGTTAGTGTAAGTTATATTTGTTAGTATGAATGTTAGTTAGATAGTAGAGGTTAGTATTTTGTTAGATATTTGATATGTTGTTAGATAGTTAGATATCTAGTATATTAGATATTGATATGTTAGTAGGTTATGTTAGTACATTAGATTGTTAGTTAATTAGATATTTGAGGAGTATCTTGGTATCTCATGATACCAAGTTAATATCTTAAGATAAATATGAATTACCTTTACCTTCAAGATAAATGATTAGTTTACCTTATGACCAAGGTATTGGTTTTGGGATGCCAATATGACCAAGGTTGATATTGTATCCTAGTGTTAGTGGGTTAGTGTCTAAGTGTTTGAGTTTGAGTAGGTGATGTTAGATTGTGGAAGGATTATATAGATAGGTATTTATATTTTTGGGTTATATAGTATCTATATATATTATGAGAGTATATAGATATAGGTTTTGGTTCATAGTGAGGATATGTATATACTTGATATATGATATCTTTATGTATGTGTTAGGGTGGTACTATATGGGTAAGGATATATGTGATATATATGTAATGTATATTATATAACTAAGTTTGTGTGCCTTGTTAGCTATATGGTTTAGCTATGTGCCTTGATATAGGTTATGTGTTAGATAGCAATGTTACTACTATACTTGATTGTTTAGGCCGTAGACTTGTTTAGATCTAGAATTGACTAATCTAGACTAGTTTGACCATTGTTGACCAAACCTTAGCTAGTTTGACCACATTAGACTAGTTGTCCTAGTTTGACTAGACTAGTTGACCAGAGTTGACTTTGACCTAGATTGACTTAGACTCATGTAGATTGTTTTATAATTTCAATTAACATATAAATTGAACTCTATATAACTTGTGTTGCTCTAACTAGGACTCTGTGACTCCAGTTGGCCATCTTTTCATATCAGATGTTCAGGGTATCAGGCGAGTACATTCTCTGATCATTTCATACTTGTTAGGATTTATATTCTTGCTCTAGATTACTTTACTTGATGCTGTCATGTTGTTAACACTACAAAAAAAGTATTTTTCAGGGACCCCAAAAATCCGTCTTAAAAAGACCCAAATCAGTCCTAAATTGTGATTTGGGACGAATTTTAGGACGGTAAGTGACAGTGCTATTAGGGTGGCGTGGCAAAAAGTTTTAGGACCAAAAATGCCGTCCTAATTTGGTTTTAGGGTCGAAAAATGTAACCGTACCAAAAGAGTTTGAATTATTACATGTTTACGACGGTTTACAAAACCGTCCCAAAATAAAAGAGTTTGTGACGAGTAACACCCGTCCTAAACAAATTTGCCAGCGTTACAAAAGAATGTCGTTTTTATCTAGGACAATTACATAACTGTCCCAAAAGTAACACTTATGAAATTAATGTCTGTATTTTTCAGCTATAAAACATACAATTTAAATACACATAAATTCATATAATCATGGACGTTGTCAAGCTTGTCCTCAGATGTATCTCCAGGCATCAAAGCTCCAATACCAAAAAACCTTAACAACATCAAGCATTCTTTACCATTAAGTAGAAGACAACAAAATTCATATATAACTATATATGTTCAATTGATAAACAACAAAAAGCTTAACATTAAGCATCCTTAACCACCATTTCCAAAATAAATCTAAAACACTACATCACCCACAGCAGCAGTTACAAAATGAACCCATTGTCTCCACCATTACATACAAAATGCTGAACCCATTAAGCATCCTTTTCTAAAATAAATCCCAAACACTATACATCACCCACAATTCAGTTACAAAATGAACCCATTGTCTCCACCATTACACCATATTTTTAGTATATCCAACATGAACCCAAAAATTAAGCCAAACTTTTTATCATCACAAGATCGTCGCCCATTATTTTAGCATATCCAGAATGCTTTTGAAGGACCTACAAATGAAGATATGCCAATATATTAGCAACCTGCTAACTATACACGAACAACCAGGAAAGAAAGACAAGTTCTTCCAAATTGTACAGACTAGACCACATTAGTTTGTGAAGGTTTAAACAAATTGTACAAACCTACTAACCGTTCTTCCAAACTGTTCGGACCTGCGTACAAAAAAGTTGGAAAAAAAACAATGTACAGAAAAAGCTTCAAGTGACAAAGGGAGCTTCAAGTGAAAAAGGAAGTTTAAGTGAAGACGGAAAAAATTGGGAAACATTTTAAATGGGAAGTACAATTATTCTAGCAAGAATTACAGTAACAAGCTGGAAAAAACCAATGTAAAAGTTAAAATCAATAGACTGACACCACAAGGTGGTTTCGAGAGCAAGCCATTAAGGATGTCTCTTCCTCAGAAGGATAAATGACTTCCCAACCAGGGTTTTGCCTTAGGACGACATCTCTCAGTACTACCCATGGCCTTCACTGATTGGCCAATTACAACTAGGGGTAGTTGTAATCAAGTGCATGTAATATATGTGTAAGGGTAGGGTCGGATACCATGTTCAGTCGTGCTTCAATAATTTAATAAGATACTGACTGTTGATGTATTCAAAAAAATGGTAAAATCAAAACATCACCTACTTGGTATCAATATGAATCTTAATATGAGGTTGGCTCGAACAACACAAGTTCTAATGCCTAAGAGTGGTTGTCAGGTGTTTCGAAAGCTTAATTGCTTTCGTTCAGTTATCTGATCAAACGAATAACTCAGTGTATCCAATACAACGATCTAGAACAGGGTTGATCCTATTATATCGAGAATTTCGAGAAGATACCAACTATGACCAAGTTCATAAGGTACCTTGAGGAAGATACACATCAGTATTAACCTGACGTGTGCCGAGCAGAGCCTGATCCAACATCAGGATAATGAAGGGTCCGATTTGATTTCCCAATGTCCACCCAATACTCAGTTATCAGTAAAACCAATTACCGTACCGAGTATCCTCTGATACTTGTCGAATATCATATGACGTCAATCCTGGTTTGGATACTAACGTTGTACTACTTCCTGTGTATACTTGTACCTATATAGGGATTGGTACCAGGGGCTGGCACCATTCGTGTGTATATAAGAGTGTCGAAAACGAGGTAGTCACTCTATCACTGGGCATAACTAACAAGATTTTGTTCACTCATATCCCTGTTCTGTCACTATTCTCCCCAAAAGTATAAGCTGACTGGGCATACAAAGTGCAAACAATTGCAACTGCAACTGGTACCCCTTAAATAAAGTTACAGCAGCACCTAAATTACAGTATCATAGTGTGATTGAACCCAGAAAATGCAGTGAACCTACATGAATTTGCAGTAGACGGGATCAAGGTGGACAGATGCAAGCTAACCTGGGGTTAGGATACCAAGACATCCCACACACAGGTTCAATGTTCTGAACTTGAAGTTCATTCTCCAAAATAAAGTTCAATGACTGAACTTGAAGTTTCAATTGTCTGAAATGAAGGTACAGATCGGAATATCAAAACAGGGAACTGAACTCCTTAGTTCAGAAGGACTGTTTATAATGAGATAATGACCTGAACAAAATAATGGACTGATATATGTAGGTGATATGGACATTTAGATACTGAATATAACTGTATAGTGTAAATCTGAGACTGAACATTTAGTCCCATAATTTGAACTTAAAACAAAACAATAGATACCCATCTAACATACTCTAAAATTCAGTGTAAAAAATAACTTGGCAATATGTAAAAAATACCACTGGTTTCGGAGTTTCCAGGGAAAAGGACACAGTGAAAACAGAAGCTAAAATTCAGTTCCGATACTGATACTGAGATTATGCAAAATTCAGACTATGCAAAATTCAGTCCAAAAAATCAGTCCAGAAAAGAAACCAATGTAATAAATACAAATTTTAACTTGAAAGAAAGGAAATGGAGAACCAAACATAAATTGCAGCCACGAAAGAAAACCAAACATAAGAATCACAGAGAAAAACCAATGTAATAAGTTGATAGTCGGTAAATTACCTGGACGATGTACTGGATTGTTGAGAAAGTAGTTGAGCATTCAGGAACATGGCCACAACTTCATCTTTGAGCTCAGTCCTAAGCTCACTCTTGACCGCCTCAAGCTCTTTCTTGTGCCGGGCCTCTTGCTCCTCACGCTCTTTCCTTAAAGCGTCAGTCTCTTCTCTCAACTTCTCCGCATATTCTCGTAACTTTTTACCATCTTCTCGTAGTTGTACAATCTCAGCATTTGTTGCTTGTTGAATCTCAGCCTGATGAGCTGCTAAGGATGTTGATCCTTTACCGCTTACACCTACTCCTCGGCCTAAAACTCGGCCATGCCCATCTTGTCCGATCACTTCCCTGTAAACATTATTCAATTGCTCCTCGTTATCTCGTTCTTCAGCTGGTAGCTCTTCGATTCTCCTTTCTAACATTTTTATAGCATACAAGGAGGTTTGTGTTAAATTTCTCTAATTTGCAATAGACATTTTGTTAAAAAAACTCATTACAAATATGAATTTTATATACCTCTGTTCCAGCAGCCCCGTCTTCTTCATTATAACTGCCATCTTTTCCTCTAGTGGCTCTCCACATGTTGACAAGGTCAACAGGCTTGTTTTCTAGCCTCCTTTGATGTGTATGCATGTTCCAAAGTAAAAAAAAATTTATACATTATCAACTGAAAATATATGACAATTTTCTTACCAAAAAAACACAATACTAACCTTTCTCTTTATTTCTGGAAAGGATCTTCTACCAGTTCTAGGGAGAGCACAAAGTTTTCCGCGATTAACTTGGTTCTTCTCCGAAACTTTCTAAAAAACATTTGGACATTATTTAGTAAATTGAAATAAAGGGTTTGCCACTAGCATGAATATGGATGTAAGTTATTTGTTAGTCGATTTATACCTGTGTGTTACCCAAGCCCCAATATGCCACTAGAGTAGGCCATTGACTGGGCTCCACTCGGGGCGGCACATTTGCTAGGCGCTCTTCATCGGTCTCAAACTTTGTATAGAAGTCTTTTTCACTCGATGCTTGAAGGCCTTCCAGGAAATTCCCATTTTCTTAAAGCAAATAGCTTTAAAAGCATCGGGTGCATTTGTGTTTTCCTTAAAAGAACATGATATCTAAGTTATCAATATAAGTAGCCATTATCAATAGCAAAAATATGTGAACAACAGGTGATGGTAAAGCATTCAAACATGATATCCGAGGTTATACTTCCAAACAACCACAAGAACAGCAAGATATAAATTAGTTGAATCATCCCAAACCAAAAACAAGTAACCACTTCAACATCTTCATTCCAACATTAAAAGAATATAAACAAAATATTGCACTTGAAATGACAGTTTCAATCAACACTTCTAGGCCACAGCTGCTTCAATCGATTTGTTTTTACTCTTGATGGTGAATTATAGTGCTATGATCTATAGCTTACAATACAGACCTTGACTGTTACTGACTACAAAGTCAATGCCAATGTGTCTATAGGTTTAGCAAGATAGACAATAGGGGGTTCACTATCAAGTAGGATAATAGTAAAAATAAAGATAGTAATCCATGAAAATACAGATAAAGAGACGGGGAAAGTTACCTTAACCGACGCCCAGACCATTTCTAGTTTATCCTTATCAGCCTTACGCCAAGATAACATTGTTAACGGAAACAATTCGCCATTTCGGGAAAGGTTACCAAGATGAGACATCAAATGGTGCCCATGTTCTCCAACTTGTTGGCAATCTTCATCCCACTCTATGATTTTTTTTACTCCATTATCCCATTTTTTCCATGGCTTAGCAGCTCCTCTATGTTGCCTAGTGGAAGGTCCACTCTCCATCGTACCTTATCAGAAACAAAAGGGAAAGACTCATAAATATACTACTTAAAAACCAGAACCATTAATAGCTCACAATTTACATTATAAATTTCAATATAAAACTTACCCTTCGGTATTTTCTCAGAATTCTCTACTGGCTCATTATCTAAAGGCTCATCATCGCTCTCTTGAAAAATTTGATGTCTTGATATAGGAATGCGCAAGACATCCTCCATAAAAGAGGGTTCTAATCAGTAGCTCTAATGTCCTCTCACCCATTGCTATGACATGTTCCATATTCTTTGCAATACGCGATGACCTACGCGTAGGACTGTTGTATGCAGCCTGAAAATACATAATCAATGTAGCAGTATATAGGTAGGTGCTGTCAAGATAGTCCAACACAGTGCCATAGGGAAGTTCAAACCATAGTACGTAGTAAGCTATGCAAAAAAACACACTAATAAGACATAGAAGTTAGTTCAAACCATAGTAAAAAAGTATGCAAGGAAGCTCAAACCATAGTAAAATACTCTTCCTCTACAATTTGATCCCAGTTGAAGCTAGGCATCAGATCGAAGCTCACCGTGGGTCTGCAAGAGCTCAATAACATCCACGATGCGGCTCAACCAGCTCTACCAATGAAGAACCAAACCACCATAGCAGGATACCCGAGTATCAGAAGAAGTATCATTTGCACAGTGGCGTATCAGAAGAAATTTAAGTGCACACTGGTGTATTAGAGCGTATCAGAGCTCACTAGACATTGGCAACGCAAGCATTGGCAGAGGGTCAAGACCAGCATCAATGGAGGATCAAGACTCGAGGACCCCGGATGTTGCTTTTCTCATCATTTGCTACATGTGTTGTATTAGATATAAGAAAATTAGATTCAATATGTATATAAAGAAAAGGAAAAATGGTCATCCTCGACAAAATTTGAGGATCAAATATCCAGAATTGTCAAGATAGTCCAACACACTAAAAAGACATAGAAGGAAGTTCAAATAAGAATAAAAATCTATGCAAGGAAAAGCTGAAACCATAGTAAAATACTCTTCCTCTACAATTTGATCCCAGTTGAAGCTAGGCATCAGATCGAAGCTGACTGTGGGTCTGCATGAGCTCAATAACATCCATGATGCGGCTCAACCAGCTCTACCAATGAAGAACCAAACCACCATAGCAGGATACCCGAGTATCAGAAGAAGTATCATTTGCTACATGTGTTGTATTAGATATAAGAAAATTAGATTCAATATGTATATAAAGAAAAGGAAAAATGGTCATCCTCGACAAAATTTGAGGATCAAATATCCAGAATTGTCAAGATAGTCCAACACACTAAAAAGACATAGAAGGAAGTTCAAATAAGAATAAAAATCTATGCAAGGAAAAGCTCAAACCATAGTAAAATACTCTTCCTCTACAATTTGATCCCAGTTGAAGCTAGGCATCAGATCGAAGCTGACCGTGGGTCTGCATGAGCTCAATAACATCCATGATGCGGCTCAACCAGCTCTACCAATGAAGAACCAAACCACCATAGCAGGATACCCGAGTATCAGAAGAAGTATCATTTGCTACATGTGTTGTATTAGATATAAGAAAATTAGATTCAATATGTATATAAAGAAAAGGAAAAATGGTCATCCTCGACAAAATTTGAGGATCAAATATCCAGAATTGTCAAGATAGTCCAACACACTAAAAAGACATAGAAGGAAGTTCAAATAAGAATAAAAATCTATGCAAGGAAAAGCTCAAACCATAGTAAAATACTCTTCCTCTACAATTTGATCCCAGTTGAAGCTAGGCATCAGATCGAAGCTGACCGTGGGTCTGCATGAGCTCAATAACATCCATGATGCGGCTCAACCAGCTCTACCAATGAAGAACCAAACCACCATAGCAGGATACCCGAGTATCAGAAGAAGTATCATTTGCTACATGTGTTGTATTAGATATAAGAAAATTAGATTCAATATGTATATAAGAAAAGGAAAAATGGTCATCCTCGACAAAATTTGAGGATCAAATATCCAGAATTGTCAAGATAGTCCAACACACTAAAAAGACATAGAAGGAAGTTCAAATAAGAATAAAAATCTATGCAAGTAAAAGCTCAAACCATAGTAAAATACTCTTCCTCTACAATTTGATCCCAGTTGAAGCTAGGCATCAGATCGAAGCTCACCGTGGGTCTGCAAGAGCTCAATAACATCCACGATGCGGCTCAACCAGCTCTACCAATGAAGAACCAAACCACCATAGCAGGATACCCGAGTATCAGAAGAAGTATCATTTGCACAGTGGCGTATCAGAAGAAATTTAAGTGCACACTGGTGTATTAGAGCGTATCAGAGCTCACTAGACATTGGCAACGCAAGCATTGGCAGAGGGTCAAGACCAGCATCAATGGAGGATCAAGACTCGAGGACCCCGGATGTTGCTTTTCTCATCATTTGCTACATGTGTTGTATTAGATCAAGATAGTCCAACACACTAAAAAGACATATAAGGAAGTTCAAATCAGAATAAAAATCTATGCAAGGAAGCTCAAACCATAGTAAAATACTCTTCCTCTACAATTTGATCCCAGTTGAAGCTAGGCATCAGATCGAAGCTCATCGTGGGTCTGCAAGAGCTCAATAACATCCACGATGCGGCTCAACCAGCTCTACCAATGAAGAACCAAACCACCATAGCAGGATACCCGAGTATCAGAAGAAGTATCAATTGCACAGTGGCGTATCAGAAGAAATTTAAGTGCACACTGGTGTATTAGAGCGTATCAGAGCTCACTAGACATTAGGCAACGCAAGCATTGGCAGAGGGTCAAGACCAGCATCAATGGAGGATCAAGACTCGAGGACCCCGGATGTTGCTTTTCTCATCATTTGCTACATGTGTTGTATTAGATCAAGATAGTCCAACACACTAAAAAGACATAGAAGGAAGTTCAAATCAGAATAAAAATCTATGCAAGGAAGCTCAAACCATAGTAAAATACTCTTCCTCTACAATTTGATCCCAGTTGAAGCTAGGCATCAGATCGAAGCTCACCGTGGGTCTGCAAGAGCTCAATAACATCCACGATGCGGCTCAACCAGCTCTACCAATGAAGAACCAAACCACCATAGCAGGATACCCGAGTATCAGAAGAAGTATCAATTGCACAGTGGCGTATCAGAAGAAATTTAAGTGCACACTGGTGTATTAGAGCGTATCACAGCTCAGTAGACATTGGCAGTGCAAGCATTGGTAGAGGGTCAAGACCAGCACCAATAGAGGATCAAGACTCGAGGACCCCGGATGTTGCTTTTCTTCATCATTTGCAACCATAGTAGTAAGCTGTACACTAGAACAGTAAAAAAATCGCTTATGATCAAATTTTTAACCTTTTTCATTTTAGGGACAGAAGAGTCATCATTGTTTGCAACCTGCAACATAAGAAAAATAGTGAGATATTCCAATGAATGAAGACAGAAAACACAAGACTTGATATCCAATTTATTACCTTCTTCATTTTAGGGTCGGAAGGTTCTTCATTATGGTTGCTATCTTCCTCGCTAAGCAAGTCATCACCGACGGGGATATACTCATCATCTCTTTCACTAGCGCTTCTTTTTCCCATCTTACTCGAACTTGTTCGAGTAACCATCTTCGAATTCATTACAAGCTTTGAAGCTTGTTACAAATTTAAAGCATCCATTTTTATTTTATTTCTAGTAATATTTTCCAATCTTTGCCTCTCATATCCCGACATGAACCCAGGCTTGATAAACTTCTTCTTTTGTGGGGACATTTTTCCTAATAGAAGTTAAAAATTGCAATATGCAGGGTTATCCCGTGATTGGTCATTACAAACCTACACTATCAACTCAAATACAAATTGCAGTCTCGTATAAGTAGCATGATGAATTAAAGGGATACAGAAGCCAGAATAGTAGAGCCACTAAATAATTTTATGGTACTTTACAATTTGGATGCTTTATCACAGAACATGTAGAAGCCACTAAATAATATATGTTTATCACAGAACATGTAGAAGCCACTAAATAGTAGAGCCAGTAAATAATATATGTTCATCACAGAACATGTTTATCACAGTAATGTCTAGAGAGGGACAAAATGGACAAAAAATTAATAATTAAAACACAATCTAATTGGATACAAACACATATATGATTAAAATTATATTACAAGATAATGTCACAGAACATTTTTGTTCCAGACTTCCAGTCTATTGAGGAGTTTCTATGTCAAAATACCTGATAAGCAAACGACTTGCGTACATTTATATACTATCATCATGCGGACATTACAACATTAATGATATTTATTATTAACAGCACAATGACCACAATAGGATGGCTAGCACACCCAAAAGCCACTAAATAGTAGAGCCACTAAATAATATATGTTTATCACAGAATACGTTTATCATACAACATGTAGAAGCAAGTATATGACAAGATGAATGAAGTATAGTATAGCTTCTACAACCACTTTCCTGTAAACATTTTTTCTAATAGAAATTGAGAATGAATGAAGTAAAGAAAATAAGCAAAATTAATCAACATTCACTGAAATAAGCAAAATTCATCAACGTTCAATCACAGTAGATAAAACAACCAACAACTTGAAAGGATATAAAATAGCTAAGAGATACAAGTTTGTAATTTGATATCCATCACAAATAGTTGCAAATCAAGCTACAAACTTGCTACTCATGACCACTGTCATCATGGTCATCATCACCATCACAAATATTTGTGTCAAGCACCAAGCCCTCTACTCCTTGCCTAACCCAAGATCCATTATGAGCTTCATCCAGATGTTGCATGCTATAAGGTTCCACTCTATTAGCTTCTAAATCTTCTACTATTGTTGAGTACTTGTCAAATGCGTCTCGCGGCGACATCTGAATAACAACATGCCAATCTGACTCTAGAGGGTCTTGAACATACCAAACTTATTCTGCTTGGGATGCTAAGATATAAGGTTCATCAATCACCCTATTCTCTTTGTATAACAAATGATTGAAGTTCACCAGAGTAAAATTAAACTCATCCACTTTCTGGCCCACTCGTGGATTAACCCAGTTGCACTTAAATAAAACATACTTCATGTCGTTCAAATATTTTATCTCAATAATGTCTATCAGTTGTCCGTAGAATATAACATCCCCTGTAAGAGGATTTCTATCTTTCCAACTAGAATAACTCATTTGTTCTGCTTTTAGGAGGACTCCACTATTATGAGTTTTTCTACGAAGATCAATTTTTTTTGTTCGAAATCTAAAACCATTAACAATGTAACAATTGAATTTCAAAGCATCCTTAAGAGGGCCTGAAGCTAAGCTTCCGATCTCCTCTGATATTTATACGTCTGGTAAACCTTTCACCTATATTAAAAAACATTAAATAAGTTTAATAATGATATTTTACTGCAAGTGGTCAAAAATATTAAATGTTCATTAAAAGATACATCTACTTACATGCTCCTTAAACCAAGTGACAAAGTGTTCATTATGAAGGCGACTAATAAGGTGTCGTTGTGAAGCTTGTGGATATTTTGACCCAAGTTCAGCAAGGTGTTTCCTGTATAAAGATGTAGAAATTTATTTCAATTACATAACTAAACGAGAGGATATAAATCATGACATTAGTCAAGACAAACTTACTCAATGAATGGTGCTACTGCCTCCGTGTTGGCAAGCACATATCGATGAGCTTGTATTTGCATAATTGGATCAAGTCGAAAGTGCACTGCTTTACCTACAACGCGACCAGATTTCTTTCCTCCATCATCATTTCTTCTTGGCCGCTTCATTTTGGTTTCCGTACTATTGTCCAAATACCTTGAGCAGAAAGTCATACATTCTTCTAACAATACTGATTTAGCAATAGAAGCCTCTAGATGAGCACGATTCCGCACATAAAGTTTTAAGGTGTGCAAATATCTTTCCATGGGATACATCCAACGATACAATACTGCTCCAGCAATTTGTAACTCATCCACTAAATGCATAGGCAAGTGTTCCATTATATCGAAAAACCCAGGTGGAAAAATCTTCTCAAGACTACAAAGCGTAAGTGCCATACGATCTTGAAAATTTTTCAAGTCTGTAATACTATTTACACTTGAACACAACACCACAAAGCAGTTGCTTAATTCAATTAAGGATTTAACAACATGCTTTGGTAAGACCCTTCGAATAGCTATAGGAAGTAACTGTTGCATTAAAATGTGATTGTCATGACTCTTAAGACCCCACATACTCCGCTCTTCTGTATGCACGCATCGAGATATATTAGATGAATAACCATCAGGGACTTTTACATCTCGCAACACTTTCAAGAAAATGTCCTTTTCTTTGTTGCTTATTGTGAACTCAGCTGGAGGCAAGTACTCTAGAGTTCTTCCCCGTGGTTGAGGATGTAGCTCTGATCGAATTTTCATATCTCTGAGATCTTTTGAGCCTTTATATTATCTTTTGTTTTGCCTTTAATACCTAGCAAAGTAAAAATGACATTATCGCATACATTTTTTTCAATATGCATAACATCTAGATTGTGGCGAATCATATTGTGTTCCCAATATTGTAGTTTAAAAAAGATGCTCTTCTTCTTCCAACCTAATCTTGTTTTTGGCAGACTGTGTGTTTTTGCTCTCTTTTTTTCTTCTTCTTCCCTCTTCCTCTTTGTAAAGAGGTCCTCCTTCTTATATTCAGTTAAAACATTGAGATCATTCAACTGCTTTAACACTTCTGTTCCAGATAATCTCAAAGGTGGTGGCCTCATTTCTAATTTGCCATTAAAAGTTACCCTCTCCCTTCGAAACTTATGGCGCCCCGGTAAGAATCTACGATGACCCTAGTAACAATACTTGCCACCATTTGTCAATCGGGTAGCTTGATGATCCCTATTACAACAAGGGCAAGCAAATTCACCTTTTGTGCTCCATCCTGACAACATAGCATATGCAGGAAAGTCACTAATTGTCAACAACAGTGCTACATTTAGTTGAAATAACTGTTTGGTTGATGCATCATAAGTAGAAACACCAACCTCCCAAAGTTCTTTCAACTCCTCTACTAACGGTTGCAGATAAACGTCAATCTTATCACCTGGACCTTTTGGTCCATCAATAAGAATAGACAAAATTAAGTTAGGTTGCTTCATGCACAACCACGGGGGTAAGTTGTAAGGGACGACTACAACAGGCCAGGTACTGTGAGCAACACTCATATTACCAAACGGATTAAATCCATCGGTAATTAACCCAAGTCTAACATTACGACTGTCTCTGGCAAAGGATGGATTATTATCATCAAAAGCCTTCCAAGCAAGAGAATCTGCCGAATGCCTCATTACACCATCCTCTACTCGCTTTTCAGCATGCCATTTCATAAGCGAAGCTGTATGCGATGACCAAAACAATCATTGCAGTCTTGGTATTAAAGGAAAATATCGAACCTTTTTCTGAGAAACTTTAGTACCCTGGTCAACCGGAGGAAGATTACCCTCGTTGGCACGATCAACTTTATATCTAGAAGCCCCATAAATCTCACATTTGTCGAGATTCTCAGTTTCATTTCGAAACAACATACAACTATTAGGACAGGCATCCCATGTTTTGTAAGTGAACCCCAAGTCAGTAGTTAGCTTACTGGCTTGATAGTATGATTTGGGAATCTTGGCACACGGAAACACCTTTTTTAAGAAGACCAACAGCATTATGAAAGAACGATTTGTCCATCCATTAAGTTGCTTCAGGTGTAAAAGTTGGACAACAAATGATAGCTCAGTGACACCCTTAGGACAACTCTCGTACAAATCGCTTTCTGCTTCATTTAGAAGTTTGAAGTATTTCGGCATGCATTCATCGGACCGCAAGTTTTCTTCTGCCATGGGCTCTTCCTCGCAACCCATATTTTCTATCATGCATGAGAATCCCATTCCCTCTCGTACCATTGTTGTCATATTAGCACATTCATTTAATCCAGCATCACTTTCATCCACTGACATATCATCTCATATATTATCGGTGTTATTACCCAAACCACCCAATAACTCCCCATGATATATCCAATCCATATAACTCCTTTCAAATCCATACATCTCTATATGAACCTCCACAGTCTGTCGATTGTGATAAACACGATTTACACATCTACTACATGGACAATAAATATGGACCGTATCAGCATTCTTAGTTCTATATGCAAATTTAAGAAATGCTTCGACCCCATCCTTGTATGCCTTTGAATTCCAATCATGTGATCCAATCCAACGCTTATCCATATCAATTTCCAAAAGACAATTATCACCTAGCACCATCCAAAATATATATTCAGAACAATAGTTGTATCTTTATTGTTTCAAGAATTCAATTTGAAATTTCTATTTGAGGCAAATGGAGGCAAAAAGCTTGAGGCAGCAGCTATATAACTTTCTAATAATTAAAATACAGAGGCAAATTAGAGTTAAAATCATATAACTTGAGGCAGCAACTATAGCTTGAGGCAGCAACTATATAAGTCTTATCCATTTTAGTTTCCAAAAAAAATATACTTTCTAACAAATTAGAGTTAAAATTCTTATGCAATATATCAAGCAAAGACAAATTTAATAATAGAGCAAACACTTATTAGTAGCCATGTACTAATGTGCCTAAGAAGAAGAAATAATAAGCATATAGATAACCAATTGATTATGACAATTACTAGCTAGAAAAAGGAAATTAATATACCAAGGTTGATTATGACTTACTGACATGGAACTAACACATGGCACAAATAACCAATTTCAACTGAAAAGCTCAAGCATGATTCACAAATGTCGATTTTCAACAAACTAAAATCTACAAAGAACATAGCCAGGTTCAAATTCATCTCCATTTATAATATGTTTAACATCAATCCAGAATGGGCATGCAAATGTGTCCCAATTTTTAAAAAAAACCCATTTTTTACAAATAATCACAGTAATTCCTACATGAACGCATAATCAAAATAATTTGACAAATTAAAATCTATAAACAACATAGCCAGGTTCAAACTCATGTTCCTATCCATGCAAATGTGTCCCAATTTTTCACAAGAAAATCCAATTTTTCACAAATCATCACAATAATTCCTACATGAACGCATAATCGCAATAATTTGACAAATTAAAATCTACAAAGAACATAGCCAGGTTCAAACTCATGTTCCTGTTCATGTAAATGTGTCTAGACCTGTCAAGTCAGTCGGGCCGGTCCGACACTGAATTTAGGTGGGCCGGGCTCGGGCCTCTTCGACCCATGAGCTATAGCGGGCCGGGCCGGGCCGGGCCAAGGGTGAAAAATCTCAGCCCAGTCCGGTACGTGACCCACGACATGAAGACTGGCTGGCATGTACCCACAAAAAAAGCCAAACTAAGCATGTACCCACAAACAACACAGTCACCGTTCACCGCCCGTCATGAAGACTGGCTGGCATGTACCCACAAAAAAAGCCAAACTAAGCACAGCACAGCAAAAAGCAAAGCCAAGCAAACCCAAGCCAAGCAAAGCACAAATTGCTTGGCCAAAGCCCAGCACAGCACAAATTGCTTGTGCTAAAGCCAAGCATAACACACATTGACAAACAAATGATAAGCAGTGTTTGGGGTTCGGGCCGGGCTGGGATGGGCCGGCCCGGCCCAATTGACAGGTCTAAATATGGCCCAATTATTCACAAAAAAATCTATTTTTTCACAAATAATCACAAATTAATGACAATGTGCACATATTGTAGTGTTCTAACATATTTTTGCCACCAAATAATTTTCTCAATAAACTGATATACTTCATAAACCGAAATCTTCCCAAAAGAAAAACAATCACCTAAATAACTGATACTTAAAACTAAGACAAAAACATGCAGCCGGGAACAGTGTCACATGTAAATAATTATGAAAAATTGGTACATAATCCTAAAAAAAATCTTGGTAAATAATCCTGTATAAACAGTGTCACATGTAATTAAATTCGAGCAAAAAATTGGTAAATAACTCTTATTAGAAATGTCAGTACGTTTGATGTATATGAGAAGACCACAAGGATACTAAGCACCATTAACTAGAGATGGTCGCAACCACTGCCAGTTAGTTTAACAAAAGTTTCATCCTTTCAAGTGTCTTGTATTTGTGCAGAACTAACATTGTCCAAGATGTATGTAAAACAAGTGGCATAAGTCTAACAAGGTTTAATGGTAATCTGTGATTCAGGATCGTACAACTCATTTCGTAACCATTCCCACTGAGTCTCCCCCAATATAGTTCCATCACTAGACAGTGGGTCACTGTGATATCTAGTATCCAAGAGAATAACCTGTAAGGTACACCCAGTTATTTGCTACAGACACACACACACATATACACACATATACACATATATCCAAGAGAATAACCTGTAAGGTACAAATATATATATACACACATGTTTTACACATTGAAATCTGCAGAAGTCAGGGAAAAAGTATGAGTTGCATAGGATAATGAAAAAAGAAGAAGTGATGGGTGCCTCAAAATTGTCAATCTTGATGATATGTGCAAACCATTCTCCACTGCCAGAGAACAAAGTAGCAATGATGAACAGTATCACTAGAGTATGACTGAACAATAATTGTCATTGATAAATAGTGATGACAGAAGTCAATTCATGTATATGGACAAGTAATCAATTTCAAGCAAATGTTGATAAAAAAATTGGTAAATAATCTAGGACAAAATAACATGCAGCCATGTAAACTGTGTACAACACCCATATTTCTAGCAAAAATTTGAGTAAAGTATAAAACACTCAAATCTCAAGAAAATAATCTAGGATAAAATTACATGCAGCCGTGTAAACAGTGTGAAACACTCAAATTTTAAGCAAAATTTCAGTAAACAGTGTAAAACCCTCAAATTTTAAGCAAATAATCTACGACAAAATTACATGCAGCCGTGTAAACAGTGTGAAACACTCAAATTTTAAGCAAAATTTCAGTAAACAGTGTACAATCCTCAAAATTTAAGCAAATAATCTACGACAAAATTATATGCAGCCGTGTAAACAGTGTGAAACACTCAAATTTTAAGCAAAGTTTCAGTAAACAGTGTAAAACCCTAAAATTTTAAGCAAATAATCTACGACAAAATTACATACAGCCGTGTAAACAGTATGAAACACTCAAATTTTAAGCAAAATTTCAGTAAACAGTGTACAACCCTCAAATTTTAAGCAAATAATCTACGACAAAATTACATGCAGCCGTGTAAACAGTGTGAAACACTCAAATTTTAACCAAAATTTCAGTAAACAGTGTACAACCCTCAAATTTTAAGCAAACAACCTACGACAAATTTTCATGCAGCCGTGTAAACAGTGTAAAACACTAAAATTTCAAGGAAAAATTGAGTAAACGGTCTAAATAGTGCAAACAATCTAGAAAAAAATAACATGCATCCAAATATTAGGGAAAGACTAAAACATTTTGGTAAAAAATTCTAAAGATTGGGGGAAGTATACCAAGCCGCAGCAATGGGGCACCTAGGGTTGGAAGATCGGACAGAGAGAGAGCAATGGTCGGGGAGAGAGAGAGCAGCAACACTGTAGCACCAGGTCGGAATAATGGTCGGAGAGAAAAAAGAGCAGCAACACTGCATCACCTAGGTCGGAGAGAGAGAGAGGAAGGAGAAAGTTCTATCGCCATTTTTGATCAGAAAGATAGAGGAAGAGAAAGTTTTTTTGATCGGAAAGAGAGAGAAGTCCCATCGACTATAGGAAATAGGTTTTGGGATGGACAGTCTGGATTAATCCATCCGATCGAATGGCTACGATGGAAACACGTGGAGGTAAACTTTCCCCCATATAATTTGGCAATTAGCCGCCACACGTGTGGTATTCCCGCCAACATATTTGGGACGAAAATATGTATTATTTGGAACAAAAATTTTCATCAGTCCCAAATAGTGATCCATTTTCACAATCTGTCCCAAAAAAAAGCAACATTTTGTTACTAAAAATATAGCCGTCCCTAGAATTATACTTTTAGGACTTTTTAGACTAGTGTTCCTTATAGTGTCGTCCCAAAAAGACACTTTTTTGTAGTGTAGCACGGATCGGTACTATATGGATCCTTACATTGAGATGTTATCCCCCTTGGGAGCATCGGGCACATCATGTCATGTGCGTTTTACTTTCATCATATACTCCTGTGCTTTCAGTATTCATGTATACTCTTGTGATTCATGTACTCTCATGTTAACAGAGCCCTCATGTATACCTTTATTTGTACCCATTTATGGGCCCCCATGTGAAATATTATACAATAACATAACTTGTCTGGATCATTGTGTATTGATTGGGGTACGGGGGAGTAGAAGCAGTCATGTGAACAATTCCAAAGTAGTATAATCATTGTACAAACTCTTTAGTGTAATTATGTTCAAATTCAAGCTGTTCACATTTCTATCTTGTACTCTACATCACTAGTCACTGATAATTCTCTACTTATAGTAGCTATTTACATTACAGATCTCTCTTTTACTACATGTACTTTCTTTCAGCATTTCATGTATTTTACTCATTGCATGCTTTATATTCCTGTCTTGATATGAACTGTTGAGATTTTGTGCTCGTTCCTGTCCTGACTGGACCTGTTGAAAATATTACAGTAATATAGAGATTCACAGCTAGCCTATGTTACGACCCGCACCCGGAGTAAGGGCACGAGTGCGTGACAGCGTCCCAGCCTACGCCGTAGAAACGGCGTAGAACGCTGTCTAGGTCTACTATCTAACAACAGTTATAATATCAAAACCTGTCGAGAACGGTCAACTCCGAATAGAGGACAAGCAATGACAGTATAATTTACTCAATCACAAACTCTAAAAAAAAAAGATGATACTGAAAGATAAAGACAACAAGATGTGACATATCATCCAGAAGATCCAATACAGGAATAATACAAGTCTAGAGTCAACAATCTCTAATACAAATACTAAAATAATAACAAGCCAAAATATAATCTGGAGACAAATTCCAGTACCAAGCCAATCTAGCTAAGCTACACTAATGCCTCATCGGCGGGAGCTAACTCCTGCTGAACTAGGGTCTCCAAGTCTAAGCTGACTACGTCATGAGTACCATAGTAGGTAGGACACTCGTCCTCGCTATAATCTATAAAATTTTGTCAACATATCCAGTCAGGATGGAACGAGCCCAAATCTCAAATAACAGTTCTAGTTAGACGATATTAAAAATATAACAGTAAATAGAGAGAAATAAACAAGATAAAATAATGTGTACATGAATCATGGTAAGGCATATCAATACTGTAACTGAATGTAAGAACAAGAAAACAGTGTATATAATGTACGAAAGTCTAAAATTATATCTATATGAGTTTAGTATTCGTTTCAACATGTGATCGGCATTGGTTGCACAGAAAAAAAAGGGCCTGGCTAGTCATACGTGAAGTGTATGGCTAACACTCTCAGGGAACAGAAATTACAGGAGGAAAATTAATCACATATCTACGCTAAGTACCCCCATCCTCGACCAGTAAAGTGGATCCACTAATGACATGTCATGGCACATGATTCTCCAAGGAGGTAGCAGCCTTCGCAGGAATCATGTCTATACAATGCACAGGAAAAACTTGTACAGGGTATACCAAGGAATACAAGGAATAACATCTCATGATAGGATCCAGACAAATACTAATTCGTGTGAACAATGTGACAAGAGAACAAGGATATATACTCTAAATATAAGAAACATAGACGATATCATAAAACATAAGTATTATCAGAGAATGTACTCGCCTAAGATCTGGTGGAATATGTCACCTGTGTAATCTGGCTCAGAGTGAAATCACAAACCTAAAGATGAGATATCTTGAGTTAATTAGGGTTTAACAGTGTATGGCATAATTTCTAGTATATGTTATGCAATCTAGGTCAAACTCAGTCATACTAAGTCACACCAAGCCAAACTAAGTCACACTAGGTCAATCTAAGTCAATCTAGATTATAAAAAGTCAATCTAAATCATACTAGGTCTAACAAATTCAAACTAGGTCAAGGCAAGTCAAACAAAGTCAAACTAGGTCGATTTAAGTCAAACGTTGACTTACAGTTGACTTTTGGTCAAACAATCAACTCTAGTCAATTCATAGTCCACTCTAGTCAAACTAGGTCAATGGTTGACTCACAGTTGACTTTTGGTCAACTGGTCAACTCAGGTCAAGTTTTGGTCAATTTTATGCTAAAGTTGACTTTTTATTGACTTTTAGTCAAAACAGTCAACTATGGTCAAACAGGATCAACCTTAAGTCATGTACCCTATTCCTAACCATTACCAACCAAGCTATCCTAATTCTAACCATATCTAAGTCATGTTATCTCATCTGAAATATAGGATATTACCTTAACTCTTATCCCATTACCTTCCAAGGTAAATCCATTACCTTAGCCTCTAACCAACATCTTAACCAACTTTACCCTCACTCTAAGTAACCCCTAATACCCTACCAACGTATTCTAACCCTACCTTAGTATCTCGATACCGTACCATGGTATCTTGATATCTCACTTGCTAATAAAGTAAATATTCAATTACCTTAAGGTAAATGGTAACTTTGAGATACCATATTGGTATCCTTAAAATACTACTCTACTAAACTCTAACTAGCACTCTAACCAAGATACCACTTGGTATCCTATTCTAGACACTAACACACACTCTAACTTATCTAGGATACTAACGTATATCTTTTACCTACTATCTAACTCATATCATAACTTATCTCATATCATACCATCTAACTTTTCTAACTTATTACCTATCTACTATCCAACTACAATTCTATATCAACAATCTAAATCACATCCATAACTCACTAACTCACTAACACTAGGATACCATATCAACCTTGGTCATAAGATAAACTAATCATTTACCTTGAAGGTAAAGACAATTCATATTTACCTTAAGATACTAACGTGGTATCAAGAGATACTAAGATACCCCTCAAATATCTAATTAACTAACTATCTAATGTACTAACATAATATCTTAACTAATATCTAACATATAACCTATAGAGACTGTCACCCTCATTTCCCGTATTTTTCCCGTATTTCGTATTTTTACTCGTATCTGGATTTTGGCATGTATTTTATTTTTCTCGACTTATGGAATTTCGATATTTCTCGTATTTTCGGTTTTTGGCATGGTTCGGTTTTAATTGGTTGGATTGGGTTGGTTTGATTTGGTTTATGTGTTGGATCACCTTAACCTATGTTACCTCTCATCCCCACCGCAACTCCCCCTCTTTATAACCCCCACCTACCACTCTCTCTCCTCATAACTTCCACCATTAATTTTCCTTCTTCTTCTTCTTCTCCTTCCTCCACAACTCTCCCAACCCTAGGCAAGTGCATCTTGCCACTACATGAGAACCCTCTTTTCCTTGTCCATTTGCTAGATTAGGACATGGTGATCAACATTAGAACTTGGGTTTTTGTGATTTGGAGCCTCCATTGTTATAGATCTAAGTTATTTCTATTTTCGGATTTTGTATGGTTTGAGCTACTTAAGTTGGATTTTCATGGGTTTTGGTGTTTCCATGTGGAAGAGCATTCAATTCCACCCTGGTTGGAACTTTGAAAATCCGAATTTGGAGTTCGGATGGCCAAGTTATGATGCTGTGTAGCTTGGGTTCAGCCATGGTGTTCTTGCTGCTTGGAGAAGACTGTGAGCAGTGTGCAGAGCTATTTAGCTTACGCACCCTGAGCTACGCGCGCTCTTTAGCACTGCGTATGCAGGCTTGAGTACGCTTCCTGTTGGAAGCGTGTCTCCTTGAGTGTGCGTGACTTTCACGTACACTGCTCCCCTTGAGTGTGCGTGACTTTCACGTACACTGCTCCCTTGAGTGTGCGTGACTTTCACGTACACTGCTCCCCTTCAGCGTGCGTGACTTTTCACCTACGCTACTCCCTGTAGCGTGCGTGACTTTTCACCTACGCTGCTCTCTGGCGTGCGTGACTTTTCACCTACGCTGCTCCCTGTAGCGTGCGTGACTTTTCACCTATGCTGCTCTCTCTGGCGTGCGTGACTTTTTACCTATGCTGCTCCCTTCAGCGTGCGTGACTTTTTACCTACGCTGCTCCCTGTAGCGTGCGTGATTTTTCACCTACGCTGCTCCCTGTAGCGTGCGTGACTTTTCACCTATGCTGCCCTCTCAGCGTGTGTGACTTTTCACCCACGCTGCTCTCAGCATGCGTGACTTTTCGTACGCTGCTCCCCTGACCCCTTTTGCTTAACTCATTGGCTCTTGTAGTTTTGGTCTTATTTCTTTAAGCCTGGCTCTTCTATAACCCTGCACTTTGATATTTTATTAGATATTTTATGCCTATTTTATATCCTTACGTCTTTTGTCATGAACTTGATTTTACTTAACATGTTTGGAATGACTATTGTACGTGGCACGGTATGATAAGGAACTAGCATAACACGACAGTGACCCGTGGTGGTGCACTCCTGACATGACCAACCTGACCTGATAGTGGCCCGTCGTGGCGCACTCCTGACAAGTACCCTGACATGATTTATCTTGATAACTTAACTTAACTTGCCTTGACACCGTGGGTGGTTCTTTCTTGCTTGATTGTTAAATCTACTTGTCCTGTCTTGCATCATTTCTAGGATGGGACTCCTGAGTACCACGGTCAGGAGTACCTACTAAAATGGATTAAGACTAATAACTAGAATAACACAGTAGTCATGAAGAGATGACACAGCTACAGGCAATCCCATTACCTGGATGCTCCAAGGATTTGTAGCATGCCGTCGAGTAGGACGCATTTCCAGCACACTGTCAGGTGTTGCACCCTCTAAGTCACCTAAGGGTACATGCGTCTCCTGGACGATGTACCCACCTGAATTCAACCCTAATCTTTCGTCCTGGGTAACCTGGATGGTCTGCAGGGCTTATGGCTGTGGAACAATCTTACTGCATCTTGTTAGTAATTAGGCCTGTGATAACCCTAGTTAGTTAAAGTAGTAAGCCGTAGGATCTGTTTGGCCGTGATTGATTGAATGAGGTATAACCAGTCTAGTCATGTCTTGATCCCATACAAGATTGCTTCCTGTCTTGATTACTTACATTACTTATCTTGCTGATAAATGGTGGGGAACCAAGCTCTGTTCAGATGAAGGGTTACAACTCCGGTCCTTGTTTAGTTTACGGGTTGTAACCTGGCTATCGAAATAGTTCCATGGTTATCCCGTCGTATATCATCCTGACATGTTTTCGTAATTTTAGTTTTAATATTAGATTTTCTGTGCTGATTGCTGGCTTTTGTTCTTATTTCGTGGCCCCCTTATGGCACTTGCTCTTTCTGGGGTTGACCCAGCTAGTTTTGTGTGGCCAGATTTCGGAGCAGCTTCCGAGGATCTACCAAGCTTCCAGCCCAATGGTGAACACTAGACGGAATCCGGGCCAAGAGTGGGTTTTCTATTTTGTTTCGCTCACTCTATTGTAAAAATTATTCTTTTGAGACGTTTAGCCGACGAGTACCTGTTAGCTCGGAGCACTTTTACTGACTGTCTGCCTACGGGCTGTAAACATGATTGACAAATCCTAGGGTTGATCATGTATGACTAAACTCTTGCTAGTCCTAATATTTTGTAACGACTAGCTTCATGATCAGTTGAATATGTAATATTTGGGACACCTTATTATTGTATATTTAATGATCATACATCTTGCGACTTTACTTACTTGTGGTGATTGAGACACTAGGCTTGTTCATGACCATAAGAGACTGTTGGCTTGTAGAAAACCCTCACATATCTAGACAGTCGTGACCGTATATCGAGGTGGTTTCCATTTCAATATACGTAGCTGGCTATGTCTGCCTCCGCTCTCCAGTATTCTGGTTCTGGGGCGTGACAGAGACTAACTTGCTAACATACCAATATCTAGAACTAATATAACCGACTAACATATTAATATCTAACATACTAGATATCTAACATCAAACTATCTAACAACATATCAAATATCTAACAAAATACTAACCTCTACTATCTAACTAACACTCATACTAACAAATATTACCTAACAAATATATATATATATATATATATATATATATATATATATATATATATATATATATATGTACTATATCATACATATACTTGACAACCTATGATACCTACCTTCACTTAATATCCATACTACATAGGCTCAAAGGTTACACAAAATGCCTATGTCGTATAGTCACTCTTTTACTTAAAATCAATACTGTACCAATTGGGCATTCACTAAATTTTAGGATTAAAGTATGTCGTAGCCCTTTGTGTTAGCTTTCCAAAACTTCAAACGGATCGCATTTTCGTATCCGGAAGCTCTCGGAATCGCGAAAATACCGAAACGCGTTCGTCTTTCGAACAGCTGACACTCAAACAGTTTTACAGAAAGTTCTAGAATGTATTTTACCTATTTATATATATATTTCAAAAGCTAACTTCGATACGGTTCTTTTTAAAAAACGAAAGATTAATCGGAGTTCTAAGCTAAAAGTTATGACATTTCTAAGTTGCTATGGCTACTAAAAACGTGGATGAATATTATGACGAATTTGGGTTGTTTGAACAAAAGAAATACATCTCACTCTCCACACCACTCAAGACATACATCAAACCATACTCTCCTCTCCTCTAACGCAAGCACACCACTAAATACCTATCGACACACGTCTAAATATTTGAAATATATCTAACATTGTAACACCCAATTTTCCAGAAGAGGGTATTTTTGAAATTTTGTAATTATAATTATTATTTAATGATATTTATTTCATATTAGAATTTTTAGTGATTTTTAATTATTTTTAAACCATTTAAATTCATGACTTGTAATTTTTGGTGTTTTGCTAGTAAACAGTAGAGACTGCCTACCCTAGAGCCTAGCCATGTGATTAGGATATTTTTGACATTTTTACGGTTATTTGGATTTATTATAATTTATTTAAATTTATGGGAATTTTTAGAATTTATTTTGGAATTGTTTGAATGAGGGTTGACTAGTGTTGACTAGGAGACTAACCTAGTGACTGACCTAGGTTAAGACCACTTGGTTAGGTTAAGTAAACTTGGTTTGACCTAATTTAGTGAGGGTTAAGTCATTGGAACTTGTTTGGAGAGATTTGGAGTTGATTTGACTAAATGGCTTATGACTTCATAAGTCATGATTAATGACTTAGGCTTAATAGCCCATAGGCCCACACCATGAACCAACCCTAACCCTAATCATCCCATGGCAGCCACTTTTAACCCATTTCCTTCCTATTTAATGCCTCTCAATGTTAGGGCTAGCCTCCCTTAGGTTTTCTTGCCAAGTTTTAGAAAGAAGGTATGTCCCATCTTCAATAAATCCTAGTAAATTCATTTTAATTCCTTTTTAACCCAAACAAATTGCATTGAGTCCTAAATTTCCTCTACTTTCTGTTGGTACCAAGTGTTCTTAGCTTTAGGGCTCGTTGGAGGAATTTGGCCATCAAGAAAAGCACTCTTTGTGGAGCTTTTTGGAGCTTTTAATACTTATAGGTAATTTCATTTCCTCACCATAGAACTCTGTTATTTTTGCATCATTAGGGAGCCCTATACCTAGCCTAACTATAGGAATAGGAATCCCTAAAATTTTGTGTCCATTCTGGACACGTATCAGTGTGTAGTTTAGGGTGTTTGATAAAATGCCCCAATGGGCATTTCGTGTGATTTTTGAGTTTGTGTTTGAATAGGAAATTAGTTTTAGGTCTCGCTTACACGTTCTGTAGTTTTTGTGGTGTCTTTGTGTCGTGTCTAGGCTGCACGGACATGTGTACACACGGTCGTGCACACGCGCGCGCGGGGGCTGTGAATGGCCTGCTGCTCGGGCCTATTTTCGACACGGACACGCGTCCCCGACACGTGAAACTTGACACACATCATGGGGCAACGTCTGTCACCCCGTGTGTCAAGTTGCATGGGCCCACATGGCGTGTCGGACACGTACGAGCACGTGCACTGGTTTTTGCCTGTGTGGTTTTCCTTTGAAAACGAGCACTGATACGCGCGTCTCTTGTCGCGTACATGCGACGAGGACACGATACAGGGTGTCCTATCACTAGCCCTAGTCTAGGTGAACACGTGGACACAATCTCGTGGGTCGTGTCGCTTTGTGTCGTGCACACGATCGAGGAGAACACGTGCACGCTGATTCTGAATACTGTGTCCTGTGTTGCTGTTTTTGGACTTTTGATTGAATGGACACGTTTGTGTCCACTCAAACACATCACGTAGCATGTATACATTATGTTTTAACTTTACCAACCTCTGTATTTGTATTTTAAGTTGATTTGTTGGTTAAATTCCAAATTTCCTATTTTCCTAAAACCAGTGTAATAATTCCATGTTTACTGATTTCTGTAAAGATTTTCAAAATGAAGTTTGTCATCAATTTTTACCTAATCTATACATTTAATTGCATGTTATTAAGCTTCTAACTTGTTCACCTATGTGTATACTAGTGGTGTGTCAAATTTGGGTTTATTTTGGTGAGAATTGGTCTTAAAAACTGAGATTTAGTGAAGGACTGAAACTGGGGTGTTAGTGACTCTATTAAACTGATTTTGTGTTCATTTGGGACTGTTGGGGTTGTGTATTGACCTGGGCTTTGTATTGGAACTGTTTAAATGAATTTTTACTGAGATATATGGGTTGGAAGTTTGGGGTTTAAATCTGTTTTCTGTTTTACTGTTTTGGGATTGTGGGGATTCAAATCTGAGTTTGTACACAGTATTTCTCACTGATTTCCTTTGTTACACACCATATCACACACACTTAATACCATCCACTGATTTTTACTCTTTGTACCTTAGTACAACACTCTCACATGCTTCACAGTTTACTTCCCTCACACACACATTGTCACACATGTTCCTCACCCTAACACCCATCACTCTCCACACACACACACACTCACTTTCACTTGATACTCAGGCCTAACACTCTCATGTCTCTCTCTCACTAATACACACACACATACACTTGTGTTTCCCCCTTCACTCTTTTTATATATATGTGTAGGTTCCTATATATAGGAATGTGTGTTAATGTACATATGTATATCTTTATAAGTATTGTCTTATAGGTGTATGGTATTCACTTGTAGCCTATAGGTTTATTCCTTCTGAGTTATTTGTATATCACATCAAGATGTGATTTTCCTTTTAGCCTATCTAACTAGATTAATGTGTATTCCTATATTAGGTTGTATGATATGTATACATGTGTATGGTTAGATATAGATATTGAAATGGTATTGTTTAGCTATGGCCTAGTCTTTTAGCCTAAGGCCCATGTGAGTGCCTGTGAGTTAGTGTAGAGTCTAGACTGGACTTGTTTAGTCTAGTTAAACTTAGAATGACTTGTTAGACCTAGATTAGACTAGTATAGACTAGTTTGACCTAGTTTGACTCTAGAGTTGACCAAGAGTTGACTTTGGCCTAGATTGACCTAGAATCATGTAGAATGCATAGTAGGACTTTATTATATCATTTTAGACTTGTTGTGACTTGTGTTGCTCTAACTAGGAGTCAGGTATCTCATCTCGGACAGTACATTTACTTCAGACATTCAGATACGAGGCGAGTACATTCTCTGATCATTTTATATCATGCTTAGAATTATTTCCTGCATTAAATTACTTTACTTGATACTGTCACGTTGGTCACACGGATTAGTACAATATGGATCCCTCCCTGAGATGTTATTCCTTCAGGAAGCATCGGGTACTCTATGTTCTGTGCGTTTCACTTACATAGCGTATCATATGCTTCTTTGGTTCTTTGATCAGTTGTGACATATACCCATATGATCACAGAGTCTTCTTTGAATCCTTATCCCATTTGTGGGACTACTATGTACCACCCTTTGGGGGCTTACCACCCTTCGGGGGCTTACCACCCTTTGGGGGCTTACCACCCTTCGGGGGCTTACCACCCTTCGGGGGCTGTTACATAGAATCATAACATAACCTGGTTGGATCCTTGTGTATCAATTGGGAGTACAGGGGAGTATAAATAGCCATGTGAACAATTCCAAAGTAGAATAGCTATGTACGCCTCTTTAGTATAGCCATGTACAATCAAGCCGTTCACATGTCGACTTTGTGCTCTAAATCACTAGTCACTGGTAGCTCTTTACTTATAGTAGATATTTCTATGACAGTTCTCTCTCTGTTTACATACTACATTTCTTCAGTATCTATATCTTACTTTACTGCATGATTATATTTTCTAACATGCTATGAACTGTTGAGATGTATTGTGCTCGCTCCCGTCCTGACTGGACCTGTTGAAAATTTTATAGAGGATGATGAGGAACCCTGTACCCCTTACTTTGGAGCTTGCCTAGATGACACTCGCGACCTGGACCCCTGGGGAGGTTCAGGCAGCTGCTGAGGATGATACCCTTGCTTAGTGTAGATAGCTTAGACTATTTCTTTCTATGTTTTAGCTGTTGTCTTTATTTTCTGAGTTGTATATTCTAGATGTTGAGACTGGTAGATGATAAGACTTGTTATTTTATTTCTGTTGTACCTCAGTTGAGGATTTCTTTATCCTTTTCATCGTGCCATATTCTATCTGTAGATTGTGATTGAGTTATACCTCTGTGTTGGCCTCCTTATGGAGAGTATTCATATTATGTTAGTTATAGATCATGACCTAGAACAACGTTCTACCGCCGACACTGCAGCGTAGAGTGGGCGTTGTTACGTTCTCGTACCTTCACAGTGGGTGCGGGTCGTGACAAACATACCTATTATATATATACAAAATAGTCCATTATATAAAGAGACACTAAAATGATAAGTTGAGGCTAAAATATGACATGTAGACTAAACCACTTAGATCTAACCATGGATAACCAAATGAAACTCATTCTAACCATCCTAACTAACATCAATCCATCCTCTAACACATGTAAATCTGAAATTAAAAGACAATAAATCCTATGGGGCATAAACACAAACACATGGTGTGCCCCTTGCCCTTTTAGAATCTCTCCAGGGGAAACCAAACCTATCCAAAACTCCTAAAGAGGACTCAAAAGAGCCTCTAAAACATTCCTAATGGTGGTTCATGCATGGGGGTGATTCCTATGAATGCAAAACTAACTAAAATGGAAGAGAGTGAAATAGAGAGATGGTTATACCTATCAGGAGTGGGATCCCAATGATACTCTCAAGGACACGACTCCGATACCAAGATCCTTCCAAAATGGACACTCCTCCTTGCACTTTGATCCAAATCTTTGCTAGCACCCTCCCTTGATAGTATAAGAAGGTTGGATGGAAGTTTTGGTGGAGGAATGAAGAGATTTGGAGATCAAATCAAAGAGGGAAGCTCTCTAATTTGGGAAAAAACACTTTGAGCAAGAAAAGAGGCAAGATGGAATGAAATAAAAGGAAGAGAGGCTAACCTACCTATAGTGGCTGCCATTAAACCGTATTTGGGCCTTGGAGGAAAGCCCATTAAGGCCTCAACTTGTCCTCTTGGTTAATTTTAAGTTAGGTTCAAGTTTTTAGGATCAAAAGGGTTAAATTTAAGCCTCTAACTTAACCAATCTAACAAGTGGGATTAGTCTAAACTTAGTAACTTAATTAATGGGGTTTGTTGGCCATGACTAACTAATCTTGAGGTCCCGTCTAGAGTCTAAGCTACCCGGGTCACTAACACAAGTCGGAACGAAACGAAACTCAAATCCGACTAAACAAATCCCGTAAAATCAATATTAAAATATAAAAATTCCTAAAATATTAAAATATGAAAAATGACCAAAATGACAATACATCAATTTAAATATTATTAAAATAATCTAAAATTCACCAATTAATAAAAATCATAAATAATTCAAAAGTCACAAAATGACCAAAATACCCTTAGCCTAAAAAGTGGTAATTAGCTAATCTAATCACATGGGTTAGGCCTCCATGGTCATGGTTAGTCTCTAAGCTAAGAAGCTCTAAGGTTACACTAGCCAAAGAACAAAATCACAAAATACTAATTTAATGATATTAAAATAATCAAAATTCCAATAAATCAATAACATGATTTAAACATATTATTAAATAATTAATTTTATAAAAGTTCAAAATTACTCTCATTTTAGAAAGTGGTGGTTACAAATCTATCCTCCTGAGAAAAAATTTGTCCTCGAAATTAAGATGGTCGTACTCCTTCTAGGTTAAACCCCCAACAATCAAGGTCAAGAAAACTATATCTAAAACATGCAAATTGTGGTACTATTGGTCGTGATATCATGGTCTTGATCAGGGTCACTACACTATCTATCACAGCACAAAACTTTCTGACAGGTACTAATGGAATCACACAACAAGATGGAAAGAATAACAGAAAAGACAGACCTGATAACCCGTCACCCATAGCGTCGGTCTACTCGACTGTCAGCGCAAAAGCCCTGCCCCTTTGGGGTATATCCCTCTGATGGAGCGGGGTACGGTGCTACGCTACTGGTGGCCTAGCTCCCTCTATCTCATCCATGATACTCAAGTAACATCCATACCGATATTCTATTCCATCATACTAGGGCGCCATCTATTTGGTATCTATTCTGAAATCTGATAATCATACTCGTCCATCCAGAACCATGTTACCAGAATCCTCGTTACACCAGTAAGTACAACAACAACAATCCATAGAGTTCGCAACTAAGGTACATACCTCTAGAATCATGGTATTTAAAAATTTTGCATTGCCGCTAGCTTGGCTGCGAAAACTTTAAATTCCCGCACCCGAGAAATATATCCAAAATCAGACTCTATCTCATTGCCAAACCAGCTAATATTGTAGTGTCCCGCTCAGAGAAGGCACTAGATAGACAGAAAGATCGAATTGCTGGCTCTGCAACAGAAGATGATTGATCTGGTTGAGTGGACGAAGTCTTATTTTATGATTCGCTTGCGCCTAATAAGAATCTGAGCTTTTGAATGAATGTATTGCTAATAACAAGACAGTAATCTTAAGTATGCTTAAAAGAGAATCTTTCCATTGTCTGCTAAGAAAGAGAACGGTTTCCTGCTTGAAAAGAAGATGGAATTGTTTATGACTTGCTCGATTGATATATGATGGTTTCATTTGTTATTGCATGTGCATTGGGGGATCCACTTAGTGACGAGATGAACCCTAGAGAGTCACAGTGGCTAGCGACGAGCTGAACCCATACGAGTCATAGCGGTTAGCGACGAGATGAACCCAAGAGTCACAGCAGCTAGCGACGAGCTGAACCCATGCGAGTCACAGCGGTTAGCGACAAGCTGAACCCGTGGGAGGCACAGCGGCTAAGATAGAAATGATATGTTGGCTTTTCAAAGATGTGTTTTCAAAAGAATGTAAACTGACTTTATATGCATGGAATGAACATAGGTAAAGAGTAGCAAGATCACATCACAAGAAATGTTTTCTCACTAAATGAACAGTGATCGTTTTAGAAAAATATAGCTCTTTGTTCACAATCACCAGTATGTTGATATACTGACCCACCATCAGTCTGCATACAGGTGTACTATGCATCGAGAAGGATAGTCCGAAGCGATAGCCCGAGCCTCATCCTCAGGATCCAGAAATCAGAAGAGATGCCAAGAGATGACATCTGTTGCAAGAGTTGGTTTTGTATATTAAGGGATGTAATGTAGGGGAACGGGATCATTGTAATCTGTAAAGTTCTGAGAGATTGTAACATTGTATCAGAGAGAAATGAGAGCTTGTAATTTGTTCAAATGAATTCAATAAAAAGAAATGTTCTTATTACCATTGTGTTCAATACTTGTATTCTGAAATATGTCTGCTGCTGCTTCAATTATCTGCAATACGTTCTGTTGCGTATTGTCAACCTTGTCTATCTTGTCTTGTTACAGGTCTTGGCCTTGTGCAAGCACAACTTAGGCTTGTACGACATCACCCCTTAGTGAGGATGAACGATCCCAAAAGAGCCGAAGCGAGGACGAAAGGACTCTGCGGGATCGGGGCGTGACAAATATGGCTGTAGAAGACTCTAGATTCCATGACTGAGTCAACCTAGCCCATAATATTATCTTGGTAGAAAATCAAGTCAATAATGAATACCAAGAATCAAATTCAACAATAAACAAGGAAGTAGACAGAAACTGTCGGAATCGAATTTCGAGATAGCTTATAATGAGATTCTCAAGGGTCATCCCAGGAATCTTCTCAAGTAGTCCTAACTGTGATTAAGTAACCTCTCTGCTAAAGCCTCTTCCTTAGTTTCTATTGCAGGCGCATAGTAGTACAGCTAATCGTTGCACTACCACGATATCGTACTAATGCGACTTTCGACCTGCATGGGCCACCACCAAAAATGTGTCACGACCCGCACTCGGAGTAAGGGTACGAGTGCGTGACAGCGTCCCAGCCTACGTCACAGAAATGACATAGAACGCTGTCTAGGTCTACTATCTAACAACAGTTATAATATCAAACCCTGTCGAGAACGGTCAACTCCGAATGGAGGACAAGCAATGACAATATAATATACTCAATCACAAACTCTAAGAAAGATAGATGATACCGAAAGATAAAGACAACAAGATATAAAATATCATCCAGAAGATCCAACACTGAAATAATACAAGTTTAGAGTCAACAATCTCTAATACAATTACTAAAATAATAACAAGCCAAAATATAATCTGGAGACAAAGTCCAGTACCAAACCAATCTAGCTAAGCTATACTAATGCCTCATCGGCGGGAGATAACCCCTGCTGAACTAGGGTCTCCAAGTCTAGGCCAACTACGTCATGAGGACCGTAGTAGGTAGGACACTCGTCCTCGCCATAATCTGTAAAAATTTATCAACATATCCAGTCAGGATGGAACGAACACAAATCTCAAATAATAGTTCTAGTTAGACGATATTAAAAATATAGCAGAAAATAGAAAGAAATATACAAGGCAAAATAATGTGTACATGAATCATGGTAAGGCATATCAAGACTGTAACTGAATGTAAGAACAAAAAACAGTATATATTATGTATAAAAATCTGGAACTATATCTATATGAGTTTAGTATTAGTTTCAACATGTGATCAGCTTGGCTTGCACAAAAAAAGGGCCTGGCTAGTCATACGTGAAGTGTATGGCTAACACTCTAAGGAAACAGAAATCACAGGAGAAAAAATGATCACATATCTATGCTAAGTACCCATCCCCGACCAGTAAATTGGATCCAGTAATAACATGTCATGGCACATGATTCTTCGAGGAGGTAACGAGCCTTCACAGGAATCATGTCTATACAATGCACAGAAAAAACTTGCACAGGGTATACCAAAGAATACAAGGAATAACATCTCATGACGGGATCCAGACAAATACATATCCGTGTGAATAATGTGACAAGAGAACAAGGATAGCTACTCTAAATACAAGAAACATAGACGATATCATAAAACAAAAATATTATCAGAGAATGTACTCGCCTAAGATCTGGTAGAATATGTCAACTGTGTAATCTGGCTCCGAATGAAATTACAGACCTAAAGATGAGATATCATGAGTTAATTAGGGTTTAACAGTGTATGGCATAATTTCTAGTATACATTAAGCAATCTAGGTCAAACTCAGTCATACTAAGTCACACCAAGCCAAACTAAGTCACACTAGGTCAATCTAAGTTAATCTAAATTATACAAAGTCAATCTAAGTCATATTAGGTCTAACAAAGTCAAACTAGGTCAAGGCAAGTGAAACAAAGTCAAACTAAGTCAATTTAAGTCAAAGGTTGACTTACAGTTGACTTTTGGTCAAACAAACAACTCTGGTCAATCCTGGTCAATTTATAGTCCACTCTAGTCAAACTAGGTCAATGGATGACTCACAGTTAACATTTGGTCAACTGGTCAACTCTGGTCAAGTTTTGGTCAATTTTAGGATAAAGTTAACTTTTGGTTGACTTTTAGTCAAAATAGTCAACCATGGTCAAACGGGGTCAACCCTAAGTCATGTACCCTATTCCTAACCATTACCAACCAAGCTATCCTAATTCTAACCATATCTTAATAATGTTATCTCATCTTAAATATAGGGTATTACCTTAACTCTTACCCCATTACCTTACCAAGGTAAACCTATTACCTTAGCCTCTAACCAATACCTTAACCTACTTTATCCTTACTCTACGTAACCTCTAATACCCTACCAAGGTATTCTAACCCTATCTTAGTATCTCAATACCGTACCATGGTATCTTGATATCTCACTTGCTAATAAAGTAAATATTCAATTACCTTAAGGTAAATGGTAACTTTGAGATACCATATTGGTGTCCTTAAAATACCACTCTACTAAACTCTAACTAGCACTCTAACCAAGCTACCACTTGGTATCCTATTCTAGACACTAACACAAACTCTAACTTATCTAGGATACTAACATATATCTATTACCTACTATCTAACTCATATCATAACTTATTTCATATCATACCATCTAACTTTTCTAACTTATTACCTATCTACTATCCAACTACAACTCTATATCAACAATCTAAACCACATCCGTAACTCACTAACACTAGGATACCATATCAACCTTGGTCATAAGGTAAACTAATCATTTACCTTGAAGGTAAAGGCAATTCATATTTACTTTAAGATACTAACTTGGTATCATGAGATACTAAGATACCCCTCAAATATCTAATTAACTAACTATCTAATTTACTAACATAACATCTTAACTAATATCTAACAAATAACCTATAAAGACTAACTTGCTAACATACCAATATCTAGAACTAACATAACCTACTAACATATCAATATCTAACATACTAGATATCTAACATCAAACTATCTAACAACATATCAAATATCTAACAAAATACTAACCTCTACTAGCTAACTAACACTCATACTAACAAATATTACCTAACAAAATATATATATATATATATATATATATATATATATATTTTATATATATTTTTTTTACCTAACAAAATATATATATATATATATATTTTATATATTATATATATATATATATATATATATATATGTACTATATCATACATATACTCGACAACCTATGATACCTACATTCACTTAATATCCATACTACATAGGCTTATAGGTTACACAAAATGCCTATATCGTATAGTCACTCTTCCACTTAAAATCAATACTGTACCAATTGGACCTTCACTAAATTCTAGGATTAAAGTATGTCGTAGCCCTTTGTGTTAGCTTTTCGAAACTTCAAACGGATCGCATTTTCGTGTCCGAAAGCTCCCGAAATCGCGAAAATACCAAAACGCGTTCGTCTTTCGGATGACACTCAAACAGTTTTACAGAAAGTTCTAGAATTATTTTACCTATTAATATATATATTTGGAAAGCTAACTTCGATACGGTTCTTTTAAAAAAACAGAAGATTAATCGGAGTTCTAAGCTAAAAGTTATGACATTTCTAAGTTTCTATGGCTACTAAAAACGTGGATGAATATTATGACGAATTTGGGTTGTTTGGACAAAAGAAACACATCTCACTCTCCACACCACTCAAGACACACATCAAACCACACTCCCCTCTCCTCTAACGCAAGCACACCACTAACAACGTATCCACACACGTCTAAATATATGAAATATATATAACATACCTATTATATATAAACAAAATAGTCCATTATATAAAGAAACACTAAAATGACAAGTTGAGGCTAAAAATAAGACATGTAGACTAAACCACTTAGATCTAACCATGGGTATCCAAATGAAACTCATTCTAACCATCCTAACTAACATCAATCCATCCTCTAACACATGTAAATATGAAATTAAAAGACAATAAATCCTATGGGACATAAACACAAATACATGGTGTGCCCCTTTTGGAATCTCTCCATGGGGGACACCAAATCTATCACTCCTGAAGAGGACTTAAAAGAGCCTCTAAAACATTCCTAATGATGGTTCATGTATGGGGGTGATTCCTATGAATGCAAAACTAACTAAAATGGAAGAGAAAGTAAAATAGAGAGATGGTTATACCTATCGGGAGTAGGATCCCAATGATACTCTCAAGGACACGGCTCCGATACGAAGATTCTTCCAAAATGGACACTCCTCCTTGCACTTTGATCCAAATCTTTTTTAGCACCCTCCCTTGATAGTATAAGAAGGTTGGATGAAAGTTTTGGTGGAGGAATGAAGAGATTTGGAGATCAAATCAAAGAGGGAAGCTCTCTAATTTGGGGAAGAACACTTTGTGAAAAAAAAGAGACAAGATGGAATGAAATAAAAGAAAGAGAGGCTAACCTACCTATAGTGGCTACCATTAAACCCTATTTGGGCCTTGGAGGAAAGCCCAATAAGGCCTCAACTAGTCCTCTTGGTTAATTTTAAGTTAGGTTCAAGTTTAGGATCAAAAGGGTTAAATTTAAGCCTCTAACTTAACCAATCTAACAAGTATGATTAGTCTAAACTTACTAACTTAATTAGTGGGATTTGTGGGCCATGACTAACTTATCTTGGGGTCCCGTCTAGAGTCTAAGATACCCGGGTCACTAACACAAGTCAGAACGAAACGAAACTCAAATTCGACTAAACAAATCCCATAAAATCAATATTAAAATATAAAAATTCCTAAAATATTAAAATATAAAAAATGACTAAAATCACAATACATCAATTTAAATATTATTAAAATAATCTAAAATTCACCAATTAATGAAAATCCTAAATAATTTAAAAGTTACAAAATGACCAAAATACCCTTAGCCTAAAAAGTGGTAATTAGCTAATTTAATCACATGGGTTAGGCTTCCATGGTTATGGTTAGTCTCTAGGCTAAGTAGCTCTAAGGTTACACTAGCGAAAGAACAAAATCACAAAAATACTAATTTAATGATATTAAAATAATCAAAATTTACCAATAAATCAATAACATGATTTAAACATATTATTAAAATCAATTTTACAAAAGTTCAAAATTACCCTCATTTTAGAAAGTGGTGGTTATAGCCTAGAGGACCAGTAGAGCTTGGAGTAGATTGCTAGTTTATGGTTTAGTTTTCTCTGTTGGAACTTGTATTGTAATAAGTGGAGATTTGAGTTGTATTTGATATTTTTTGAGATATTATTATTTTAGAAGCTTATTTAAGTTATTGCTTTGAGTTTAGTATAGACTTCTGTGTTATCCTATCGTGCTTAGACTGTGATTAAGTTATATCATATCTTATACTTGTTCTCCATTCAGAGTTGAGATTGTGACAGGTACATTATATAATTGTATGAGTTGTTGATTAGATAGTGACCAAGAACAGCGTTCTACCACCTACACTATGGCATAGGCTGGACGTACCAACTTCTCGTGTTCCTACACTGGGTGCGGGTTGTGACACGTTTTTAGTGGTGGTCCATGCAGGTCGAGAGTCGCATTATTGCGATATCGTAGTAGCACAAACTGCTACGAGCCTGTGATAGAATATATGAAGTAAGGTGTTAGAATGAGAAGATACTCAATCACAGTTAGAAATCCTTGAGAGATTACTGGGACGACCCTTGAGAATCTTATTTAAACTTCAATTTGAAATCCCTTCCTTTGTTTTGTTCACCCTTACTCCTTGTTACTGAATTTGATTTTTGATGGATCGTTGTTGATTTTGATTTTTCTATCGAGATGAATTTTATGGCCCGAGTTACGATAATTTCTGATAACATATGTTGATGGGAATATCAGGGATGGTAAAATGTCTACTTGATTATAGAACCTGCAATTTATCGCAGCCATATTAGCCGGCATGGCAGAAATGTAGAGACCTGACTTCGGATGTACATATCTTGGCTATGAGATTTGAAATTTCTCACAGCTATACTATTCGACATAGCAAGAATTCTAGACGATATTATTATAGAGGTGCATATATACCCCAGTTATGGAATCTATCATTTATCGCAGCCTTGCTTACTGGCATGGCGAGGATTCTGAGTAACATGATTTTGGACAGACGCATATGATTATCAGATTGTATCTTGAGAAGGTTTTTAAACATATCATCTCTAACGTACCCTTCTGATGTTATAAAATTGTATTCCATCATCAAATAACTTAAGAGTAGGGATATTTTAGTTTTTGTAGAGCTTATTCATATGTAGTTCTTTCATAGTGTAATGATATGATGACTTGTAGAGTGTTTGTACCCTAGATAAGATAGTTAGCATTGGTATTAGAATAGTAACCCATTGTAAATGATACCTCTGTTATTTATAATACCTACCAGTTTTCATATAGGATGTTAGTCTGCCTTACAGCCTTGATGATTTATTATTTTTCTTATCCTTTCCAGTAGGGCACCCATGACCAGAGCCTGTCCTTGAGTGTAGCTGTAGCTTCGCCTGAGACTGTGAGTCTTTCTCTGCGTCCTATAGTGGTACCCCATACCATATTCTCGGGAGATTTGTTTCCTGATGGAGCTCAGATATTCGAACTTCTCCGGGATGTGTTAGAGACACAGAGAGTTCAGGCTGAGATCTTGATGGAGCAGTATCTAGTTCCACCTAGAGCCTCAGAAGTACCCAGATTTCTAGCCTAGACCTTAGTATGTCTTTTGAGATAATTGATACACCCGACATTGTTTGTATGTTTTGGTACCTTATGATTGTTTTGTGCTGTAGTATGACTAGAATGGCTAGATGGGAATCCTAGAGAGAGTATTCTAGGTAGACGAATATTCTTTCTGTGACTTTGATTTCTGGAACGTTAGCTATGTAAATCTTTAGAAACTTCCTTCATAAGTTTGTAGTAGACAAGATTATCTTCACTTTGATATATTATGTCCCACTCAAACTTTTTCCCTTGTACTACTTTTGCATCGCAGCTTTCGGTCCAATTTAGGCTATTTGACCATTCTCACTTTAATTATGATTATCATATGCATATTGCCATGACTTTTAATTTAGGAGCACAAGATTAGTTGTTTTCTCAAAACTAACTTCACATACATGACCTATACATGATATCCTACATCTATGACCTTCGTGTCCTATTCGAATACGCCATCTTATGCTCCATCATTATCATACGACTTTCCTGACACAAGATCCCATCTTGATTTACCCTACGGAGTCGCTTTTATTTCCGACTCGAATTGGGGACACCTTTTCGACCAAAACCTACCGACCGAAATTTGGGATATGACCCATGTTAAGCCTACTACCCATATTTTACTTGTTGACCTTGTGTACTGCTAGGTAGAAACTTTGACCTTGATAGTTGGGGGTTAGACCTAGAAGGAGTAGGACCACTCTTAAATTTTGAGGACGAAATTCTTCTAAGGAGGGTAGACTTGTAACACCCACTTTTCTAAAATGAGGGTAATTTTAAACTTTTGTAAAAGTTAATTATTTAATAATATGATTTATGATTTATGTAGATTTTTAATTTATTTAAAACTATTTAAAATTGGTGAATTATAATTTTGATGTGTTAGCTAGTGAACCCTAGAACTGTTGAGCCTAGAGACTAACCATGACCATGGGGACCTAACCATGTGATTAGAATGACTAATTACAACTTTTTAGGCTAAGAGTATTTTGGTCATTTTGTGACTTTTGAGTTATTTAAAATTTTGATTAATTGGTGAATTTTAGATTATTTTAATAATATTTAAATTGATGTATTATGATTTTGGTTATTTTTATATTTAAATATTTTAGGAATTTTTATATTTTAATATAGATTTTACGGGATTTGTTTAGTCGGATTTGAGTTTCGTTTTGTTTCGACTTGTGTTAGTGACCCGGGTAGCTTAGACTGTAGATAGGATCCCAAGATTAGTTAGTCATGGCCCACAAACCCCACTAATTAAGTTAGTGAGTTTAGACTAATCCAACTTGTTAGATTTGTTAAGTTAGAGGCTTAAATTTAACCCTTTTGATCCCAAACTTGAATCTAACTTAAAATTAACTAAGAGGACTAGTTGAGGCCTTATTAGGCTTTCCTCCAAGGCCCAAATAGGATTTAATGGCAGCCACTATAGGTAGGTTAGCCTCCCTTCCTTTCATTTCGTTCCATCTTGCCTCTTTTCCTTCATAAAGTGTTCTTCCCCAAATTGAGAGCTTCTCTCTTTGATTTGATCTCCAAATCCTTACATCCCTCCCCCAAAACTTCCATCCAACCTTATCATAATACCAAGGGAGGGTGCTAGCAAATATTTGGAGCAAAATGCAAGAAGGAGTGTCCTTTTTGGAAGATCTTTGTGTCGGAGCCGTGTCCTTAAGAGTATCATTGGGATTCTACTGCCAATAGGTAAAACCAACCCTCTAAATTGATTTTCTATCCATATTAGTTAGTTTTGAATCCATAGGATCCACCTCCATGAAGGTACCCCCTTTAGATTCAAGTTTGAGGCCATTTGGAGCTCTCTTGAGGATTTTAGATATGTGTTTTGTGTCCTACTTGATAGATCCCAAATTAGGACACCCCATGTGTTTGGTTTATTGCCTAATAGGATTAATTGTGTTTTAAATTCATTTTTAGAATGGTTAGAGAGTGGATTGATCTTTGTTAGGATGGTTAGAATGAGTTTCATTTGGATTCCTATGTTTGTATCCAAGTATCTTGGCCTACATATGTTTCTTTTGTCCAAAACAACCCAAATTTGTCATAATATTTATCCACGTTTTTAGTAACCATAGCAACTTAGAAATGCCATATTTTTTTGCTCAAAACTCCGATTAATCTTCCATTTTTTTAAAAGAACCGTATCGAAGTTAGATTTCCAAATATATATTTTAATAAGCCAAAACCATTCTGAAACTTTCTGTAAAACTATTTGAGTGTTAGCTGTCCGAAAGACAAACGTATTTCGGTATTTTTGCGATTCCGGGAGCTTCCGGACACGAAAATGCGATCTATTTGAAGCTTCGGAAAGCTAACATGAAGGGCTACAACATACTTTAATCCAACAGTTTAGTGAATGTCCAATTGGTACAGTATTGATTTTAAGTAAAAGAGTGACTATACGATATAGGCATTTTATGTAACCTATGAGCCTATGTAGTATGGATATTAAATAAATATAGGTATCATAGGTTGTCGAGTATATGTATAATATAATACGTATATATATATTATTGTTAGTTAATATATGTTAGTATGTTTGTTAGATGTTGGTTAGTATAGGGTTTGATATGTTAGAGTTGTTATATGTTAGTGTAAGTTATATATGTTAGTATATTGTTAGATGTTGGTTAGTAGAGGGTTAGATATATTAGAGTTTGTTATATATTATTGTAAGTTATATTTGTTAGTATGAATGTTAGTTAGATAGTAGAGGTTAGTATTTTGTTAGATATTTGATATGTTGTTAGATAGTTTGATATTAGATATCTAGTATATTAGATATTGATATGTTAGTAGGTTATGTTAGTTCTAGATATTGGTATATTAGCAAGTTAGTCTCTATAGGTCATATGTTAGATATTAGTTAAGATGTTATGTTAATACATTAGATAGTTAGTTAATTAGATATTTGAGAGGTATCTTGGTATCTCATGATACCAAGTTAGCATCCTAAGATAAATATGAATTACCTTTACATTCAAGATAAATGATTAGTTTACCTTATGACCAAGGTATTGGTTTTGGGATGCCAATATGACCAAGGTTGATATGGTATCCTAGTGTTAGTGGGTTAGTGTCTAAGTATTTGAGTTTGAGTAGGTGATGTTAGATTGTGGAAGGGTTATATAGATAGGTATATATATTTTTGGGTTATATAGTATCTATATATATTATGAGAGTATATAGATATAGATTATGGTTCATAGTGAGGATATGTATATACTTGATATATGATATCTATATGTATGTGTTAGGGTGGTACTATATGGATAAGGATATATGTGATATATATGTAATATATATTATATAACTAAGTTTGTGTGCCTTGTTAGCTATGTAGTTTAGCTATGTGCCTTGATTTAGGCTATGTGTTAGATAACAATGGTACTAGTATACTTGATTATTTAGGTCGTAGACTTGTTTAGACCTAGAATAAATAACCTAGACTAGTTTGACCATTGTTGACCAAACCTTAGCTAGTTCATTAGGCTAGTTGTCCTAGTTTTACCAAACTAGTTGACCAGAGTTGACCAAGAGTTGACTTTGACCTAGATTGACTTAGACTCATGTAGATTGCTTTATAATTTCAACTACCATATAAATTGAACTCTATATAACTTGTGTTGCTCTAACTAGGACTCTGTGACTCCAGTTGGCCATCTTTTTATATCAGATGTTCAGGATATCAGGCGAGTATATTCTCTGATTTTTTCATACTTATTAGGATTTATATTCTTGCTCTAGATTACTTTACTTGATTCTGTCACGTTGTTAACACGGATTGGTACTATATGGATCCTTACATTGCGATGTTATCTCCCTCGGGAGCATCGGGTACATTATGTCATGTGCATTTCACTTTCATCATATACTTCTGTACTTTTACTATTCATGTATACTCTTGTGATTCATGTACTCTCATATTCAGAGAGCCCTCATGTATACCTTCATGTGCATCTATTTATGGGCCCCATGTAAAATATTATACAATAACATAACTTGTCTGGATCCTTGTGTATTGATTGGGGTACGGGAGAGTAGAAGCAGTCATGTGAACAATTCCAAAGTAGTGTAATCATTGTACAAACTCTTTAGTATAATCATGTGTAAATTTAAGCCGTTCACATGTCTATCTTGTACTCTACATCACTAGTCACTGATAGTTCTCTACTTATAGTAGCTATTTATATTACAGTTCTCTCTCTTTTACTACATGTACTTTCTTTCAGCATTTCATGTATTTTACTATATTGCATGCTTTATATTCCTGCCTTGATATGAACTATTGTCATTACTGTCCTGACTGGACCTGTTAAAAATATTACAGGTAACATAGAGATTCACAGCTAGCCGAGAGGATCAGTAGAGCTTGGAGTAGATTGCTAGTTTATGGTTTAGTTTTCTCTGTTGGAATTTGTATTGTAATAAGTGGAGATTTGACTTGTATTTGAGATTGTTTGAGATATTATTATTTTAGAAGTTTATTTAAGTTATTGCTTTGAGTTTAGTATAGACTTCTGTATTATCCTATCGTGCTTAGACTGTGATTGAGTTATATCATATCTTATACTTGTCCTCCATTCGGAGTTGAGATTATGATAGGTACATCATATAATTGTGTGAGTTGTTGATTAGATAGTGACCTAGAACAGCGTTCTACCGTCGACACTGAGGCATAGGCTGGACGTAACCACTTCGTGTGCCCCTACACTGGGAGCGGGTCGTGACATTTCTGAAGTAAAGGAAAGGGCTGGGCCTACCACCATCTTGCTTCTGAGGTTGGCACAGGCGAGTAGCTGCGCCTCTAGCTTGAAGGCTTTGGCTTCTGAAGTAAAGAACGATAAATACCCGTTCTTTAAGGACTTTCTTCTTAATTGCCACCATAATATGAGGAATTCCAAGGGTCTAAGACTGACACTCATCGTGCTGAGTCTTAGGTTCATCCCATTAATACGAGAATTTTGACCATCGGCCATGTGGCATGCACTCTGGGCCATTCTCGGTCCTATAAAAGGGGAAGTTCTCCTCTGAAGAGTTGTTGTCTTCTTCTTGGCATCCTTCCATGCGATATCCAAACAACTTCGAGCGACGATCGACCTTGTATAAGTCGGGTGCTGGTTGAGGCTTTTCTCGTTCACAGGAGCCATGTTCTTATAGAAGAACTATGTGTAGAAGGAGCCATTGCTGCCCTTAAGAAGTATGTAAATGTCCTCCTTAGGGAGTTCAACTCTAGGCGATGTCTGGGGGATATTCGAGGTCTTGACGACCTGGGTCATGGGTAGATAGCCAACCCAAAGAGCCACAGGTTATGCTTTGTCCTTCCCATTCAGGGCTTCACGACCTGCTGCGCTCTTTGAAGGCTCGGGCCAATGACTGCTTCAGGAAGCTGCTTGCTTTGGCCGAGTGGCTGATATGCTTCTGGGAGGCTGCGTCTATAAAAAGGTCAGAATACGCCTCGATGGAGGTTAATCTTCTTGCATGAAGATGAAGGGCTGCGTTTTGACGAAGATCGAATCCCTAGCAGGCCCATCTAGGATCTGTCAAATCTGTACCAGATCCTTTGTAGACAAACAGAATTAGTCCTTTTTGTATAGTCTTGATGTGTCTGTACTAGACTTTGGTAGACATGACATATAAGAAACTTTTTTCTATATCTTCTGTTTTGTCTTTTTAGCACTTGGGCTGAGCCTTTGTATCATCTGCTATGTGGCGAAGGGATGTCATCAGCTGAGATTTTTCATGCTTCTACCAGACCCCCTTCAAAGTGTCCCGAACTTAAGTCAAGCTCGGGATACTTTGAACAGAAGCATGAACACGTGGTAGGACTGTACAAGCTGGGTGATGGCTGGTGTCACGCATAACTCTTTAGCATTAATTGTCCTGAGTCATCGTTTCAGAATAAGAGCTCCTGATGACTTCTTGATATTGGAGCCTCTTGTATCTTTGCAGGGATTGCGAATCTCTTTGGCAGAGGAGGTTCAGAGTCACGTTCCTTCGGTCACTCGTAGTATTGTCATCTGACATGGAGTGGAGCTTTGGCTTAGCTTGTAAGCTTCCTTCTGACCGACATCTGGCTTGTGCTTGGACCACATGAATAGTCTGTATAAAGGACTACCCCTTTCAAGAGAAGACTCAGCTACTTCCACAATGGCCTTGCTTGCCCGACACTCGGCTGTTGACGACCCTGGAGTTTGCTTGAGGCGGCCGTCGGTGGCAAAACTTTTTGTCCGAAGAAGCCGTAGTAGAACTACCACTGGATCTCGAAATGTCCCTACGCTCTGGATGTCGTGGGCATCAATGGCGTCTTGGACCTCTGCTTCCTGGATTTGGATTGCTTGCCATTTCGAGGAATAGTAAGGCCTGCAGCTGTGGTTGCTCCTATGGCCAGCTGGGGCGATAGGGGAGTCTTGTGTTGGTCTTCATCCCCGGCTTGCGCTAGTAGCTACTTCGGGCGGTGGCTTCCTTTTAACCAGGAAGTGATTGGCTCTGTCACCACCTCGCCCGCGCTATTGAGAGCTTGTACTGCAATCTTAGCCTTTTTGCTTCTGTGTATGTAACTACGAAGAGTCTGTAATAGGTCTTTGTAGCCACATATTTTTATATATAGAAGCTTTCCTGTCCCCTTTGCTTTTGTCTTCAAAATATGAGGGAATCTTTACCAGGGATTTGCCTAACCAAAGGTAATATGGACGTGGTAGGCTTAATCTTTGCCGGGATATAGAACAACAACCCAGAGGTAATATGGACGTGAACTGTTTTCTAGACCATCGGAATAACCATAGAGGTGATACGAGCAGAACGACTACTCAGAGGTAATATGGACATGATAGTCGCATCTTATAGGTGTAGAGGAGCAATCCAGAGGTAATGTGGATGTGAAGTGCTTCATCTATTTGAGAAAATATATAGGAGAGAGAGGGAGATCCCCTTACCAGAACTCATAGGCACCATTTTCAGGAGATGTAGGCACATATGCTGGTTCCGCCTTCAGACGTAATATTTCTTTAGAAACTTGTCATTGATGGGCATCACTAGAAAGTCACCATTATGCTTAGCTAGCCGATAAGCACCGTTGGAGGATATCATTTCTATGACGATCGGTCCTTCCCACTTGGGCTCGAACTTTCCAGTCATCTTGTGAGTCATTACCATCGGTCTTTGTACTGCCAAGATGAGGTCGCCCACTTGGTATGATCTTTTATGGACCTTTTTGTTGAAGGCCCCAGAGATGCGGGCTTGGTAAAGCTCGATCATTTACTGCACGAGCAAGCGCTTTTCATCCAGCACTTCTAACTCTTGTAACCGCCTACGCTGATTATCTTTGACGGTTAAGCTTGCAGAGGCCATGTTAGCAGACAACATCTTCTTAAAAACTTGATCGGTGCTGGTGTCAGAGTCCCAAATAGAGAAGTCAGAAGAGTGTGAGTGCCTCATGACTTCTTCCTCTGAGTCTTCTGAGGTGGATGTAGGTGTAACGTACACCAACCCTCGACGGGTACGTTGGTAATAGTTTTGAGCTTTTCCTTTGGAGCATGAATCCGTAAGGAAAGACGCTGTCCCTTGCCATAATTGAGCCCCTTGTTGTTGTTCAGGTCATAACCCATCTTCTGAATGAGATTTTTGGCCTATGCAGTGTAGCAGTAGAACTGCATCTTGCCGCTGTCGAGGTCTGGGTCTTCAAGAGTTATTCGCTGCGGATGCTCCAATCGACCAAATATGATGGGTTTATCTTCTTTTTTCCTGGCTGGAACTACGAAGTAGGTACCCCGGGCAGGGACAACTCGGCTCACATGGTTGACGGTCATCACCTATATTTGTAGCTTATACAGAGAGTTATCTAGGAAATATTTGGTGTTCCAGCATGCACCAGAGTAGTTCGAAGACAACTTCTGTCAATAAAGTGGGATATCTTATCCTGGGAGATTACATCGTCGAAAGCGTGTGCCTCATTGTTGGCACAGACGTAGTCTTCTAGCTCTTCGTCGGTGAGGACTAAAGCTGTTTGCGGGAGGAGGGGGAGGATGCTTCCCTTCAGTTTGACCACTAAATGGGATGTAGTCGTATGCTCCTGAGCCTTCGCTTCGTGGTTGGACTTGGAGACCTCCGGGGTAGCCTTATTCGTATCGGCTCCTGACCATCTTCTATCATCATTGGAGGCGAAGGTAGAGCTCTGCCCCGAAGCTTAACAACGAGATCCGCTGATACTTTGGGAGGCGTTCCTTTCAATCGAACCTTTAAAGGTTCTTAGGTCACTGTTGCGCTTTCTGAGGCTATCTATGCCTCGTCATCAGCATCTATCATTATCCCAGGAGACTAACTTGTACAGATCAGCATCCGTACAGTAGGCTTCAAGTCCTCGAAAAGGGTCGATATCAGTAAACTCCGTTTTGATGGTCCCATCGCTGGCCACATACTTTATGTACTGATGTAGGGTGGAAGGGACAATCATGTACTCATGGATCCATGGTCGTCCTAGCAGCATGTTGTAGTTTATGTCTGCATCGATGACATAGCAAGTTACTTCAGTATGGAGGTCACCAATCTGACACTTCAGAAAAATTTTACCCAAAGGCTCGCTCTTTTCTGCGTTGAAGCCGCTGATTGTAGTGTTCGAGGCTGTCAATCGATGCATCGAAATCCTTAGAGTTTGAAGGAGGCTTCTTGGGATAATGCTCAGAGAGGAACCCGGGTCGATGTGGATAAGATCGACCTTAATGGCACCGACATACCCTGTATAATACAGGGGGCGATTGTGTCGGTTATTCTTTAGCAACATGTTTTGTTTGGTGAAAGTGATACTGGAAATGACTTCGACCATGCTGTGGCAATGTGGGCAAGTTGCAGGATCGCCTTTTGGTGGCCGAACCTGAGTAAGGAAGGACTCGACGTTCTGTAAGGCTTCACTAAGCGCGTCTCTTTAGAGAGACGGAGGAGCTCTAAAAGTGACAATCTAGCCGGAGTGTTGGCCAGCTGTGCTAGAATATCGAAGTTGTAGGGCTTGATAGACACTATTGTCGGATCCTTTCTGAGAGGTTTGTCGAAGCAAACATCCTTCTATTTTTGCTTATCCGTGGTAGGAGCCCGAGATGGACCTGCCTCTGGTGCGTCAGGAGCTTGAGATGGACCTGCTCCTGATACATCTGGGACAGGGGAAGTAGTCGGTGGAGACTCCTCCTTCTTTAGAGCCTGGCTCTTCTTTTGTCGATGCGCTGAGCGGGTTGTCACCAAAGGATCATCGGTCGAAGCCGAGACCATGCGGCATGTTTTGCTTTTCTTTCCTTTGGTAGAAAGTGTCGTAGGTGCCATCATGTCGGGGACTAAGTCAGGATGAATCCACATGACTTTGCCTTGAGGTGTGGAGAACGGGATGAGCCCTTGAGCGTTGTCCAGTGCTGGTGGAAGGTTGACTACTTCCATTGTCGCCTTTGGAATGGGGACGGCGCCGTCTTGTACCTCTGTGGCTGGAAAACTCCCAAACTGGAGAGTAACCATGTTGGCCGTAACGGTCTCCTCCTCATAATCCAACGATATAACGTTAGCGTTGATGAGGCGCTTGATTTGCCTTTTCAACACATAGCAATCTCGTATTGAGTGGTGGACGTACTGGTAGTAATGACAGTACTTGGGATTGTCTACCTTTTATACTTCATCCGGACGCCTGGGTGTCGGGATGGATAGTTTGCCACTCTTCGTAAGCATCTCGAAGAGCTCCAGCGTATCCTCGTCATTGAAGGAGTAAGTATCCCTCGGCCTCTGTATTTCTGCGAACTTGGGGTTCACGGATGATGAACCTTTGGAGATGTTGACGAACATGGCCTGCTTGCCTTTTTCGTTTTTAGGGTCGCTGCTGGACGACCGTCTCCCCTTTGTCTTCAGGCGCAGGAAAGTGTAGCCCTAGGAGCTGCGCGTCCTGGGCTTTCGTCTGTGCGGCGTCCGCCTCTGTAATAAAAGGCGTCTACTCCATGCAGGAAGTACTGTGCCACAATTTGATTGTCGGTAGCATGTTCTTACGGCATGAGTCCATAAGCATGGGCTCAGACATGCCGGGCGATAATCTAAGGGATGCCTGGCAGAAGCGCTCGATGTATGTGCGGACAGGCTCCTTCTCCCTTTAGATAATTTCCATGAGAGTCGACATCGTCATGTCCATCCCTCCTTCGTAGAATCGGTCCACGATCAGAGTCTTCAGGTCTTCAAATGACGAGATACAATCGTTCGTAATACTGCAGAACCATTCATAGGCTACCCCCTGCAGGGCTCCTATGAATATATTGGATAGGAGGGCATCATGCTTTGGTAGGTATCCAGTTACCGAGGAAAAGTACCTCAAGTATTATCGAGGAGACTCTTCCCTTCGTAAGGTGTAAGCGTCTGTAGATTGTATTTGGGGGGTAGACGACGTTGTCCCACTCGACAGGGTATGGTTGCCAGATACCCATCTTCCGGAGTACGGCTTGCTTCTTCTTGGCATCATAACGAGCATACAGCTCCTTGATGGCCTGTTGTATCTCGGTCGATATTGCAGAACCTGTAGCCGATGGAGTAGTTGTTAGGGTTATATACTAAAAGCATCACTTTTGTAGTAACCTTTTTTCCTTAAATTTTGAATGAGAATCATATGGGCAAATGTTTGCATATTGTATTTGTTGCAAGTGTTAATGCAAATATCTGATATTCTATATTGTAGATAATATGGTGTGTGGTGTCACAAAGAAGATCATATTATCAGTTTCCTATGGAGTATATAAATAGTTCACAACCTAGATGGACTTGGACAATCTATTGGAAAGGTTGTAGTGTAATCTGGTATTAGTCTATCTTGACTATAGGTTTACACTAGTACACTTTGTGTGTATTGAACAGGACCACTTGAGGTTGTTCTCTTTGTACTGACTACATAAGAGAACAAACACCTCTGTTATTATGAATGCTCGTACTCTTAATCCGGATATAATAACGGACATGTATATGCAATATGCATTACTTTGACTCATAAAAGAGTGAGATTCATTATGGATCAACAACCTCTATGAATTGGGTAATAACATTGTATGTATGATGGGCTGTTGATTATAAATGGAATCCATGTCCCGATACATCGGGTTGATGATGTCCTCTTAAGGAGCTCATAAGGATTGTCATGTAAACCCTGCAGGTGGATTATATCCGACATGACAAATAAAGTTGAGCGGTACTACTTAAGGATAAAAGATGTCGAATCGATATAGTTGTCAGTAACTTAATTTGATCGACGGACATACGATATCTTAACATGGGGAGCCAAACGAGCATATAATAAAAGGAGCCCACAAACATAATTTGGGATTAGGGAGGTAGTGCAACAATATCTCATTAGTGGACCGAGCTATTGTTAATGGGCCTGGATTGTGTGTTCGGGCTGAACACGGGATATCCAGATCCGTTAGGAGGCCTAACCCTAATTTCTCCTCATGGTCCTTGCCGTAGCCTATATATCCTCTATTCTCTGGCCGCCAGATTAATGATTAGAAATCTGAAATTTTCTCTAAATTCGTGATTCACGTAAGGAGAGAAAGAGAGTGCTGCCAAGGAGAAGAAAAGGTTGGGAGATCGTCGCCCACACGACGTCCAACTCGAGGAAGGAATATGTGCAGAAGATCTTGGGGTCGTCCGCTCGAGATTGCCAGGAATTACTTGTCTCCTTTCTGCTGCAGGTATAATTCGTGAACCCTAGTTTCCGCCTATGAAGGGTTAGAACACGTATTTGATCTGTTTAACTTTCTATCGATCAATACGCACACCAAAGAAAGGGTCCTGGGAATCCCCAGTTCCATCAATTGGTATCAAAGCCACTTTGGATCTACGTATTGATTGATATGTCCATGTTGTCCAATAAAACTTGCGCTATGTAATAGTCGATAGATGTAGATCTGTTCTAACTCGGTTTTGCAGGCATCTTAGATCCAACTATTATGGTCTAATGCATGTTTTTGATTGTGTTGTTTAAACCACGGACATGTCGTGGATGTTGTTGTTGCTGTGGATGTAATTAAAATCACGAGGGTTGATCGTGCTTATTAATTTAATTTTTCAATCTAGATTATGTGTGAACTCCTTCGGGAGGCATAGGATTGATGTAATTTTAATTATTTTTTATCAATCGTGATGGCGGTGGTGGCTGTTTCTGACGCCGGACGAGATGCTGGTTTTGAGCAATCCAGAGGACGACAGATGATTTTCGATGAAGGAATCGACAGCCAAAACCTTAAAAAAAAATTGGGGCGCTGCCCCGAACCCCGCGACCTGACCGGGCAGGTCGAACCCCGTATAGATCTCCGCAGCGCCCGATTTTGGATTCGGATAGTTGAGGACGGAGCAGCAAAGATGACCATAATAGTTGGATATTTTCTCTTATTTTTGTCATTTTGCTTTTTCTAATTATACATGTTTATTATTGTGTGGTTGTTTTTTTGAAAAACCAAGCCTACATTAATAATGGACAACATGGACATAATATCAACTAGTAGAAAAACCCTCATTGTTAAATAACTAAGTGGGAGAGGATTTTTATTTAGTATAAATCCTATGGTCTCCATTACTGGTTTGTAGGTGATGTAATTATACTTGCGTGTTGGCTTTAGTGCTTTCCTCCATATCGGATGAGTATAATTATGGATCACCAGTACAAACTTCCTTAGGGATAATTGTAGAAAGTTACCTAGTATGTATTCACTTCTCTATCTGAAGGAACTCATTACAAGGTAATGGACTTAGTATTAAGTAATGGTATACACTTAGATACAAATAATAGTATCCTTCCCATCGGAGTCACTGCTATTATTTGTATGACCAGAGCAAGACCAGCATATTAATTTTATTTGTCATAAAGTTATATTGACATGATAGTAAAATTAATAAGAAAAATCTACTTGAACAAAGTTGAATTTGTATACGTCCACACTATCGTGGCATGCTAAATTCATGGTGTTCAAGGTGTCGGTGAATTTTTTATTATTGTTTTGAGGGAATCAATATTTAGTTAATTCAAAAAGTTTTTTTTGCCCTATATAATTTTATTTATGTGATTCTCAGGATTTCAAAAAAATGGGTTCTTTCAGTCCACTTATGGTGATTCTTAAAGAAAACAAACTTACTGGACCTAATTATATTGATTGGAAACGTAATTTGGACATTGTTCTGACTGCTGAGGAGTACAAATATGTACTTATTGAGGAATACCCACCTAAGCCTGATGCTAACTCTGATGAAGAGGTCAAAGAGGCTTATAAGAAGTAGAAAAAGGCAGATGAGATGGCGCGGTGTTACATTCTGGCATCTATGTCAAATGTACTGCAACATCAGCATCAGGCCATGGCCACAGCTTATGACATGATGTATAACCTCAAGGAACTTTTCGGACATCAAAGTAGAGCAGCTAGACAGTTTGCTATGAAATGTTTGATGAATACAAAAATGGCTGAGGGCACACCAGTAAGGGATCATGTTCTCAAGATGATGGGTCATCTGAATGAGATGGAGATCCTTGGAGCTGAAATCGATGGGGAAACCCAGGTCGATATCATTCTCGGGACTCTGCCTAAAAGTTTTGACAATTTTTGCCTTAATTACAACATGAACAAAAGGTTATATAGTTTGACAGAACTTGCAAAAGAGCTACAGGATGCTGAATCTCTCTTTAGGCAGAGTGGTCATGTTTTTGTTTCTGAAAAGGCTTCTACTTCTAAGCTAAAAGGCGGTAAGAAGAAGAATAACATTCAGAAACAGGCAAACTTAGCAAAGAAGGGCATGGGACCTCAAGGTGCGGTGAAAAAGCCGAAAGGCAAATGTTTCAAGTGCAAAGGGTCAGGACATTGGAAGACTGATTGTCCACTTCTCAAACAAGGGAACAAAGAAGGTATATCTCATTTACTAGTAGTTAAAACATGTTTAGCGGTGTTATCTACCGGCACCTGGGGTGTAGATACAGGAGCCACTAATCATGTCTGTAATACATTGCAGGGGTTCCAGGAAACCAGACGGCTCAGTGATGGAGAGATATGCTTGTTTATGGGTGATGCTACAAAAGTATCGATCATTGCATTAGGAGATGTTACTTTATCTTTTGGTAGAAATAAGTCTTTGACATTGAGAGATTGTCTTTATGCACCTTCACTTAGAAGAAATTTAGTTTCTGTTTCTATGTTAGTTAAGGATGGATATTCAGTTTATTTTAATGACAATATTATTATTAGAAAGTTTATCTGTTCTGGTGCATTGGTTGATAATTTGTGTGTCATTAATCCTATTTCGCCCACAATGCAACTTATAAAAATGAATAATATGTCATCTAACTTAAATAAGAGAAAAGAACCTTCTTGTATGAACCAAACATATCTTTGGCACTTACGATTGGGGCATATTAACCTAAGAAGGATTCAAAGACTGGTTGAAGATGGACCTTTGAGTTCATTGGAAGTGGAGGCACTACCAGTCTGTGAATCCTGCTTGGAAGGTAAAATGACCAAAAGGTCTTTTACGGCAAAGGAGTATAGGGCCAAAGATGTGTTGGAATTGGTTCATTCTGATTTGTGTGGACCTATGACTATCCAAGCTAGAGGTGGCTTTGAATATTTTGTCACATTTATTGACGATTATTCAAGGTATGGATACATTTATTTGATGCGCCGTAAGTCTGAGTGCTTTGAGAAATTCAAAGAGTACAAGGCTGAAACGGAGAAACGTCATGGAAAATATATCAAGTCATTACGATCAGATCGTGGTGGCGAGTACCTCTTTGGAGAGTTTAGGGATTATTTATCAGAGGCTGGGATTGCATCCCAATTGACTGCACCTGGAATGCCCCAACAGAATGGTGTAGCCGAAAGAAGGAATAGAACTCTTATGGAGATGGTTAGATCAATGATGAGTTATTCGGATTTGCCAGATTCGTTTTGGGGATATGCCTTAGAGACTGCAGCTTATATTTTGAACTTGGTTCCTTCTAAGTCAGTACCTCTTACTCCCACTGAGTTGTGGATTGGGGGTAAGCCTAGTCTGAAACATGTTCGCATTTGGGGTAGTCCAGCACATGTGTTGAATGGGAAAGCAGATAAGTTGAAATCTCGTACAGAAGTATGCTTGTTTGTAGGCTATCCAAGAGGAACGAAAGGAGGTTTATTTTATAGTCCTAAGGATCAGAAGGTCATTGTTAGCACCAATGCCCGATTCTTAGAGGAAGACTATGTGATGAACCATAAACCCACAAGTAGAGTTGTTCTAGAAGAACTGAGACGTGAGACACCAAGTACTTCAGTACCAACAGTACAAGAGGATGAACCACAAATAACTGCACAACATGTCACAAATGTTACACCACAACCGATAGTGCCTCGTCGTAGTGGGAGGGTTGTGATACAACCTGATAGATATATGTTCTTGGGAGAGTCGTCAAACTTCGTCCCTGAGGAACAAGATTATGATCCCTGTACCTAAAATGAAGCACTCCAAGATAAAGATGCAGAGTCTTGGCAAAAAGCAATGATATCTGAAATAGAATCTATGGATTCTAATCAGGTCTGGGAGCTTGTAGAACCACCTGTTGGTGTAAAAGCCATTGGATGCAAGTGGGTCTATAAGAGAAAAAGAGGATCAGACGGTAAGGTTGAAACCTTTAAAGCTCGGCTTGTAGCAAAAGGTTTTACTCAAAGAGAGGGTATCGATTATGAGGAAACCTTTTCTCCTGTAGCCATGCTTAAGTCTATTCGGATTCTTTTATCTATTGTAGCTCATCTCGATTATGAGATTTGGCAAATGGATGTCAAGACAGCTTTCCTTAATGGAAGTCTTGAGGAAGGCATCTATATGAAGCAACCAGACGGGTTCATTGAAAAGGGCCAGGAGCATCTTGTTTGTAAGCTCAAAAAGTCTATTTATGGACTTAAGCAAGCTTCCAGATCTTGGAACATCTGTTTTGATCAGGTGATAAAATCCTATGGATTTGATCAATGTCAGGATGAATCATGTGTATACAGAAAGTGTGACGGAAACGTGGTGGTGTTCCTAGTACTTTATGTGGATGACATCTTGCTCATTGGAAACAATGTTAAGGTATTATCTGATGTAAGGGTATGGTTATCCAAACAGTTTGATATGAAGGACTTGGGAGAAGTAGGTCACATCCTTGCGATCAAAGTTCTACGAGATCGCAAGAAAAGGATGTTGGGCTTATCCCAAGCTTCCTATATCGATACTGTACTAACTCGTTTTAGTATACAAAATTTTAAGAAAGGTTTCTTACCTTTTAGACATGGAATTGCCCTATCAAAGGAGCAGTGTCCGAGGACACCTAAAGAGATAGAGAACATGAAGGCAGTTCCTTATGCTTCAGCAGTAGGAAGCTTAATGTATGCAATGCTATGTACGAGACCAGACATCTGTTTTACCGTAGGCATGGTCAGCAGATATCAGTCTAACCCAGGACAAGAGCACTGGACTGCCGTAAAGCATATTTTGAAGTACCTGAAAAGGACTAAAGAGTATGCTAGTTTACCAGGCAGATAGTTTAGTTCCCTTGGGGTATACAGACTCAGATTTTCAGTCAGATAGGGATTCCAGGAAATCTAACTCAGGTTATGTGTTTACTTTGGGAGGTGGAGCCATTGTGTGGAGGAGTAGCAAGCAAAAATGTATTACTGATTCCACCATGGAAGCCGAGTATGTGGCAGCCTCTGAGGCAGCCAAAGAAGCGGTTTGGCTCAGAAACTTTCTATTAGACTTGGATGTGGTACCTAGTTTGCCTAAGTCTATTACACTTTATTGTGATAATAGTGGTGCAGTTGCAAACTCGAAGGAACCACGAGCCCATAAGACAGGCAAACACATTGAGCGCAAGTACCACCTGATACGAGATTTCATAAAGACAGGAAAAGTTATTATGATCAAGATAGCATTAGCCGACAACCTAGCTGATCCCTTTACAAAGAGCTTACCAGCTAAGGCTTTTGACAGTCATGTTGAGGGAATGGGAGTCAGATGTGTAGCAGCATGGCTTTAAGTATAAGTGGGAGATTTGTAACAGTATACTGAAAAGCAATGCTTTGAGTATAAGTGGGAGATTGTTAGGATTATATACTAAAAGCATCACTTTTGTAGTAACCTTTTTCCTTAAATTTTGAATGAGAATCATATAGGCAAATGTTTGCATATTGTATTTGTTGCAAATGTTAATGCAAATGTCTGATATTCTATATTGTAGATAATATGGTGTGTGGTGTCACACAGAAGATCATATTATCAGTTTTCTATGGAGTATATAAATAGTTCACAACCTAGATGGACTTGGACAATCTATTGAAAAGGTTGTTGTGTAATCTGGTATTAGTCTATCTTGACTATAGGTTTACACTAGTACACTTTGTGTGTATTGAACAGGACCACTTGAGGTTGTTCTCTTTGTACTGACTACATAAGAGAACAAACACCTCTGTTATTATGAATGCTCGTACTCTTAATCCGGATATAATAACGGACATGTATATGTAATGTGCATTACTTTGACTCATAAAAGAGTGAAATTCATTATGGATCAACAACCTCTATGAATTGGGTAATAACATTGTATGTATGATGGGCTGTTGATTATAAATGGAATCTATGTCCCGATACATCGGGTTGATGATGTCCTCTTAAGGAGCTCATAAGGATTGTCATGTAAACCCTACAGGTGGATTATATCCGACATGACAAATAAAGTTGAGCGGTACTACTTAAGGATAAAAGATGTCGAATCGATATAGTTGTCAGTAACATAATTTGATCGACGGACATACGATATCTTAACATGGGGAGCCAAACGAGCATATAATAAAAGGAGCCCACAAACATAATTTGGGATTAGGGAGGTAGTGCAACAATAGCTCATTAGTGGACCGAGCTATTGTTAATGGGCCTGGATTGTGTGTTCGGGCTGAACACGGGATATCCAGATCCGTTAGGAGGCCTAACCCTAATTTCTCCTCATGGTCTCTGCCGTAGCCTATATATATCCTCTATTCTCTGGCCGCCAGATTAATGATTAGAAATCTGAAATTTTCTCTAAATTCATGATTTACGTAAGGAGAAAAAGAGAGTGCTGCCAAGGAGAAGAAAAGGTTGGAAGATCGTCGCCCACACAACGTCCAACTCGAGGAAGGAATACGTGCAGAAGATCTTGGGGTCGTCCGCTCGAGATTGCCAGGAATTACTTGTCTCCTTTAAGCCGCAGATATAATTCGTGAACCCTAGTTTCCGCCTATGAAGGGTTAGAACACGTATTTGATCTGTTTAACTTTCTATCGATTAATACGCACACCAAAGGAAGGGTCCTGGGAATCTCGAGTTCCATCAGGTCCTACCTGGTGGGCGACAAGCAGCCTGCTGAATCCATCATTAGTTGGCAGATCAACCACAGGTGTAGAGGCAGCGGGGCCATATTGCTCTTGAGGTCGATTATGACCGAAAACAGAGTCTTTATGGTGTCTATCAACGTATCTAACTTTGTCTCGAGGGCTTCGATACGTCTGAGAGCTTCGTTGTTGTCTTCCTCGTTGCCATCGGCCATTAACACGGACCAAGTGTGAGGATGAGTCGAGGGAGCCATGGATCCTTCGCTCTCTGGCTCAGACGCCTTAGTCTCGCCGTCTTGAGGATACACCGTAAGATTGTGATCTTCCTCGGACTCAGCACGGTTGCTACCCAAAGCCTGGTGACTGGCTGCGCTGATGGAGGCATCCGTGTCGTATTGCTCCTTCTCAGATCGGAACACGGGATTGTCGTGCATGGTAGGAGGCTGGCTACCCCCAGTATTGTCATGACCCGTACCCTAATTAGGGGCACGAGTACGTGGTTATGTCCAGCCTACGCCACAGAATCGGTGGTAGAACGTTGTATAGGTCGTCTACAAATACTACAACTAAATAGTATAAAGGTACCTGTACAGTATATACACTCCGAATGGAGGTGACATAGCAAATGCAGTCTCAATTACAAGATAAAACTAAGGTAGATAGCACGGAAAGAAAATATGATAGATATGAAAACAGAAAATGAGTTCAACATCCAACACAGCTAGAGAGAAACAAACAACATCACAGAGTCACAAAGTATAAATATAAGCTACTACAGTCTAAAACAAAAGCTGGATCGCAGTCCAGACAACCCTAACTAAGCTATACTACTCTGGGTATGCAAAGTCTAGTGGCTCAACTAACAGGCCACAGTCCTGGCCTAAGTCTCCATCTGTCTCGACCCCATAGTAGGTCGAGTAGCCTGCCTCAGAAACATATGTAATATGTTAACGGTATCCTGTCAGGAAAATGAGCAAGTACAAACACTAATAGCAGTTCCATATAAATTGACAAATTCTATAAGAGACAGTATAATGAAATACAAGACAAAGTTATGGGATGACTTGGGAGCCATTCGAAAGCCGAACTACAACCCGTAAACTAAATAAGGACCGGGATTATAACCCTTCTCCCGAACAGAACCTAGCCTCCAATCAAAGTATAGCATAAAAGCATGTAGAATATGTGAAATACGAGACAAAATCAAAAAAAATATATATCAAGATGTGAGTATTGAATAGGACGACAATATATATATAGGATGACTTGGGAACTTTTCGGAAGCCGGGTTACAACCCTTAAACCAAACAAGGACCAGGGTTGTAACCCTTCTTCCGGACAGAACTTAGCCTCCTATGATAAATAAATATAAAAATGTGACTTGAATTATTAGAGCGTTATGTGATCGGCTTGGGAAGCATGATCAGGCTATCCACTTGGCCCGACAATCATATGAAAATCTGGTAAGGGTATAACGGCCAACCTGGATAACGAGCACATGAATAAGATCTCGCTACACCCTACGTGAGGTGAGAGTGGCGCAAGCACATGAATATAGTAACATGAGGCTTTGATCACATAGCCCCTAATAATTCTCCACCCCCGAATAGTATAATGGATCTGGACATGACACGTCATGACACGGGATTCAAAAGCAGGGGGCCAGCCCACTCCCAAATCGATGTCTATACAGTACATGAAATAAGAATATCGCGTACCAATATACCAAGGAAATCCAGGAATAACATCTCATGTCATGATCCAACATATACTAGTCCGTGAACTATCATGACTGGAAATCGAGTAAGACACTACAACTGAATCGGATATAGCAGATATCAAGATAATGAAAACTATCAGTGAGTGTACTCGCCTGTAGTCCTGAGCTGATAAGGTGAACAGATGCTCAGAGTAATCACAGACCTAAAGATGAGATACCATGAGTCAACAGGGTTTAATAATGAAAGGAAGCTAATCTAGTCATGATATGCAAGTCTAAGTCAAAACTAGGTCAAACTAAGTCACACTAAGCTAAACTAGGTCATACTGAGCTAAACTAGGTCACACTAGTACAACCATGGTCAAACAAGGTCACAAGAAGTCAATCCAAGTCAAACTAGGTCAATCTGGGTCAAGGGTTGACTTAGAGTTGACTTTTGGTCAAAAAGTCAACTCTGGTCAATACTGAGTCAACCCTGGGTCAATCCTAGGTCAAACTAATCAAATGTTGACTAACAGTTGACTTTCAGTCAACTGGTCAACTCTGGTTTGGTTTTGGGTCGATTCTAGGTCAAGCGTTGACTTGAAGTTGACTTTCGGTCAAAAAGTCAACTCTTGGTCAACGGGGGTCAAGACTAGCCTAAACTACTCTCATCTAGTCATTACCTACCAAGACAACCTATTTTTAATCCCATCTAGCAATCAGAAACCCAATACCTTATATTACCCAATATCCTAACATTTACCCTTTACAAGGTATTCCCATACCTTGCCCATTACAAAGGAAACCTCGCTAATACTCAAGATACTAACCTAGGCTCCTTAGGGTAGCTATATACTATCCTATCTAAGGTTTACCTACCAAGAAATCTGGGTTTTCTAGACATCTAGTCCATCTTATGGTCATGTTGGTTATCTCAAAATTACCTTAAAGTATCATGAGACACCCTATGGTATCTTGAGATATCACTCTCCTAACACTATCCAACCATATTAGCTCTATTAGGATACTAACTTATCTAGTACATTCACTAAACACACCCGACTAGGTCCAAAACTCTCAAATCTAACATATCGTATCCTAACTTATACTAACTTATAAGCTAACATACTAACAAGTCCTAACTAACAAATACCTAACAACTTGGTAGCAAACTCTATCTAATAAGGGCTAACTAATATATAGGGATGGCTAAATGGAAGGGGGCTAAATTCTAAAGGAAACTGGGGATTAAACGAATTAAAACTAAAGGCTTAAAAGCTTAATAAGCTGTCAATAAGCTGATGCTTATGCTCACTGCTTATGCTCACTGCTTATGCTGCTGCTTGCAATAGCTGATGCTGCTGTTTTTAAAAGCTGCTGCTGCTGCTGCTGCCGCAAGCTGCTGCTGCTTATTAGCTGCTGCTTTTCACTGCTTATCGCTGCTTTTGCTTATTGCTTATCAATCGCTTATATATATATATATATATATATATATATATATATATATATATATATATATATATTTTTATATATATATATATATATATATAAAAAAAAAAAAAAAAAAAATATATATATATATATATATATATATATATATATATATTATGAAACATGGAGAAAAATGTAATGACAAGCAATAACACATCTCTAACATATAAAAATCTAATATTATAATATGTATTAAATTATTTAAACACAAGTGTCCAATATTGGGGGTTTTTCATATGGACACAAAACTCAACTAGGACACTCATAAAAGCTCCAAATGGACACATAATGGACACAAATGGAGACACAACCATGGGGGTCATTCCTATGGATTCAAAATAATCCTATATGCATGTAGGGAGGAAATAGAGGAGATTATACCTCCCGGTTGATCGAATCTAAGGAAACTCCTCCCGATACGACACCGACACGTAGAGACCTCTAAATGGACACGAACCAAAGCCAAATCCTCCCAAACTTGGCTAGCACCCTCTTTTCATGGAGTAGAGAAGAAATGAAGAAGATTTTGTGGAAGAATAGATTGATTTGGAGATAAAATCAATGGTGGTTGGTCTCAAAATTTGGGGAAGAACAAGAGAGAAATTTGTGGATAAAAATAAATAAGAATGACTCATCCCTATCCCCTCTCATGGCTGGCCATATTGGCTAGGAATGACATTTTGGCAAAGTCCAAAATGCCCTCTCTAAGCTCCTATTGGTTTAACTTAAGTTAGGTTAGGGTTTGAGGCTAAATTAGTCTACTTTGAGTCTCTAATCAACAAAACTTAGTCATAATATTTAGTCTAACTATACTAACTTAAATATTGTCATATGTGGGCCATTTCTAACTAATAAGTGGGTCACACTAGAGTCAAAGCTACCCCGGGTCCACGATACAAGTCAGATTGAGTTGAAATTCGAACCCGACTCAAATAACCCCAAAATAATATCATAAATAATAAAATAAATTTCAAAAATAAAAAATGACAAAAATATCCCTGTTCTTGAAAACTGGGGGTGACAAATCTATCCACCTAAAAAAATTTCGTCCTCAAAATTAAAACAAAGCAATCACAGAAAAACATATGCAGAAAACAATCCCTCTCAAATACTTCCAAAAAAAATTTTAACAAAATAAATATCTCTTAAGGCACAACAACACTTGCAAATAAAAACTGTTACGTGTTCGACACGGACATGAAACCAACAAAAATCTTACCTATCAAAAACCAAATCAACAATCACCAATGCAAAAATATCAAAAAATAAATCAAAGAGGTCCAATGACCAAAATATCCTTGGGCCAGAAATGATACTGAAAATATCCTAATCACATGGTTAGGCTCTAGGTCAAACAGTCACTAGGATTTCACTAGTAAAACATCAAAATCACAAGTCATGGCTTAAAATTTTAAAAGGATTAAAATCTCCAAAATCAAAGCATGAATTAAATAACAATAATTAAATAACTAAAATTATAACATTTAAAATAACTCCCAATTAGAAACTGGGTGCTACAAGTCTATCCACCATAAAAAAATTCATCCTCAAAAATTAAGGTGTTAGTGCTCCTTATAGGTCAAACATCCCACAAACAAAATCTCAAAATTATGCAGTTCGATAATCGTATATGTTTGTCCAAAATCATGATACTCAGAATCTCCGTCATGCTAGTAAGCAAGGCTACAATAATCACAGAGTCCTCGACTAAGGTACATACCTCTAGAATCATGGTATTTAAAATTTTTGCATTGCCGCATGCTTGACAGCAAAAACCTTAAATTTCTATACCCGAGAAATATGTCCATAATCCGACTATATGTCCTCACGATGCCTGCTAGCATGACCCTAGAGGATTTTAAAATCTCATAATCGAAACAACCTAGCCCATACGACTTATCTAAGAAGAAAAAAATCGTATCACAAGAACAATATTTTTTTATCAAACGATCAAGGAACAGATGGAATCGAATTTCAAGACAGTTATAAGGAGGCAATACAGAAATGAGATCAAAAGATTGGAACCTGCAATCTGCCCTACTACTGCCTGAGTGTCCTCAACTGTCATAGCGAAAGCACTAGCCTGTTGCACTCTGTCCTAGCCTCTTCGGATTCCTCTAGCGTGGCAATCCCTCAGCTGGTGGTCGGGCGCCCCACAGTATAGACATACGCCCAACCTCTTCCTACAGGTCTTTCGACTGTGTCCCGGCTTCCCGCAGAAGCCGCACTAAGTAGTCTGACTCTGGCCCTGTCCCTAGTGCTGGTGGGCACGTGCTGGTGCCTGCTGAAGCTGTAACTGGGGCTGCTGCTGAATCTGTCTCTGCTGGAAGTAAGGGCGCTTCGCCGGCCCCTCACTAGAGCTTACTCCAAGAACATCGCTACCCATCTTCGGCTTGAGGCCGAAGTCCTCCTTAGCTATCTGCACCTCCATCAGTATCTGCTCGAAGGTTGCATCACGTCACCCGGAAGTACGAGTGCGAACCGCATGAATAAGGCCTCTCTGGAACTTGCGGGCCTTATACCCCTAATCCTGGATCAGATCTGGTGTAAACCTACTCAGACGGAAAAACCCTACTGCATACTCGTCCACCGACGAGTTCTCCTGCACCAATCCAACGAACTGGGCCTCCAGAGCTGTCAGAGCCACATCGGGGTAGAACTTCTCCTTGAAGAGCTGCCTGAAGTTCTCCCATGTCAAACCTCTCATTGACATACGAGGATCCGTATGAAACCACGTCAACGCGATGTCGAAGAACTGACTCGCCGCAGCTGTGACCCATAGTCCCCTCGGAACCACTACTAACTCCAGGCTCCTTTGGACGTCCTCCAACCAGTCATCTGCAAACAGGATACCCTCGGTACCCCTGAAGTCCTTCGGGTTCATATTCCTGAAATCTAGGTAAGTGCCAGGCCTTTCCTAACTCTGCTGCTGAACTGGGGCACCCTGAACTGTACCCGGTACAATCCTCTCTATTGATGCCATCACCAGCTGATGGGAGTTCTCCATGCTCTGCCATAACACCTCTGTCTGGCGGTGCTGTGCCTCGATCTGGGCCCTCTGGGTCTGTAACATCTGCTGTAGAAGGGCCATCATCTGCTGTGTATCAGTCGGTAGCGGAGGCGGCGGTGAAATAGTCTCAGGAATGACTATGGACGGTCCCGCTGCTGGAGGTGGAAGACCTCCTGGAACTGCTGCTGCTACTCCCGCCTGAAGGGCAGGAACTGAGGCTGCTGCTCTCTCGACAGCTACTCCCGTAGCCGAAGATGGAGGTCCTACTGGATCGAACCTCTCTGGAACTGCACTAGGCCCTGCTGCCTGAGAACGAGTCACTGTCATCCTGAAGACGAATTGAACCCAAGAGATCAATATGGCACAAGATAAGATATTGTCAAAGGAGGACAATTGAATTCAAATGCAAGAAGAGTTGTCATGGTAATCAAAAGATCAAAAAATTTTCTAAAATATGATTGAGTAACTCCTATTATATTCTAGATCCTATGTACTAGTCGCAGGCTCGTAATTAGTACTCTAAGTCGACTACCATTACGAGATCGCACTAATTGCGACACTGGCCTGCATGGGCCACCACAAAAATATATCACGACCCGCACCCTGATTAGGGGCACGAGTACGTAGTTACGTCCAGCCTATGTCGTAGAATTGGTGGTAGAACGCTGTATAGGTCGTCTACAAATACTACAACTAAACAGTATAAAGGTACATGTACAATGTAAACACTCCGAATGGAGGTGACATAGCAAATACAGTCTCAATCACAAGATAAAACTAAGGTAGATAGCACGGAAAGGAAATATGATAGATGTGAAAACAGAAAATGAGTTCAACATCCAACACAGCTAGAGAGAAACAAACAACATCACAGAGTCACAAAATATAAATATAAGCTACTACAGTCTAAAACAAAAACTGGATCGCAGTCCAGGCAAACCTAACTAAGCTATACTACTATGGGTATGTAAAGTCTAGTGGCTCAACTAACAGGCCACAGTCCTGGCCTAAGTCTCCATCTGTCTCGACCCCATAGTAGGTCGAGCAGCCTGCCTCCGAAACATCTGTAATATGTCAACGGTATCCTGTCAGGAAAATGAGCAAGTATAAACACTAACAGCAGTTCCATATGAATTGATAAATTCTATAAGAGACAGTATAATAAAATACAAGACAAAGATATGGGATGACTTGGGAGCCATTCGAAAGCCGAGCTACAACTAGTAAACCAAACAAGGACCGGGGTTATAACCCTTCTCCCGAACAGAACCTAGCCTCCAATCAAAGTATAGCGTAAGAGCATGTAGAATATGTGAAATACGAGACAAAATCAACAGAAAATATATATCAAGATGTCAGTACTGAATAGGACGACAATATATATATATATATATATATATATATATATGACGGCTTGGAAACTATTCGAAAGCCGAGTTACAACCCTTAAATCAAATAAGGACCGGGGTTGTAACCCTTCTCCCGAACAGAACTTAGCCTCCTATGATAAATAAATATAAAAATATGACTTGAATTATTAGAGCGTTATTTGATCGGGTTGGGAAGCATGATCAGGCTATCCACTTGGCCTGACAATCACATGAAAATCTGGTAAGGGTCATGCCGGCCAACCTGGATAACGAGCACATGAATAAGATCTCGCTATACCCTACGTGAGATGAGAGTGACGTAAGCACATGAATATAGTGACATGAGGCTTTGATCACATAATCCCTAATAATTTTCCACCCCCAAATAGTATAATGGATCTGGACATGACATGTCGGGATTCAAAAGCAAGGGGCCAGCCCACTCCTAAATCGATGTCTATACAGTACATGAAATAAGAATATCACGTACCAATATACCAAGGAAATCCAAGAATAACATCTCATGTCATGATCCAACATATACTAGTCCGTGAACTATCGTGACTGGAAATCGAGTAAGACACTACAACTGAATCGGATATAGCAGATATCAAGACAATAAAAACTATCGGTGAATGTACTCGCCTGTGGTTCTGAGCTGATAAGGTGAATGGATGCTCAGAGTAATCACAGACCTAAAGATGAGATACCATGAGTCAACAGGGTTTAATAATAAAAGAAAGCTAATCTAGTCATGATATGCAAGTCTAAGTCAAAACTAGGTCAAACTAAGTCACACCAAGCTAAACTAGGTGATACTGAGCCAAACTAGGTCACACTAGGACAACCAAGGTCACAGGAAGTCAATCCAAGTCAAACTAGGTCAATCTGGGTCAAGGGTTGACTTACAGTTGACTTTTGGTCAAAAAGTCAACTCTGGTCAACTCTATTCAATACTGAGTCAACCCTGTGTCAATCCTAGGTCAAACTAGTCAAATGTTGACTAACAGTTGACTTTTAGTCAACTGGTCAACTCTGGTTTGGTTTTGGGTCGATTCTAGGTCAAGCGTTGACTTGAAGTTGACTTTCGGTCAAAAAGTCAACTCTTGGTCAACGGGGGTCAAGACTAGCCTAAACTACTCTCATCTAGTCATTACCTACCAAGACAATCTATTTCTAATCCCATCTAGCAATCAGAAACCAAATACCTTATATTACCCAATATCCTAACATTTACCCTTTACAAGGTATTTCCGATACCTTGCCCATTACAAAGGAAACCCCGCTAATCCTCAAGATACTAGCCTAGGATCCTTAGGGTAGCTAGATACTATCCTATCTTAGGTTATCTACCAAGAAATGTGGGTTTCCTAGACATCTAGTCCATCTTATGGTCATGTTGGTTATCTCAAAATTACCTTAAAGTATCATGAGACACCCTATGGTATCTTGAGATATCACTCTCCTAATACTATCCAACCATATTAGCTCTATTAGGATACTAACTTATCTAGTACACTCACTAAACACACCCCACTAGGTCCAAAACTCTCAAATCTAACATCTCGTATCCTAACTTATACTAACTTATAAGCTAACATCTACTAACAAGTCCTAACTAACAAATACCTAACAACTTGGTAGCAAATTCTATCTAATAAGGGCTAACTAATATATAGGGATGGCTAAATGGAAGGGGGCTAAGTTCTAAAGGAAACTGGGGATTAAACGGATTAAAACTAAAGGCTTAAAAGCTTAATAAGCTGTCAACAAGCTGCTGCTGAAAAGTTGCAGCTTATTGCACTGCTTATGCTGCTGCTTATGCTGCTGCTTATGCTCACTGCTTATGCTGCTGCTGTTTTTAAAAGCTGCTGCTGCTACTTTCTGCTGCTGCTACCGCAAGCTGCTGCTTTTCACTGCTTATTGCTGCTTTTGCTTATTGCTTACCAATCTCTTATATTATATATATATATATATATATATATATATATATATATATATATATATATATATATATATAAAATATACATTCAATAATAAAAATACTTGTATATATATTATGAAACATGGAGAAAAATGTAATGACAAGCAATAACACATCTCTAACATATAAAAATCTAATATTAAAATATGTATTAAATTATCTAAACACAAGTGTCCAATATTGGGGGTTTCCCACATGGACACAAAATACAACTAGGACACTCCTAATAGCTCCAAATGGACACGAAATAGACACAAATGGAGATACAACCATGGGGGTCATTCCTATGGGTTCAAAATAATCCTATATATATGTAGGGATGAAATAGAGAAGAGATTATACCTCCCAGTTGATCGAATCTAAGAAAACTCCTCCCGATACGACACCGACACGTAGAGACCTCCAAATGGACATGAACCAAAGCCAAATCCTCCCAAACTTGGCTAGCACCCTCTTTTCATGGAGTAGAGAAGAAACGAAGAAGATTTGGTAGAATAATAGATTGATTTGGAGATGAAATCCATGGTGGTTGCTCTCAAAATTTGGAAAAGAACAAGAGAGAGAAATTTGTGGATAAAAACAAATAAGAATGACTCATCCCTATCCCCACTCATGGCTAGCTATATTGGCTAGGAATGACATTTTGGCAAAGTCCAAAATGCCCTCTCTAAGCTCCTATTGGTTTAACTTAAGTTAGGTTAGGGTTTGAGGCTAAATTAGTCTAGTTTGAGTCTCTAATCAACAAAACTTAGTCATAAAATTTAGTCTAACTATACTAACTTAAATATTGTCATGTGTGGGCCATGTCTAACTAATAAGTGGGTCCCACTAAAGTCAAAGCTACCCCGGGTCCCCGATACAAGTCGGATTGAGTTGAAATTCGAACCCGACTCAAATAACCCTAAAACAATATCATAAATAATAAAATAAATTTCAAAAATATTCAAAAATAAAAAGTGACAAAAATACCCCTATTCTTGAAAATTGGGAGTGACAAGTATTTAGCATGGCATCCAATGCAGATCTGGAATGGGTACCTTGGAACACACATGCAATGGGTACCTTAGCTTTACTGCTCTCCGGCCTTCTCTTCGGTTTAGCGACCGACATGAAAGGATTCTGGGAGGGCTTCTTCAAAGCTTTGGAACCCTGTGCTACATAGCACATGACGATGCTGGGTTCGTCTTCTCTATGGCTCATCGACCCCCTGTTGAGCCTCTGGCGTGGGGTCGACGTGGAGGAAAGTCTCTAGAAGACGGAACGCCTATTCGATGATGGCACGGTCGACTGTTGGCAGCAGCAGTTGATGATAATCTGGGTACAAGAGTGCCTTAATTTAGGCATGCCCTGCGCCACAGGTTCTTCTTCCGTTTAGGAGAGGGTCTGATCTTCCGCCATGGCACCCCCATTATACGTGTAGAAAAGCTGCACGTAAGTACGGTCAGAGCGGGTCTGGCAGGGAAGCCTCATGTCACTTCTGTGGAAAGGCTGCTCACGTAGCTCCCTCTCCGTAGGATGTACCCCCTGGCTTGGCTCTCGGAGCCGTGGATCATTCACTCTCAACGCGGGCCTCTGGTCTGCCATAGGTGTCGTGCTCTTATTGCACGAACCACCTGGGATCTCTTCCTACTACCCCCAGCTGGTGAGTAGTATTCAAAGTCCGTCGAAGGCTCGCCTGAAGGGAAAGCAATTCTGTCAAAGACAGATCTTCTTACCGGTAATGCTCCCGTCTTGAGGGGTTGGACCGGTGTGTGCTTCCTTTGGCATCGTTTCTTCGTCAGATCAACCATAGAACAACCGTCTTCCTTGCCATGCTTTTCCAGGATAGGAATTGGGCGAAGGGATAAGGCTGTAGCAGCTGGAATCTTCTCTGTGGCTTCGACGTTGATGGGGTCCTGAGACGTAGTTTCTGCCATCGTGCTGCTAGCTGCAGCTGCCTTTGGCCTCTAGACACGTCGAGTCTTCTTCGGTTGTACAAACTGCTTCGAAGTCTTCGACTCTTCTTCAGAAAGATGATCTTCAAAAGCTTGCTGGTCGAAGCGTATGACCAGCATGTTTTGGGAAGATCCCAGCAAGTTATCATCAGATTGTGTCACCGCCTTCTCGTTAGAGGAGAAGGTAGTCCCCAGCAGAGTCGCCATTTTGTTCGACATAACAAAAGATTGAACGAACTTTTTGCTTTATTGAATGTATAAGGTATCTGTGTACAAAAAAGGAAGTCCTAAATAGGATATTCTAAGTACATGGAGAAGAGATTTCTAGAAAAGTATGACTGTGGAGATCGAGCAATGTAGCAGCTCTTTTACTCCGTTGACGATCTGACGACGAATCAACCTTGTTCTGGCTCTTTGGCACACCTTTGATGGAACTCTAGGGTCACCGATCAAGAGGTTGTCTGGAGAAGAAGATCCATTGGAGGGGGTTGTTCTTCTGTTGGTTGGTTGGTTGGTGGATTGTTCCTTCTTAGATGAAGGTTGTCGCTCCCTTTAAGTGGAAGGAGAACTCCTTCTATTTATAGAGAACCGAGCACATATGTGATGTGCATTAGGGTTCCTAAGATATGAAAGAATCTGCCGTCATTGCACGGTACGGGCTTCTGCGATGCTGACACGTAGCGAACATCGAGATTCCCCTCAACCGAGATCTCTGGTGGTTATCAACATAACTGAAGGAGGTGACACATAGCGCGTGCCAATTTGCTTGCTCGAATACAGCCGAATAAATCTTGGGATTTCATCCTAGATTTGGAGTCTAATTGATCCTCATCTAAGATTTAAATCAATCTGATATGATATCAATCATGATTTAATCCCAATCTTTTCTGTAAGAGGTGGTTTAAACAAACCAATTGGGTGGACCCATGCTTTTTGCACCTCTGTGAGGACTAAGTACTGTTATGCTTCTAGAAAAACGAGTAGACCGTGCTTCTGGAGGTGACGGAGCCTCTATGCTTTCACGCAACGAGTGGACTTGGCTTCAAATGACGATGAGACTTCTGTGCATTTAGAGCAATGATGAAGCTGTGTTTCGGAGTAACAGACTCACTGTGCTGTAGACGACGAGTAGGCTTGTGCTTTAGGTTGGCGAGGTTACTGTGCTTTTGGAGCGACAGACTGACTTTCATTAGTTGCAGTGTGAGTTCCCAAGACTCTTATAGTGAAGTGACTTAAACTTCTGGATCAGAGTAGATGACTGCGACGTGAGAATGGAGATGGTGTGAACAAATCACCATCCTTCGCCTCATGTGGATGCATGTAAGTAGCTGCGCCTCTAAACTTTAAAGGCGTTGGCTTTGGAGGATAGGGTATAACACCCTCGTGTGTCTGGGGTTGTCGCAGGCAGGTAGTTGCGCCTCAGGAGTGAAGACATTGGTTTCTGAAGTAAAGAAAAGGGCAGGGCCTACCACCATCTTGCTTCTGAGGTTGGCGTAGGTGAGTAGCTGCACCTTTGGCTTGAATGCTTTGGTTTCTGAAGTAAAGAACGATAAATACCCGCTCTTTAAGGACTTCCCTCTTAATTGCCACCGTGATATGGGGAATTCCAAGGGTCTAAGACTAACACTCATCGTGTTGAGTCTTAGGTTCATCCCATTAATATGGAAATTTTGACTGTCGGTCATGTGGCGTGCACTCTGGGCCATTCTCGGTCCTATAAAAGGGGAAGTTCTCCTCTGAAGAGTTGTTGTCTTCTTCTTGGCATCCTTCACTACCATGTGAGATCCAAACTTGACTTCGACCGGCGATCGGCCTTGTATAAGTTGGCTGCTGGTTGAGACTTTTCTCGTTCATAGGAGCCATATTCTTATAAAAGAACTCTGTGTAGAAGGAGCCATTGTTGCCCTTAAGAAGTATGTAAATGGTCTCCTTAGGGAGTTCAACTATAGGCGAAGTCTGGGGGGTCTTCGAGGTCTTGACGACCTGGGTCATGGGTGGATAGCCAACTCGAATAGCCACAGGTTGTGCTATGTCCTTCCCATTCAGGGCTTCGCGACCTGCTGCGCTCTTTGAAGGCTCGGGCCAATGACTGCTTCAGGAAGCTGGTTGCTTTGCCCGAGTGGCTGATATGCTTCTGGAGGGCTGCGCCCATAAAAAGGTCAAAATACGCCTCGATGGAGGTCAATCTTCTGGCATGAAGAAGAAGGGCTGCACTTTGATGAAGACCGAATCCCTTGTAGATCCCTCTAGGCTCTGTCGAATCTGTACCAGATCCTTTGTAGACGAACAAAATTAGTCCTTTTTTTGTACTCTTGATATGTCTGTACTAGACTTTGGTAGACGTGACACATAAGGGACTTCTTTCCATATCTTCTGTTTTGTCTTTTTAGCACTTGGGCTGAGCCTTTGTATCATCTGCTCTGTGGCGAAGGGATGTCATTAGCTGAGATTTTTTATGCTTCTACATGTGTGTTTACTGAGATTTTTCATGCTTCTACCTCTGAAAAAATTATATACAAAGTTGGGGTGTTATATTATTGTCACATGCTGCATACTATTGTGCAAATGTTTGACAAATTTAAAGTTGGGGATATAAAAAACAAAATAGAATTATTTTCAAACTGATTCAGAATGAAGAAACTCTAAAATCAGAATAGGGTAATAAGACTTATTCAAAGGAAAGTCATAGTAAGAAGAAAAAAACTTGTCATGTGGATTGAAAATTTGTTATTCAAAAGGTAAATCATAGGAAGCTCTCCCCTTGGCTCCATTTTGAATTTGGACATCGATGAATATATGGATTTGGTTTCAAAATGTGATTTAAACCAAAGTAAATTCTACGAACCATATTTAGTCTTGATTCCTTGTATCGTTAGAACATTTCACAGAAATTATCCTATTAATAACCAATATATTTTTGGAATTGGATAATTGTCGAGGTAAGTTTGGAGTTTATATTGAAATATCTAGAGTAAATAGAGTGATTATCCTATAAGATTTGGTATCTGTAAGCCTTTTTGAGGCTTTTATAGTGATTATCCTATAAGTTTAGGGTTTATATGGAAGTATCCAGCTCGAAGTTAGGTGTCTATGTCAGCCCTTCTCTGAAAAAGTAAATTTATATCTGTAAGCTTTTTTTAGGATTTTAGAGTTCTACCACTTTTCGAAAAATAGGAGAAAAGACAGAACGAAAGGAGTAAAAATTATAAAAAAATAAAGAACAAAAAAATCCTAGAAAAGAAAATTTATAATACTTAGCCTTTTCTAGTATTTTTTTGAAAATCTGGTATAACTCTGAAAGCCTTAAAAAGCTTGCAGGAGTAAATTTTCTTTGAAGAGAAGGGCTGACATTGAACACATGATGACAATTATTTAATAGGGTTTGAAATTGGAGTTGTCTACATGCCTACTAGTTTTTGGATAGTAATCTGTTATAAAATGGATACTCATGAATCATGATATGGATACTCACGTATCACGACTCGGATACTCACACATCAATAAGAGTTGTTACTTTAATGAATATGTATCCATCTTTGCATCTATTTGATAATATACTCGAATAATGTGTATCCATCTTTGCAAAATTAACTTCAAATTGATATAAATTACTGTATGTATCATCGTTCGTGTATGTGCAATCTTCATCCAGATGACATGTACGGTATGCCGGATAAATTTATACAGGAGGTAGAACAGTTCCTGCAGTTTACCAAGGCGTTCCCTCAGTACATGGACGACACCAAATTAATTGTCCATGTATGAGATGTCTTAACTTGAAATATCATCCAGAAGTGGACGTGACATATTTGTACTCTAGGAGTTTCACGCCAAATTACTATTAATGGACCTCACACGGAAAACTTGTGTCTTTAGCAGCAGAGCCGGAACCTTATATGGAATCGTATATGGATGTCCAGGACCATGCTGATTATGCTGACGGGTGGGTGAACATGGTTTTCGATGTGGGCCTAGTTTCAATCCAAACAATCATGATACAGGTGAGGAGGCACCAAATGTCGACGCTGTGAAGTTCATGGAGTTACTAGAGAATGCAAAGACTCCATTATATCTTGGCTATGAGGATCATTCACCGTTGGAGTTGATTACAAGACTGTTGAGTATAAAGTTTGATTTTAACATGTCGCAAGAATGCTATAACCGACTGATGGAGTTGATTATGGAGATCTTATTGGCGGGTACTAAGTTACTTAAAACTTCTTTTGATCTAAGAGGATGGTGAGATCGCTCTAGATGTAATACAAGAAAATTGATGTATGTCGCAATAGGTGAATGTTGTACTACAAAGAAGACAATGATGAATATGTGTACAAATTTTATGGTGTTGATTGCTACAAGGAGTAACGTCCCAGTCCCAAAATACGTAGGACTAGGAACGTAGACATGCCAACTGTATTCATACGAAGTATACTCTAATATATGGAAGCCTCGTATAAATACATAAGCTGTAAAATACAGTAGAACCATAACTAATTTCATCCACGCAAAATAAATGAATAAAAGACATCATATAAAGATAATGAATTGTCTTGATACAATATGTTGGGCGGAGACAAATCCACTACTAACAAGTAAAGGAAAAATACATAAGAAAAGATATGAATTTGACGAGCGAAGCGAAGACGATCCAAATGCAATCATCCTCGAAGAAATAGCGATGATTATGGCTAGAGCTAGAACACCTGCGAAAGACAATAGCACACACCTTGAGAGATAACCAGGTCCTCAGAGGGACGTAACAAGACACATAATATCATGCCATATAAACTGAATAAATATTGCTCAAATAAATAAGTAAATCGAATTATAACATGGTCCAATACGCACCTACTGAATGAGCGTACCATCTTCCCAACCAAACAAGGACAGGAGATGGTAAACTAATTCACGGTGACGTATCTTTCCATGCTAAGAATCCAATATGGTATCCGGACTCCAACAAGGTTCAATACCTTCTCATCGAAGTAGTAAGTCACACCTACAACCAAACAAGGACAAGATGTGAAAAACTAATCCGCGACAAGTTATTGTTCCAAGCCACGGTCAGATACAAGTACCTAAACCAAAAGTACTCATACCTAACGGATAAAGGTACCTAACCATTCTAAGTGATATGTAGTTAAGAACAATCCTTCCTACACATGGGCCCTGGCTGAATAGGATCGACATGGTCTCCCCTTGCGCACCAGAGGCCCCATCAGTAAGAGCATGACGTTCCGCAGAATCGTCAGTGGCCGTCAGTAATAGTAATCATGGGTCATCAACCCCGTATCTCCAGCGGAGAGTCCGGGTCACAAGGGAAGTGCATCGAAGCCCATACGCTAAGGAATTGTCCTCCCCGCCCAATGCCTACTGTGTTGTATCCACAACACAAACCACTATGACCGCTAAGTCAAACTAGCATGCAATCTCTATTAGCGGTTATTCCTATCGCACGGCTTGTACGTACTGGTGGCCAGCCAATCACGCACTTTCGTATTCTACATGCGACACACAACTTTGTGGTACAACGTGTCAAGGCCAATGAATGCAACACACAAGGTGGTCCCTTAAATCTAGGTTTAATGTAAGAAAAATAATACATAGCAGGAAATATAAATGAACAGTAAGTTCTAACAGGTTATGTCATGTATCACAGTTTATTTTGTATAAAAAAATAATGCATGACATATGAGCTAAAATAATTAAACAGCAAATGGCATGGTGTCTTGCCTGAGGTCCTTGCTGGTGAAACCGACAATCCCGTTGGGTATAGAATAGTCGCAGGGCTACACAAGATAACTCAGACGATGTGACAAACTTCTAAAATAAAAATCAAAAATAAAATATTTTGGAAATTTTTTAGGAAAAATATATGTTATGTATTTTTCTGTCAGTATTCCGAAACTTCAAACGGATCGTGATTCTGATTCCTAGTTCTCCCAGAATCTCAAAAACACTAAAACGTGTCAGATTTTGGACCACTGACACTCCACAAATTTTCTAGAAAATTAAGTTCCGAATTTATGAAAATAAAATTTACATTTAGAAAATATACCTCAATACGATTCCAACAAAAAAAACTGGAGGTCAAAAGGAGTCTGGAGTTGGGAGTTATGGTCATTCGAAGTTGCTACAACCTTTGAAAATTGAGGCTGAATTTATGACGAAAAAAGAGAGAAATTTTGACAAGGATGGTTAGAAAGATGATTTGTGGTGAAAATAATATGGAGGAGTACCTGCCTATTTATAGGATATGGGAATTTCCAATTAGATAAGAATTAGGATTCTTTTAAACCCAATTTAGATATTTCCTAATTTAATTTAAAAGCAATCAAATCCAAATCCAAATCCAAATCCAAATCTAATTTAAATCAAATCAAATTCTCTTAGTTTAAAATCAAATCAATTAAATCCAATTTAAATCTATTTAAATTTTTAGCTCAAAATCAAATGGGATAAATAAATTTTGAATATTTAACTATTTAAATAAATCTAAAAATCAAATCAAGATTTAAATGGCCACCATAACTTCCAAATATATTTTTCAAAATACCAATAATAATAATTTCGAAAATAATAAATATTTTTAAATATCTTTTTAAATAATAAAATATTTATTAATAAATCTCGAAAATTATATTTTTATTTAAAATAGACTAATAAATAATTATGAAATATATGTATGCACGAATAATGCATACATGATTTTGCTTTGCCTATTATACAATGAAATATTATTTATGATTAATAACTGCTAAAAATAAAAAGGCTTTTTATAGCAAGAATAATAATTATATAATATTTTAAAAGTGTATAATAAAATAGAAAAAATATTTTTCTAAAGTATGTACGCTCGCACATATTCGCACTTGACGAGCAACTATGAAAAATAAAATTTCGTGCGCGACGTACAATACGACTATGCGACGTACAATACAAAAATTTTAAATCAGTACCAAATTTAATAATAAAGAAAATAGTAGAAAATTTAGGGGTTTTACATCCTATCCAACTTAAAAGAATTTCGTCCTCGAAATTAAGAATTAGGATGAAGCACCAAAACTGACATGAGATGAAGCAAAAGAGGTAGTATAACACTATAAATAACTTAACTTACAACATTTATTATTTTACCTCATGATCCAATTATCCTCTTTCCTTAACCAAAAATATAAAATAAAAATAAAAGAGTAAACTAAAATATATAAATTTAAAACATAGTGATTTCCTTGTAACACTATTTATTTCCAAACACAAAACCTACATCTAGATTCCATCCAAGTGGGTCAAATTAAGCCTAGAATTAAAAATCCAACTCATAAATCTACATAAAATCACCAATTGAAAAAACAAATTACACCAAAATCCTTCATTTGCTTTGGTTCTTGTATATATTTTGAAATTTGTTCCACACGGGAACACAAAACCTAGTAATATTTAGCTTTCTTCTATTCTTTTTTAAGACTGACAATAATATATTAATAAGATACTAACATAATATCTTGTGCCCAATTATGACAATAAACCTCTCTAACAATTATTGTTATACTACAAAATTACCTGACAAAAGATTTATGAATTGAATATATGTGTATTCAGTGCAAGACTAGCACTAGGGCCCTCCAACAGTAATACTCTTTCACCTTGCGTTTGTAGATACCATATTACGTTAAATTTATAAAATGACTGACCCAAGATATTTCACCACATCACATTGCTGATGAATTTTTCCTTTTCTACCAACATGTGTTCCTTTTATTAATTCATCGTGAGGTGGTTCAGTAGACAATGCAAGGGATCCAAGAGTATCCATGAACAATCAAATAGCAAGCTGCAATTTTATGGCCATACTTTCCGATATGCATACTAACTTATTTATATTACCTTTTTCCATTTGCCAAAAGGGCAGGACCAACAAAAATAATATCAATAGAAGAGTATGTGGAGAAATAGTTTTTATAAGTTAACTCCAGCCTAGATTAAACATAAGAGATTAATTAATTATATGCTTCCGAAAACTAATTATATGCTTCCTTGCTTGCAAACGTTTCACGATCTCATACTTGTGTTCGGGAAGTAAAATAGAAGATACCAAAGATGGTACAGAGAAAATTAGCTTCTATCAAGGGAAAAGAGAGTATTGAGATAATATTCCTGAAAATAAATAGAAGAATCGCTGTATACCTGGAAAGACTCCGGCAAAACTATCATACTTGTGCTCAGAAAATAAAATAGAAGATACCAAAGATGGTACAGAGCAATAGATTCATCCTTTGTTTACACCAACAAAGCTGATGAGGGATACATATTAGTGCCCATCCCCAAATTACGACATGTTTCCTTTCCTATTGCCAATTGATTACCTGATCACAACTTAAAAAAATTATATCTGTCAGGTAACTGTCAAACCAACTTTTAATGATAAGAGTAAATAGAAGAAATCTCCATCTAGAGAAACAACACCAGGAGTGTCATTTTTAAAATCATTGTTATGTTCTTATCTTCATCTAATTGAACAATCCAGAATCATCAATTTTTTAGATTTAAGGGTTCTTGTCCTTAACTATATAGTATATAACAGAAGAGCAACAAAAAATCTAGCAAGTTTCAAAGAAAATATAAGATGATCAATTACCAACATGTTTTAAAGAAATGTAAGATGATTAATTACCAGCAAACAAAATTCATAATGAACAAATTTATGTATGCCATACAAAAAAATCCAGCATGTTTCAAAACATTAGATGATCAAATACCAACAGAGCAGTTGGCAATGATGAGGTTTCCTAGGTGACGTTGTCGTCTTACAATTTCTAACTGCAACCCATCCGAGGATGCTACCGATCAAGAATGCCATACTAATGTTCACGAGCATGAACCACCTTATTCAAAAGGATGAAATATTAGACAAATAAATTTATTTGCATACTTTTATCGTCCTGGATGAAGAACATGAAAGAGGTGGGGATTGACTTAATTACCAATAGACTAGCACGTTGAATGTAACAATTTTGGCTAAAGATTGAGAACACAATTTCTAGAGTGAACACATAGAACACAATCTATTTCAGAGAAAATCCAGTGTCATCATGTGTAAAAGCAATTAAAATTTGATGTGTGCATCCTAACCTCATGCATGCTAGAACATGTTGCCGACGAAAAAGATGAAGAGCATATAAACAATGGTGCACCAATTTAAAACCAGGAATATAAGGACCCTTGCTCTTCCTGCTTTAATATAACCACTTAATAACAAAAGTTCACACATGCAATTGCATACACACAGACAGATTAAATCATATTTTGTTTCTTTATTAAGAATTTTTGTCAAATAGAAAAGATGCCCACACTATTGATGTTCAACATACCTCTAGGCCATTGAATGAGCACTTATTGTGTTCAACATACCTCCAATGATGAAAATTTCCCTGAAACCATGGCTACAAAAATAAGATACATGCTTAACAATCACAAAACTAAAGACCATTGGAGATTCAGTAAAAGTCATGTACCTTACTATACTCCTAGTGAAAGCCTGACAGTGGGTGGCTATATCACGTAAAGGACTCTTAATCACCCTATCAATGAAAGCTTTCGATAAGGGAATATCAATTATTTAAGTAAAGAAGGGATGAAGAAGCTTACAACAGGGTTGGAGGCATCATCCTACTTGCACATAAATCAGGGCACCTCAATGTCGAGATCAACCACCATTTTGGCTGTCGGGATAGAGTAGGCCTTCATCAGATCTTCAAAATAAAATTTTACAACGTCGCCCGGTACAAGAAGTACCTCACTAGAAATTCTTTATAATAAAAAAAGGCCTACTCCGCCTGGATACTTCAAGCGCTTCAAACAAAATTTATTCAAGAGCGTCAAACAAAATTTCCAAGTCTTTAAGCACATAAGTAGATGACTCATTTTCTACAAACATGCTTCCCTCTTCTGTTTACCTAAAATAATCTTAACACAAAGTATAGTGATAAAAGGCCAACCATGGTTTATTGAATTTTGAAAATAATATTATTCATAATCAAGACTTTAGAAATTCCTTAGCACATATTAGTTTTTAGTGTAGTAAAAAGCTTAAATTAGGTTGATTTCAAATAGTTGCATATGAGGAAAAATATTCCTCTATACTACTTTCCCACTAGCTCACTTAATCAGACACTCTACTTCTTATATATGCTTACTAGATTTGCAAAGAAGAATGTCCAACTCTTGTCCTCAAGCTAAAACATTCGATCTCTCTTTATCACCTACAGTTAGCAAATAATATATGCCAATATTCTATTATTGACAAACTACACGCAAAGGAGCTCACCTATCTTACTTTAAGTATAAAAAAAAGACTAGATGCCCAACAGTATAAGTAGCTCAAGTTTCTACTTCCATTAAATCCTAAATTTTCCTTTAACCATAAAACTATATATAATGTTTTCATCCATCCCTGAGCAAAGTCTAAACCCCAATAAGAATAGTTATTACATACCTAGGTACTGTTTGCATCGATAAAAGACACACAGATTTTACTTCCTTTATTTACGGTTCTTAAAACCAACATTAATTAGCAGTTATAGAAATCTCTAAAAAGTTATCTAACATAAAGGTAGCCAAGTAGCTTGTTGGACTAGAGCCATTACAACATAGCAAGAATTTTACTAAGATAATATTATTGCTATCAATAACATTATAAATTGGGTATTGTATATTCTCATTTGAAACATTTAAAATATAAACCCAAAAGCTTTCCAATGTGCTGAAATTAAATAGAATCTAGGAACATATGCAGTATACACAGATAATGGAATCTAGGCACTTTATAGTTTTGCTATATTTGTATCATATCGTAATTGTATGGACATTTCATTTACTCCTTAACTTCATATTAAAATTTGCAAGGATTTTAATGCTAACTTAGGAAAGACACAAGAAAAATGAACCTTTCTACTTTAGAGGAATTGTAAGAGTAACCTATAAGTAGAACTAGCATATAGCATAACAATAGAACTAGAACCTATGCTACATGCCACCCTCGCGCCTTAAAAACATCCAAAATATTTGGTCCTCCTTATGTTCTCAAGTGTTAATTCCAGGGACTCCAGGATTGGGTCTGTCTAGGTTCAGGTGTGTTACACATGACTATTCTCAGTTTCCAAGATGGCTTTGCATCCCTAGCGAACAAGTTGGTGTATGCAAGATATAAGAAAAATAACAGTACATATTACTGCAATATAAGAAAATAACACTGATATAAGAAAATAACTGCAGTATAAGAAAATGATCAATTCAAAGTTTAAATTCATCTACCATGTCAAATATATCACTTTTTAGGTTAATAGAAATATAGTAATATATCAGTTGTTAACCATTAAATTTTCCATATCTTTCAAGATACTTATGTGGAGGTATTTGAAGCAATGATAAGATATCTCATTTGCACCCTGGAGATAGCTAGATCGAATCTTGAAAACAGTCTTTCCATAAATGGAGGACCGTCCCCAAGACCTGTATATGGAGAGATATGGTAGTGGGACTGCCGCATCTCTCCAAGGGATTATTCAGTTCTCTATGGCTATAAGTGCTTTCTTCTATGCAAATTTCAGATGATAAGGGATAAAGAAAGAAGAACATAAGAAAGTTAATCCAACAAGATCATGACTATTTAATTAAGAAAAGTCAAAAGTTATTGAAACAACAACGTATATGTGAGTTTTCTCCCAATTACACTAGTCATCATTTTTAGTCCAGAAGAATAAAAAAATAGAAGAAAAAATGAAAGAAAGATAATTAATTCAAGAAATTGGTATATTTCAGCTTCCTAGAACAAGAGTGCCCACCTAACCGTTTATTAACCAAATCACATTAGGCACTACTTTATATGTCATTGTTGCTTTGTTGTTCACAATACTTGTGTTATATTATATCATTGTCTTTTAAAAGGGATGGCATGATCTTCCATCTATCATTATGTGGTCAAGATCTCAAAATCTCTCTATGACCTACAATAAACTTTTAACTTACATACAACACAAAATACTTATCACCATAAATATTATTTTATTCAATTAAAACATAAAAAGGAAAAAAGAAGTGTCATACATTTCAAAGGAAGAAAACAGAAAATGAAGCGGCCAAGTAGACTAGCAGTCGGCACACACACATGAACATAAAAGAGAGAAGAGAGTAAAGATGCACAAACAAAGACAAAAAATTAGAGAAATTCAGTATTCTAGTATCGAGATACTTGGAAATTTCCTATGAGAATGGACATAACAGAAAGGATAAACTCGTGGGGCATGTTGCTACCTAGTTATTATAATTGGTGTAGTATAAAGGAATGTAATCATTGTGCACTGAATTGGTCTCTCTATTTATGATGAGAGTTTTAATCTCATAGTACCAATATTTCCTCTTTTGGGTCTGATTGACACAACAAAGTGTATAATTGGTGTAGTAACAAAGGAATGTGATCATTGTGCACTGAATTAGTCTCCCTATTCTATCTGAACCCTTAACGTGGCAATTTCCTTTAACACAATCATTAATACTTGAGTTATTTCAGTTGCTCGTTCTAACTCACTGAAAATCTCATCTAATTGAGAATGCATAAGAGACCCATGTACTTGGTTTACTTCTAACCAGATTCAATATTGGGTGTTCTTCTAACATTTTATACCCTTTGAGGGTTCCCTTCTCCATCTGGTGCAGAGTCGACCAAATTTACTGAAATACACTTGTCACTCATGTTAATGTTTTCTAAGCGATTGCATTTAGACTTTTGTGATTGTTTAAGAGACCGTACAAACATGGCCTAGTGAGTGTGCTAGAAAACCTTTTTGGCAAGAAACTGATGCTAATATTGTGTTCTCTACATAAAGAAAATCTCATGTTCGTACAAAATCCAGTCTTCTCTACATAAAAAAAGTTCACAAAAAATAGAAAATATAGAAAGAAAATTCTAGTTCAAATCCAGTTTTCTCTACATAAACAAAAAAGAGAGAGGAAAACTGAAAAAATAATGAGACCCATCAAGCGATTGCGACATAACAACACACGATTACGAAAAAAAAAGCAATCGAATGACATGCATGTACGAAATAGATTGGAGAATTATTTTTTGATAACAAAATAACACAAACTGGATGTCTTGAAAAAAGACATTAGAATTCAATAAGATTCTAACAAACTAAATAACAACAAACACACAAATAAAAAAAAAATTGGGGATAGAAAAATACTTGCAGCTCGCGACAATTAAAGAATTATTTTCAATAATAAAATAGACATAGAGAAGCCAATATACGTACAAGAGTCGATTTGGTCAAACGTTGGCCTTCTCTGTTCGATTTTCTCTTTTTTTGTTAGAATCCTAGCCTTCTTCGTTTTGGGTTTCATGAGAAAATAGAGAGTGAAGGAGATGAGGATCTAGATTTTTATGAGTGTAGGGTTAGGGCATGGGCTAGGTTTTTTCAACTGTGGGATTTCTGTTGAGAGATCCAACGGTTAGGGGAGAATAGATGAGAGGGAAAAAAATTTCCCAAAAAAATAGTAATGATCAGCCAAATATTTGGCATTCCCGTCGAGATTAGTTGGGACGGTCATAAGATTTATTTGGGCCAAAAAAATTTAATAGTCCTAAAAAGAGACCTGTTTTTCAATCTGTCCCTAATAATACTACTTTTTTGTTACCAAAAACATAGATGTCCCCAAAACTAAATTTTTAGGACGTTTCAGACTAGCGTTCCTAATAGTGTTGTCCCAAAAGCTCACTTTTTTTGTAGTGAATAAACTACTCGAATGCCCCAGACGATAGGAAGGCATTCTGGTTTGCCCACTTTAAGGTAATTAAAGCATATTTTCTTTTAATATCAATTATCTTTTATGCAAACTATATACCTTACTATTCTACTTCTTATAGAGAACATATTTCTATCCACCACACCGGGCTGAGCAGATCGAGAAGCAGTTTTCTGTCGTTGCCGCCAAGTTCATCCGTGAAGCGATCCACGACGAGAAGGCTCATCATCGCTCCGAAAAACTAAGCCAAGGTTGGATCACGCCTGAGAAGTGGACTGCGATGAGGGCTAGATTTGACGATGCTCGGTACAATGATCATTCGGAGAAGGCGAAGGCGGCTAAGACAAGGGCAGGAAAGTGGTGTCGTGGGTCGATTCCCACGATAGATTATTTCCATCGTCTGGTATGTATTTTATTGAATATATATTATTTTAAAAAAAGTAGGATAAAATGTTTAATTTTAATAACAAAAAAAATATTTTTAACAGGTACAGAGGGATGAGGACACCAACATGGTGACCATCTTCCGAGCTACCCTTCGAAAAAGCGAAAACCTCATCAATGAGAGGGCCACGCAGTGCTACTTTGTAAGTATTACTTTATGTTTCGTTAACTTCAATATAACTTAGAAAATATGCAAATAGATATCCATATAATTAGTAATAAGTACCTTAGACATTAGCAACTATAACTATTGGGTAGTAAAAAGTATGCTTATCGAGATGCATACTTTTCTGGGATAAGTATCTTAGGCTACATGAGCGGGCGAGTGCTAGTGCACCTGCAGAAGGTACTGGTACTTCCTCACAACCCTCTCCAGCTCTGTCGGTAGACGAGCTCTGGATGACTGTCATTGGTGGTCTTTAGAAGGGTATATACTACGGTACAGAATCCTAGGATGCCTTTATTGCGACACAGTCATCCGGGCCCGAGAGTTTTTACGTATAAAAATTCTCCATCTTACATCACTGTCATCCTATTGTTTAGAGAAGTTTTTTCTAAAAAGAGTTTATACCATAGAAATAAGGGAGATAGAAACCCCATTGGAGATGGCCTACGGACACAATCATCTCTCTTATTTCCACTCAATCTTAAGGAATTACAACTATTGATCCTGCCTTTATAAAGAAATACCACCGTAAAAAAATCCTAAAACGACTCCTAAATAACATCTTAGGCCCAATTACCAAAATCCAAATTACATAAATACATAAAAGTTCCAAAAACATTAAACACAAGTCAGACTGGACTCGACTTGGACTAGAACTCAACAGTCATAATCTAACAACTATTTTCTTGCATATACAATACTAATCCAATCTAAATAGTTTAGCGTAGTAGTAAATGAAAGAGAATAAGGGGATCAACGAGGGAGTAGAGCTGTATAATTACAAGATTAACGTTAATTTTCTAACTGGACTAGTTCTATTAGAAGGTCGATCGGCTTAATTATAAGTTAAGATGCTTGTGTCGGAGCTTTTCCTTCACATGTAGAGAGCTTGCTCTCAACACGCCTAGTGAAGATTAGTCCCATATTGGAAAAGCATCAAGAGGCATCTCAACATATATACCTGGTGTATGTTGTTGGATATGCATATGGGGTGGTGACCCTAAGGAGGGAACCATGTGGGTGATTTTACTACGAGGTAAGGCTAAGACTCCATGGTAAGCTTAATGCTTTTTGCTCTTGGAATTTATTCCATTGGAGCTAAGTCTCGTAGGGACTTAGTGACTCGGACTCGGGCTCGGGCTCATGCGGTGTAATATGGTATTTTGTTGGCGCACTTTGCACTTAGCTCGTTGCACGAGCCTCTTGTGCAGCCATTGGCGCGGCCGGATGGCGCGCCTGTTGGTGCGGCCAGATGGTGCAACACTTTGTACGACGGTTGGCGCAGGGTACGTACGGTGCGCTGGTCGCGATGTGCATGCATTACGCGTGTTGTGCATGTGGTGCTAGTGGCGCTGATGGCGTTGTGCGTGTAACTCCTCTTCCCAACTTTTTCAATTTTTTATTTATTCTATATATTTTCGAGATCATACCTTGGATAATATTTTATATTTCTAAAGACCATTATGGTTCAAGGATAACAATTAGTTTCACTAGCAAATATTTTTTATTATTAAATTTAATTTGGATATTCAATTATCGACTTCGAAAAGGATTTAGAGAATTACAAATATTCTATAGAATTTTATTTATAAAAATATATGTTTCTCGATGATGTCAAATATTATCTACATCATAGTAATAGTCGATTATTGTTTTTGAATTGAAGGTATGTTATTCAATAAATACTAAATATTATTCATTTTATCACAAACTAGTTTTAGATTAAATAATTTAAGGGTGCTATTTTGTTTTAATAAAAAATGCTTTATTATTGGAATTTCGTTATGAATTTCTAAAGTTGTTTGTTATTACTTGGACTTTGAAACTATTGGCTTCGAAAGAGATTTGAAAATCACAGTTGATCAATAAAAATATTTTATCAAATTTTTAAAAGGTTTGAGTAAAGAAAACTAAATCCTAAATTATTTTGATAACATTAAATGTTACTTTGAAGTTATTAGTTGATCGCTTATTTGACTTATATTTGAGTTCATAAGATTTGAATTAATTGACATTATAGAATAATAATTAAATATGTGAAGGTTTACCTGTTAGAATTCGTATCAGTTGATAATATTAAGATTTATTGTAGTCATCAATTACTTGACTAACATTTGACTAAAATTAGTTTTAGAATTCATTTAGTTATATAATGATTCAAAACGGTGAATGTCATTATTCCTTAGTGATAATTACTGGAATATTATAGTTAATTATGATGATTAGATAAAACCAATTTATGTGTTCTTATCTAACAAAGTCCAGGACTTAATTAACCCCTATCTATGTATATATAAACATATGCATAATCCTCCTCTAAAGACCTCCCTATACTTGTTACTCCCACCATGTAAAACTCATCGAAGCCATCGTCGTCCTCGATACCACTCTCTGCGGCCTGCACTCGATCTACCGTCGCCTCCGCTGAGGAGACATGGACCACTGGCACCGCCTAGAACCCCTCCGCCCTGCCGAGTTTTTGCCGGACCGCCTCAGCACTGTGCAGGTCAGCCGCGTGCCGACGAAAGCCAGCGCCGGCCCATGTGCCTCCCCCGGCTAAGCTCCCAGCGCTCCCCTGGGTGAGCGTTCCTCTCTTTTCCCCTTTCCTTTCTAAGCATCTCTCTCTCTGTCTCTTTTTATAGAATATCCTACTAAAGTATGTTTTATTTGGCAGATATTTAATACATTAGTGGGAACAGCATAGTTGTTTAGTTGGTTAGGACCACACAATATTAGTTGTCTAATTCTTAAGATTAGAATTTTTGATATACGAGTCTTATTTTACGGTACATATATGAGGTTAACTTTTGGATTCCAATGGTTTTATTTTATTCTTATTCCTAGGCTTAAGTTCACGATTAGGATTTCTGGTTTCAAATGAATTATAATGGGTTTGGCTTAGGCCCATCTGTTTTAAACAGGTTTTATGAAGTGTATATTTACATATTTCATTCAGCATAGGCACTATTAGGTAGTATTACTAGTATTATGGTCAATATAGTATATGATATCCCTAAATTATGTTGTAACATAAATATTGATTGGGCCATAAACGACAGAATAAAAATTGACTATGTGAGCTAAATAATTGTATTTATAGCTTTGGTACTTTAAGTTAATTTGGAATAAATGGCTTTATTATGTGATATCTTAGTTATTAGGCTGTAAAGCCACAAAAGAATTTTCAAGGGGATATAAATAGTTTTGGGCTTAAGATTATTTATTTAGTTAATATATTATTTGACTTGTAGATTAATTCGGGCTTGGGCTTACAAAAATGGTTGATTGTATTTCAATTATAATTTTTTTACGAATTGGGCTTAGTATCAATATGGGCTTAAATTAATGGGTTTTGAATGAGTTTTTAATATATTATTTTATGGTTTTCTTTATATAAAAAATTGATGGATTTTATATATGTCTAAAATGTGTTTTGATTAAATATTATTAATAGAGTTATATAAATAGCTACAAATATTTTTCTAAAGTATAAAGTATTTATAAGATTATTTTCCTAAAACAAATTTCCTTTCCTCTTAGATTAGCTTGTTTCAAGACCCTGACTATTCGAATTCCTATTCTCTTGCCAATTTCGAACTCCTGCGTATCGATCTTAGCCAATTTGACTATTACGGACGCAAGGGTAGTATCGGTTTCACCAGCAAAGGACCCCAGGCAAGTGCACTTCCTGATTGCTTTCAATTCTGATAGTTTTTCTAGTACATATCATACATATGATCTCTTGCTTGTTGACACGTTGGACACACGAATTAGTATCATGGACCTCTACTCATTATATTTTAGTTTTATCATGCTTACCGTGTTCGTGACTTGTTCGGATCCATGAGTACAAGTTGGGAGGGGAATATCTTATTAGACGTGTGAACTACCCTTTCTATCCCCCGTGTCTTTCGTGGAGAATAGCAGTCGCACATTTTACGTACGGGGTGCCTGATTTAACCCCTATCCGTTCACACTTTGAAACTGATATTTCAACACACGTAGATAGTTGTCTCATTTACTTATTTTCTCACCATTTGCCATGTCACCATGTTTACATATTTTTTCTAGTTGACATGCCATGTTCTATATTCCTGCTTTCATTCTAATTATACCATGGCATCAGTTTACTTTCTAGTTTTCTCCCACATATGATATTTTTATGTATTGCAAATCCTATTATGTTGCGAATAACCTGTTGGTTTGTGTGCTTGTTCCTTTTCTGACTGGAAAATCAACATTTTTCAGGTTAGTCGTGGCTTTTCTTAGTATTGGGAGATACGGGTATATGCTGAGGTCAACCATAGAAGGCTAGTTAGATGTGTGGTAGTTTTCTATATTTTGTAAAAGTTTATATTTTTCTTCAAAATGTAAAACTTGTAAATTTTGTAAAGTTGACTTAGTCTTGTGAATAAGCAATAAAGTTATTCTTCATGTGATTTTAGAGTATTGTGGCTGGACAGCGTTCTACCGTCGACACTGCGGCGTAGGCTGGCTTGGACACGCACTCGTATCCCGAAAAGTGGGTGCGGGTTGTGACAAGTTTTTGTGGTGGCCCATGCAGGCCAGTTTTTGCAAACTGTGTGAACTCGTGATAGTACTTAAGTTAATCATACTATTGCGAGCCTGCGACTAGGAAATGCTCATTCACAAGTTAGGATTAATTTGATTTTAGAAGAAAGGCTAGGTCGATGAGTCCCTAATTTAATTGACCGTTGGGTAGTTAAGGTTGCTACATATATAGGCCTCATTGAATTCTAAACCCTATTAGATGACTTTCATAGAAGGATGCACTATTGTATTTTGATACGATGGTATGACCTAAGGTGGGTAGATTAGTAAGCCCACTTCCCGACTTTTTAAAAAAATTATATTTATTTTTGTACTTGCTAGTTAGAGAATAATTTTTATTTCTATCTCTATTATAGATATTTTGAAAATAAAGGAGATTGACAATTTTTAGAAGAGATTTTATTCTAGGATTATTTGATTATAAACAAGTGTTATGTTTAGATTATTGCTATATTATGTTAGAAGATATTGTATTTATGAAAAATATACATCTATAAATATTTGAATTATTTTTAACAATATTCGGATAACTGATTTTATTTTAAAGATTATTTAATATAATGGGATAATATTTTGTGATTGATTTGGAATAGGGTTGGATCAAATCCAATTTAATTCATGGAAAGATTTGTTTCATAGATTTAATCCTTCCCTGTTGAGGGTTTTACATCTCCTATATATAGGGGAGGTTTCCCTTTCTTTTCTCCCTAAGCCCCAATTCCTAACCCTAACCCTTTTTTCTAAGTTAAAATTTTTTTTGACTTAAATAGGAATGTATGAAATTTATAAATATTTTCTAAAGTAATTATTATTAGAAAAGGTCTTAGTCATGGTTAAGTTTTGGAGTACAAGTTTACCAAGAATTTTGGCACGGAGAGTGTGGCCGAGTGCTTTGACTAGTGTTTTAGCCATGGTGGGAAAGGCAAAGTCATAGGAAAACTAAGCCAAGTTGTGACATGACCCCTAAAAATAATAATAATAATTATTATTATTATTATTATTATTATTATTATTATTTTGCTTTTAGAAGACCTGGTTGTTCCAAACTAGCCCGAACCCAACCTAAGCTGTAATCATGTAGTGCGACCAACGACGTCCATGTAGATATATAGATGTGTATATATATTGGTATCCATTTTTAGTCTCGTGAATAAATTCTATAAATTTTATATTGAATATAATATATGTATTATTGCTATTTAAATTTATATTTTACTTGGAAATAGGATAACCTTCGCTTAGAATGATATTTCAGAATTTTTGGGATTTGTTTAGGCTATATACATACTTATGTATAAATATATTCATAATAGGTACACATATATATTGCTTTATACAAATTTCCCTCGATCTTGAATATTAGAGAAATAGAAATAAAAATTTAAATTTTCTCCTAACTTCTGTCATTTTTTTCCTAATCAATCGTCTGAAATTACAAAACTGATACTTTTTTCAAGAACATATACTTATATTTTCTATCATGATCAACTTGTTGGAATTCTATAAGCTCCTTAGGAATTTTAGGGATATAGTTGGAATATTTTTTGATGACTCATAATGGCAAGACAGCAGTACACTGTCGACATTTATTTGAGTTATGGAGACTGCGGGTTCACTGCAGCCAGCAACGCACTGGCGAGGCATGACCCCCCCAAGTTGAAGTAATTTCAGATAAGTTTGGGTGATCGAACATTATTAATACTATGTCTTGGTTGTCCTAATTTGATCTCAGTTGTCTTTATGTCAATTATTGGACAGAGTCGAAGAAGTATTTGATATCGTAACCTTATTTGAGTCACGAAACCAAGGGTTTACTGCAGCTAGGTGTACACTGGCGGGGCATAAATTCCCGGTAATGATTTCATATATACAGAGGATCTTCGAATATTATAGAGACTACGTCCTTTATGGCATGTGGCTATTGATTCAATGATTTGCAATTTTATGCATTTACTTAAAATTCTGAATTAGTCTTCATCCTTTCATTTTCGTATCTTTTATTTTCATATCGTTAATTGTCTTCCTAGTAATATTTTAAACCTATTTTTTGAATTTCTTCCACTAGATTCATAATCATACTTAGATTATGGTTCTATGATTGAGCCTACATAATTGATCGTGTTAAAACAATTTTGGTTTGAATCATCCTTAACAACCTCTTGATCGCAACTGGACTATTTCGATCGTGTCAATTCACATATTTTTCTAGATTCTTTCGATCATATCGATTCACATATTTTTCTAGATTTTCATTCTGTAATCATAATTTTGCTTAACTAGTTAATCGTGCCAAGCAAATTTGAATTTTGATCATTTCTAAATGACTTTGATCATGACTAAACTATTTGACGATAATCACAATCGTGCCTACATTTCAACTCAATTATTGCTAATGTTAGACTTTTATTCCACTACAATCGTGACTATTTTGATCACGTTCATGCTCGTGCTAATTTTTTTTTCCGATCATGCTTAGATGACTTGGATGATTAACCTTGATCGTGACCGTACCTTAGCTGTGTCTAATTGATTTTTCCCTATTTAGACTTTGTCTAAATTTTGATCGTGACCATGCCTATATAATTCCAAAAGTAGTTAGCCTAACAAATTTTCCCTCTCCTTTCTTCTTGTTTAACTAACTCTATTTCGAATATACCCTTGACCATTGTGACTAGACCTTTGGACTATACTTTAATCATGCCACGCGGTATATTTCTCTTAAAGTCAAATTCGGTTCACAGTCTAACTCATTTTCATCATCGATCATATCGATTCTTGATTAAATTCTTGATAATGACCAATCATGCCCTTCGAAATTCGAGGACGAATTTATTTCTAAGGTGGGTAGATTTGTAACTCCTTTTCCCAACTTTTTCAAAAAAAAAAATTTATTCTATATATTTTCGAGATCATACCTTGGATAATATTTTATATTTCTAAAGACCATTATGGTTCAAGGATAACAATTAGTTTCGCTAGCAAATATTTTTATTATTAAATTTTGGATATTCAATTATCGACTTCGAAAAGGATTTAGAGAATTACAAACATTTTATAGAATTTTATTTATAAAAATAAATGTTCCTCGATGATGTCAAATATTATCTACATCATAGTAATAGTCGATTATTGTTTATGAATTGAAGGTATGTTATTCGATGAATACTAAATATTATTCATTTTATCACAAACTAGTTTTAGATTAAATAATTTAAGAGTGCTATTTTGTTTTAATAAAAAATGCTTTATTATTGGGATTTCGTTATGAATTTCTAAAGTTGTTTGTTATTCTTGGACTTTGAAACAATTGGCTTCGAAAGAGATTTGAAAATCACATTTGATCAATAAAAAGATTTTGTCAAATTTTTAAAAGGTTTGAGTAAAGAAAACTAAATCCTAAATTATTTTGATAACATTAAATGTTACTTTGAAGTTATTAGTTGATCGCTTATTTGATTTAGATTTGAGTTCATAATATTTGAATTAATTGATATTATAGAATAATAATTAAATATGTGAAAGTTTACATGTTAGAATTTATATTAGTTGATAATATTAAGATTTATTGTAGTCATCAATTACTTGATTAACATTTGACTAAAATTAGTTTTAGAATTCATTTAGTTATAGAATGATTCAAAAGAGTGAATGTCATTATTTCTTAGTGATAATTACTGGATTATTATTGTTAATTATGACGATTAGATAAAACCAATTTATGTTTTATTATCTAACTAAGTCCAGGAGTTAACTAACCCCTATCTATGTATATATAACCATATGCATAATCCTCCTCTAAAGACCTCCCTGTACTTGTTCCTCCCACCACGTAAAACTCATCGAAGCTATTGTCGTCCTCGACACCACTCTCCGCGGCCTGTGCTTGATCTACCGTCGCCTCCGCCGAGGAGACACGGACCACTGGCACCGCCTGGAACCCCTTCGCCTGGCCGAGTTTTTGTCGGACCGCCTCAGCACCGTGCAAGTCATCCGCATGCCGACGAACGCCAGCGCCGGCCCATGTGCCTCCCCCGGCCAAGCGCCCAGCGCTCCCCTGGGTGAGCGTTCCTCCCTTTTCCCTTTTCCTTTTTGAGCATCTCTCTCTTTGTCTCTTTATATAGAATGTCCTACTTAAGTATGTTTTGTTTGGTAGATATTTAATACATTAGGCATAGCTGTTTAGTTGGTTGGGACCACACAATATTAGTTGGCTAATTCTTAAGATTGGAATTTTTGATATACGAGTCCTATTTTACAGTACATATATTGGGTTAACTTTTGGATTCCAATGGTTTTATTTTGTCCTTATTCTTGGGCTTAAGTTCACGATTAGGATTTTTGGTTTCAAATGAATTATAATGGGTTAGGCTTAGGCCCATCTGTTTTAAACAGGTTTTATGAAGTGTATATTTATATATTGCATTCAGCATAGGCACTATTAGGTAGTATTACTAGTATTATGGTCAATATAATATATGATATCCCTAAATTATGTTGTAACATAAATATTAATTGGGCCGTAAACGACAGAATAGAAATTGACTACGTGAGCTAAATAATTGTATTTATAGGTTTGGGACTTTAAGTTAATTTGGAATAAAAGGCTTTATTATGTGATATCTTAGTTATTAGGCCGTAAAGCCACAAAAGAATTTTCAAGGGGATATAAATAGTTTTGGGCTTGCGATTATTTATTTAGTTAATATATTATTTGACTTGTAGATTATTTCGGGCTTGGGCTTACAAAAATGGTTGATTGTAGTTCAATTATAAATTTTTAAGAATTGGGCTTTAGTATCAATATGGGCTTAAATTAATGGGTTTTGAATGAGTTTTTAATATATTATTTTATGGTTTTATTTATATAAATAATTGATGGATTTTATATATGTCTAAAATGTGTTTTGATTAAATATTATTAATATAGTTATCTAAATATCTACAAATATTTTCCTAAAGTATAAAGTGTTTATGAGATTATTTTCCTAAAACAAATTTCTTTTCCTCTTAGATTAGCTTGTTTTATGACCCTGACTAATCAAATTCCTATTTTCTTGCCAATTTTGAACTCCTGCTTATCGATCTTAGCTAATCTGACTATTCCGGACGCAATGGTAGTATCGGTTTCACCAGCAAAGGACCCTAGGCAAGTGCATATTCTGATTGCTTCCAATTCTGATATTTTTTTTAGTACATATCATACATATGATCTCTTGCTTGTTGACACGCTGGACACACAAATTAGTATCATGGACCTCTACTCATTATATTTTCGTTTTGTCATGCTTACTATGTTCGTGACTTGTTCGGGTCAATGCGTACAAGTTGGAAGGGAAAATATCTTAGTAGACGTGTGAACTACCCTTTCTATCCTCCGTGTCTTTCATGGAGAATAGCAATTGCACATTTCACGTGCAGGGTGCCTGATTTAACCCCTAGCTGTTCACACGTCGAAACTGATATTTCAACACACGTAGATAGTTGTCTCATTTACTTATTTTATCACCATTTGCCATGTCACCATGTTTACATATTCTTTTCTAGTTGACATGCCATGTTCTATGTTCCTGCTTTCATTCTAATTATACCATGGCATCAGTTTACTTTCTAGTTTTCTTCCACATATGATATTTTCATGTATTGTAAATCCTATTATGTTGCGAATAGCCTGTCGGTTTGTGTGCTTGTTCCTTTCCTGACTGGAAAACTAACATTTTTCAAGTTAGCCTTGGCTTCTCTTAGCATTGGGAGATACGGATATATGCTGAGGTCAACCATAGAAAACTAGTTAGATGTGTGGTAGTTTTCTATATTTTGTAAAAGTTTATATTCTTCTTCAAAATATAAAAATTGTAAATTGTGTAAAGTTGACTTAGTTTTGTGAATGAGTAATAAAGTTATTCTTTATGTGATTTTAGAGTATTGTGGCTAGACAGTATTCTACCGTCTACACTGAGTCGTAGGCTGGCCTGGACACGCACTCATATTCCGAAAAGAGGGTACGGGTCGTGACAGTGCGCGCGTTGCGCTAGTGGCGTTGTGTGCGTAGTGCGCGTGTTGCATGCGGTATGCAGGTTGTGCTATTGACGATGTGTGCGTGGTGCGCGTGTTGTGCACTATGTACAGGTTGCGCTGTTGACGCTGTGTTCACGGTGTGCACGTGGCGCAGTTGGCGCTGTGCGCATATTGCCAGGTGGCGCGCGCTGTGCGCCATTTAACTCAGAATCGTGTCTGTGCACGATTGAGCAGTTACAGCATGTTTGGGACAATTTCTTCCCGTATCCCGAACATGTTGCTAACTGGACAGTTACAGAGCGGGGCTATAAAAGCTTCTCCGCTCTCTCTCTCTCTCTCTCTCAGTACACAAAGAACATAAGTGTTTCTTAACACAATTCTTTACGAATTCCCACAGAGTTTGACATAGAAGAGAAGTAGAGCACCAGCACCACTTAGCGCAGGAGTCCTCTACCATCCGAGGAGTCAGAAGAGCGGAGTGTTCCAAAGTTCTCCGTCGAACTTTCTGGTTCCTGGAAGTTGTTCGTGTGGAACGAATCAAGCTTTGAGCAAAGGTGATCATTCACCCCCGCAGGCCTTTAATCCATCCATCGCCTGTCATCGTTGCTACTGCTAGCAATCCGATTTGTACCTTCTTTTTAGAAGTACTACATTCGTTTGCTGCTGTTACAAATTTTATTTAGACTTTCGTAACCCCGAATCCTCCAAGGATCTCTGTTTTGCACCTTCTTTGAAGTGTTGCATCGAAACATTGTTTTTACAATCGTTTCATTTCTTAGTTTTCTATCAAAAATTATGTCCCGGGACTAATAATCTCAAAGCTTGATTTTCCACCGATGAAAAACTTTCATGCTTCGCTAGTCAATCCTAACTTCTCAAAGTTAGAGCAATTTGATGATGAACATTATCAAATCTGGAAAATAAAGGTTAGCCTCAATATTCAGTTATCTAATGTTGATCAAGTGCTATTTGAGGAGGAACCTACTATTCTAGAAACTGGATCTACAGCCGTAATTTCTGCGGCTACTAAGAACCAAGCCAAGTGGAGAAGGGACAATAGCATTTGTAGGCTTATGATCCTAAATGCTATGAAAAATTTCCTTGCAGAATCATATTCAAAGAAGACTGTTGCCAGAGAGATTTGGGAGTCTCTGGAGAAATTGCACGAGGATGATAAGAACCGTAGCAAGATATTTGTAGTTGAAAAATATCGCAAGTGGTTCTTTGAAGACGAGAAGCCAATGCTGCTGCAGGTGAAGGAGTTCCTGAAGCTGCGACAGAAGTTGGAAGATGAGACAATACCCCTTCCCGACAAGTTTGTTGTTGGAGGGATCGTCTTTAAGCTCCTCGCTGGGTAGAGCATGTTATATGCAAACATGCATAGGAAGAAGATGGAGATCAGTTTGGAAGATCTCCTGCAGAAAGTCTATGTTGAGGACCAAATGAGGGCTCAACTGAAGATGGACGCACTGTTCAAATAATTGGCCAACGCCAATTTGGTTCATACCAAGGAACCAAGGGGAAAGCATGCGGCTTCCCATAACAAGAAGAAGGACCCCAACAATCTGAATGTGAAGGGGACCTCCTTCAAGCAAAAGAAGACAAAGTTTCAGATGCCTTATTTCAAGTGTGGCAAGAAGGGCCAGTTCAAGAGTGAATGCAAAGCGAAGACCAAGCAATCAGAGCAAGGTGAGCCTAGCAAGGTTTCTATAATCACTGACGTAGTTGCAATGATTGTGCAGGTCACTGCGGTAGAGGCTGACTCTGACTGGTGGGCAGACACTGGGGCCACCTGCCATGTCTGCTCCAGTAAGGTATAGTTCACCACCTATACACCAATTTCTGAAGTGGTTATGGTAGCGAACTAGGCACAAACTGAAGTGCTCGAGATCGGGACGATTGTTTTGAAGCTGACTTCGGGGAAGTCTCTGACGCTTCAAGGTGTAAAGCATGAACCTGCTATCGTAAAGAACCTAATCTCGAGAGGCCTACTCTGCAATGCAAGCCTCAGGATGGACATCAATGCTGGCCAGATGGTGATGTCCATTAAGGGAACATATTTCAGAAAAGCTTTTTATACCGAAGAAATTTTCTAAAATTCAGCTTTTAAATCAATCCAATGTAATTAATGCAATCACTCCTTCTGCTTATACATTTGAGTTGTAGTATAATATGCTAGGACATGTTCATTATAAACGAATAAACAAAATGTCTAGTCTAGGACTTATCTCCAAATATGGGGGTAAGGTAGAGAAATGTGAAGTTTGTGCTCAAACGAAGATCACAAGGAAACCCTTTCCTTGGATTAATCGAAGTACAGATCTTCTGGAGTTGGTACACTCCGATATCTGTGACTTCAAACAGTTCTCTACAAAGGCCGGGATAAAGTATTTCATAACCTTCATCGATGACTTCTCAAAGTATGCGTTCATCTACTTGCTGAAGGCTAAAGACGAAGCATTCAAGAAGTTCAAGGAGTTCAGGGCCGAAGCTGAGCGGTAGACTGAACAACAACTCAAGAGAATAAGAAGTGATCGAGGTGAAGAGTACCGGTCTCATAAATTTGTATCATTCTGCAAAGAATATAGAATTGTCAACGAGACCACTGCTCCGTACTCTCCTCAATCAAACGAAGTAGCAAAGAGGAAGAATAGAACATTTATAGAAATGATAAACTCAATGCTGTTGACTGCAGGTCTTCCAAAGTGCTACTGGAGAGAAGCTGCATTGGTGGCCACTTTTATTCTAAATAGAGTGCCTCATGCAACTTCAGACGTTACTCCTCATGAACTCTCATTCAAGGTCAGGCCTAACTTGAATTTCATTTGAGTGTGGGGTGTCTGGCATATGTGAAGCTTCTAGATCCAGAGATTCAGAAGCTTGGGATAAGGACTACAAAGACGATCTTCTTGGGTTATGTCGAGTGATGCTCGAAGATTTCTTGATATTGAGTCAAACCATATTATTGAATCTCGAGACACAGAATATTTTAAAGACAAATTTACAAGGCACAAGAACATTGTTCTTGTGGATATTTCGGAGAACAATGAGGGTGCACAGGAAACTAAAGTTTTTAATGAGGATGTAGTCAAAGAAGATGTTGTTCTTGAAACAATGGTTGAACCAGAACTAGCTGAGCCGTCAGCTAAGCGTGTGAGGAAGCCGAAGGACTTCAGAAATGACCTATCATATAGAAGCAGATCCGTTTACCTATGATAAGACGATGAATACCAGAGATGCGGTTTTCTGGAAGAAGGCGATTGACAATGAAATTGATTCCATCACCTCAAATAACACTTGGGTGTTGGTTGATCTTCCTGAAGGAGCAAAATCCATCAGATGCAAATGGATCTTCAAAAAGAAGATAAAAGCAGACGAAACTATTGACAAGTTCAAGGCAAGGTTGGTAGCCAAGGGATCTTCTCAGAAGCAGGGGATCGACTACTTTGACATGTATGCTCCGGTAGCCCAGATGACCAGCATCAGAATGTTGATTGCTCTCACAGCAATACATAATATGGTGATACATCAGATGGATGTGAAAATGACTTTCCTAAATGGCGAGCTGACTGAAGAGATTTACATGAAACAACCGGAGGGATTTGTCGTCAAGGGTTTTAAAGACTAATTCTGCAAGTTGGTGAAATCCTTGTACGGTCTTAAATAAGCTCCCAAGATGTGGCATGAAAAGTTTGACAAGGTTATAAGGTTAAATGGCTACAGGGTTAGCGAGACGGACAATTGTGTTTACACAAAGTTCGCTGATGGAAGAGGTGTAATCGTTTGTCTGTACGTGGACGACATGCTAATCCTAGGTATATAGGCTGTGTCACGGAGACAAAGAAGTTCATCTCGAGCAAGTTCAGTATGAAGGACTTTGGGGAAGCTGATATGATCTTAGGGATCAAGATCATCCAGACAGATACTGGACTAGCGCTGTCACAGTCTTATTATATTGAGAAGATGATCAAACACTACGGGTATCAGGATCTTCCAGGGATCGATACGCCTTATAGGTGTGATCTGAAACTGAAGCCTAATTCAAGGAAAAGCATCAGGAAGCTGGAGTATACAGGCGTTATCGGGAGTTTGATGTATGCTACTACTGCCACAAGGTCTTACATAGCTTTTGCCATAGGAATGCTTAGTCGTTTCACGAGCAACCCAGGTATTGAGCACTAGAAAGTTGTGAAACGGGTTATGAGATATGTGAAGAAGACTCAGACATATGAACTGCACTACAGCGAAGATCCGCTGGAAGTAAAAGGCTTCAGTGATGCCAGCTGGTGCTCAGAGTTGGAGAGCGAGATGTCCACGGGTGGATTTATTTTTATAGTGGATGGAGCTGCTATATCGTGGAAGTCGAAGAAGCAGACTATGCTCTTGCGGTCATCTATGGAATCTGAGTTCTTTGCACTTGATACCGCAGCGGAGGAAGCAGAATGGCTTCGGGAGCTCATGTATGATCTTCCAGTGGTTGGGACACAAATACCGACATACTACGACAACCAGGCGACTGCGGCGGTGGCATCAAATGTCCTCTTCAACGGGAAGAAGAGGACTGCGCAGTTAAAACACAGGGTAGTACATGATCTCATCAAGAGATATATTATTGCAGTGATTAATGTTCGGAGTCAGGAGAACCTGGCGGATCCGTTCACCAAGGCCTCAAGAGCCAGCTGGTCGATGATACAGCAAGAAAAATGGGCTTGAAGGCATTCTGATATTGTGTTATTGTAATCCTACCATAAAGTTTTATGCTATTAGTTCAAAGAGAAATCTACTAAGCATCTAGCTTTTGGTTCAAGGGAGGACAATTAATCGGAAGAATATTAGAAACAGTGGGTACTTGTCCTTTATGGCATAGAGAGGTTACAGACCTACAACCAATGTTGTCTACTATTATTTTCTGCAAAAAACGGATCCCGTAGGAGGTTGGCTTAAACGCCTTAATGAGTTCTCAGGCAGAGTGAATGTCTGGTGTGCTTTACAGGAATTACGGTAGCACAGCACTACAAGGAGTGAAACTCCATGGTATAGTGGGGTGACTCCACCATGAGGTTTCCGAAAGGGGTAATGTCTCGGCATTGCGAGCCAAGTCACAGCAGAGTAGCACCACAAATAGGCAGGCAACCTAATGATGTATGATAAAATTAAAGAGGGTTAGTCAACAATACAAAGGGGAGGTTTTCCTCATGTTACAGTGGCACGACACTACGATGAGGTACCCGGATAGGGGTAAAGCCTCGGCCTTGCAAGTCATGTCGTTGCGACGTAACACCGCAAGGGAGCCTAAGGCTTCATGCTAGGTAGTATGGCACTTCAAATAGGCTGTGACCTCATGCTACAGTAGTATGACAGTACGATGAGGTTCCCGGTAGGGGTAATACCTCGGCTTTAGGCCATGTCATAGCGGCGTAGCACCGCAAGAGAAGCGCAAGGCTTTATGCTATGTCTCTTTAATAAAGAACTCACCTATAGTGTATGGACATAGATAGCTGGCCGTCTCTTGAGGATAAACTTGTAGAAGCCAAAAATTATACATTAAAACCAGGCTGGCACATGGCCTTTAATGTGCAGCCAGAAGTACATGTAACTACATTGTGTGAGTGGAAAGAATTTCAACAATGGTGCAGAATGCAAGGCTTAGCCCATTCTTGTATTATAGTCTGTTGTTTGACCCATGCAGAAAGATTCAAGTCGTCAGTGACATATCTCCTAGTGCATGATGGACAGTTACTGTGGGGAACACTCAAACCCATATATTGAGATATGTGGGGGATTGTTGGAGCTTTTTCTTGACATGTAGAGAACTTGCTCTCAACATGCCTAGTGAAGTTTAGTCCCACATTGGAAAAGCATCATGAGGTATCTCAACATATATACTTGGTGTGTGTTGTTGGGATATGCACATGGGGTGGTGACCCTAAGGAGGAAACCATGTGGATGATTTTACTAGGAGGTAAGGGTAAGACACCATGATAAGCTTAATAATTTTTGCTCCTGAAATTATTCCATTGGAGCTTAGTCCCGTAGGGGCATAGCGACTCGGACTCGGACTCATGGGCTCATGAGGCGTAATGTGGCATTTTGTCGGCACACTTTGCACTTAGCACGTCAGCATAGTCACTAGGTGCATAGTGCGCTCGTTGCGTGAGCCTCTTGCACAGTCGTTTGTGTGCCAGTTTACGCTGGCCGATAGCGCATCCAGATGGTGCAACAGTTGGTGCTGCAGTTTGCCCGACGGTTGGTGCACGGTGCGCAGGTTGCGCGTGTGGGGAGGTACGCACGTTGCGCTGGTCGTGTTGTGCGCATGTTGTGCGTGTTGGGCAGGTGGCACTGTGCGTGCGTTGCGCTAGTGGCGTTGTGCGCGCGTTGCGCTAGTGGCAATATGTGTACGGTGTGCGTGTTGCGTGCGCTGCGCAGGATACGCTATTGACGCATTATGTGCGGTGCGCGTGTTGTGCGTGCTGCACATGTTGTACTGTTGATACTGTGTGTGCGGTGTGCGCGTGGCGCAGTTGGCGTTGTGTGCGTATTGTGCAGGTGGCGCACGCTGTGCGCCATTTAACTCAGATCGTGTCTGTGCACGATTGAACAGGTACAGTATATTCGAGACTGTTTCTTTCCACATCCCGAACATGTTGCTAACTGGGCGGTTACAGAGCGGGGTTATAAAAGCTTCTCTTCTCTCTCTCTCTCTCTCTCTCTCTCTCGGTACACAGAAAACACAAGTGTTTCTTAACACAATTTCTTACGAATTTCCACAGAGTTTGAGAGAGAGGAGAAGCAGAGCACCACCGTCCGCTGCCATCCGAGGAGTCAGATGAGCGGAGTGTTCCAAAATTCTCTATCGAACTTGCTGGTTCCTGGAAGCTGTTCGTGTGGGACGAATCAAGCTTTGAGCAATGGTGAATATTCACCCTAGCAGACTTTTAATCCATCCATCGCCTGTTATCGTTGTTACTCCTAGCAATTCGATTTGTACCTTCTTTTTAGAAGTACTACATTTGTTTGCTGTTGTTACGAATTTTTTTTAGATTTTTGTGACCCAGAATCCTCCAAGGATCTTGTAGGTCCTAAAAATCAAGTTGTACCCATCAAAAAAGCAATAAAAATCAAATTGCGCACCCTTCAATGAACTGCACAGGAAGCAGACTGCGCAACAAATCAACTGCGCGAGGTTGAACTGCGCCAATATCCAAGCGCGCTATGCTGACGTGGCAATGTCATCATTACCTGACACAAAATCAGATCTTCTGACAACTGACAGCCCGAAAGGCGAGGAGCCTCTTCGTTTCTCGAGTCGCACCGTATTCTAGGACAGCTGTCCAAATCCTAGCACGGTCCAGCTGTCAACTCCTAGCGCAATCTGCCAGCCCAACCAAAGCGCAGTCTACCAGATCCTCTTCAGCGCAGTTCGATCCCAGCGCAGTCTGAAGCTAGCGCTGTTCAAGTGGCACGATCCATCAAGATAACTAACATTTTGTACGTGGCTTACATGCCATCAATTGCTCAACATGTGGCAGCTTTCTGTACACGACAAAGCGTATTTCAATCAGACAATGCCACGCATCTAAATACAGTTAGCCCATGATTGAGTAACCACCAAAAGCCAGCCCAACTGGTAGTCTGCGCAGTCCAATGCCTGCGCAATCCAGCCTGCGTAATTCAGAATAACTACAAATTAGTTATTTCTAGAACTCTATAAATATAGTTTCAAGTCCTTCATTGAAGAGATCAGATCATTATTATCACCAGAGATCAGGAGTTCTTGTCCAAGTGCTGCTGCATTCTTCAGAGGCTATCGTCTTCAAAGTTCACATCGTCCAAGGGATAAAGTGATCGTCTTCAGATCAGATTCCTATAGTTGTACTTTTCCAGAATTTAATTATAATCTTCTTATAAAGTTTGTGCAATAAAAGAACTTTTATTTTTGCAAACAAAATGGCGACTCTGCTGGGGACGACTTTCTCCTCCGATGACGAAGTGACAACTCAATGTGACGTTGCGTCTATCGAAAAGACGCAGAAGACGCTGGTTGTGAAGGTCAACCAGACTGCCTATGAAGCGATGATCACCTCTGGGGCTACTCGGCGCACTATAGCCTCTGCCAAGAGCAAGGTCCATTCAGTGTGGACTTCGAAGTCCTCTACGCAATCCTCTGCGAAGTCCTCTGCGCAGTCTGCTGTCTCTGCTGCCAAAGAACCAGTAGACTCTTTTGTCCTTGCACAAAACACCACCCGCGCTACCAAAGCGCATGCCAGAGCTCCTGCGCAGTGCACTGCTCCTCTTGCTGCCGTGTAAGCCACTTCCTATGCTGCTATGGCAAAGTCCAAGACCCCTCTTCCTCTGGCGCAGTTGGTGACCTTCTTGCCTCCTGCGCAATCCACTGAAGCAAGGACTCCTGCTGCACAAACTACAGTTTTTGTGGCCAAAAGGCCATCTGTCAAAGCTTTCCAAGCACAATCAGCCAATGCGCCTGTTGCCACTTCAACCTCTGCGCAAGCTGTTCCAGCGCAGTCTAATAGGGATAGCCCTTTGGCTAATCTCCCTTCTTCTCACAGCAAGGGGAAAAACTCTGCTCCTCTTCCCAAGCACCCTGTTGCTCCAGCGCAATCCACTGGAGGTAGTCTGTTGACTGTGCCTTCCCTTCCTCAGAACAAAGGAAAAGGCCCGTTGGTCTTTTCTCGACTCGTTCCACGACTTGGAAGATAACAGAGGGAAATGCTCTTTAGCCAACCCTTCCACACAAAACAAGGGAAAAGGTCCTTTGGTCTTTTCTCAATCTTCCCGGGTCTTTACCTCGGAAGATCAATCTGAACGTGGCTCGGCACCAATCAGTACAAGAACTCTCTCAAATAAGAGTTCTTCTCTCCCTGCCAAAGGGAAATGTACTAATCAAAGAGGTATTCTGCCTACTCCGGTAGCTGAACTCCAAGATCTCCCAACTCTCCGAATATCCCGCTCAAAACAAGGAAAATTACTGGTGTCTCAGACAGAAACCCCTGGGGGTGAGTTTGCTGATCTACGGGATTATTTCAATAGATCTCGGTCTACATCAACTTCGACGAAATGCAAGCAGCCAATACCGAAGATGAACCTGCATTAGAGGCAAACTTCTAGGATGAAAAATCCTGACACCTATGCTAACGAAGTGAGTACTTATTTATATACTCACGGGACAAAACATCTAAAGAACCGGAACCATGTTCCGAATGTGGTCAAAGAACATATCCCTCAGACTTCTTCTCGTTCCGTCATTGTTCCTGACCTCCGAGAGCAACTCAGGCAAAAGCGAGACAATATCTCAACACCTCCAGTTCAACCACTTGAACACCATTGTAATCACAAGGTTGTCATCAAGTGTTGTTGCCAGACAACAAAATGATCTGTCTTCGATCGTCTGAATTTTGCAACTTCGGAACCAATGTCAGAAGATGAAGACGAAGTGTTGTATGCTTCCGTCAACATGGCTTCTCAAGACACTGGGGGTAGAAAGTGCTCCAAACACGGCAAGCCCCGTAAACCCAGCCAGCGGTACTTAGATTTACTCTAAGAATCTTCTGAAGGAGTATTTCGACAAACCCGATCTCGAAGCCGAGACACAATCGGTCAAAGGAATCTTCTCCAAGATCCTTCTAGTCATCTTCCTACTTCTCACCCACGAGATGATTCCTTCTCTGATTATGATGCATACAGCGAAAGTTCTGAACAGACAGTGTCCTCTACTGTACCTAGAGAAGTGACAGCTTATGTTGTCACTGAAGACCCAGATGCTTCTAGTTCAGCAAATCAAGAACAACGAATAGCTGCACTGGAAGACAAGCTGAAGACCATGGCTGAAATGGTCGCAAGTATGTGTAGGTCCTAAAAATCAAGTTACACCCATCAAAGAAGTCATGAAAATCAAATTGGGCATCCTTTAAGGGAACTGCACAGGAGATAGATTGCGCAACAACTCGATTGTGCAGGCTGAACTGCACACTCATTCAAGTGCGCGAGCTGACGTGGCCTTGTCATCATTATCTGACAGAGAATCAGATCTTCTGACAATTGACAGAACGGAGAACGAGAAAACTGTTCGTTTATCGTGCAGCACAGCGCTCAAGGACAGCTTTACATGCAGCACAATTGGCCAGACTCTTTGCAGCGTGGTCCATCCTAGTGCAACTTGAAGCCAGCTCAATTCAGGTAGCGCACTCTATCAAGACAACTGACAAAGTACACATGGCCTTCATGCCATCAATGACTCACTACGTGGTAACCGTCTGTACATGATCATGCGCATTTCAATCAAATAATGCCATGTGTCTAATACAGTTGGCCCACGATCAAATAAATGCCAGCGCAGTCTAATGTCTGCGCGGTCCAATGCATGCGCAATCCATCTTGCGTAATCCAGAATAACTAAAAAGTAGTTATTTCTAGAACTCTATAAATAGAGTTTCAAGTCCTTCATAGAGGGGATCACACATATACATCTGAAATCATCACCAGAGATCAGGAGTTCTTGCCAAAGTACTGCTGCAATCTTCAGAGGCTACCGTCTTCAAAGTTCACTTCGTCCAAGGGATAAAGCGATCGTCATTTAGATCGGATTCCTATAGTTGTACTTTTCCAGAATTCTTGTAATCTTCTTACAAAGTTTGTTGAAATAAAGATAAACTTTTGTTTTTGCAAACAAAATGGTGACTCTGCTGGGGACGACTTTCTCCTCCGACGAGGAAGTGACAACTCAATGTGACGTGGCATCTATCGGAAAGACGCAGAAGACGCTGGTTGTAAAGGTCAACCAGACGGCCTACGAGGCGATGATTAACTCCAGGACCACCCCTCGTACTGCAACAACTTCTGCCACAAGAAAAGTTCACCCAGTGTGGGTCCCTAAGACTGCTGCGCAGTCCACTACTTCTGCTGTTCAGCCTGCTGCGCAGTCCACTGCCTCTGTTCCTAAGACTGTTGTCTCTGTTGTGCAGTCTACTGCTACTGCTCATGTGCAGTATGCTGCTCCCCTTTCCAGTGCACAACCTACTTCCTATGCTGCTCTGTCAAAGTGCAAGACTCTTATTCCTTTGGCACAGTTGGCTGCAAATCTGCCTGCACAATCCACCACTCCAGCAACTAGAGTACAACCCAAACACTCTGGCAACAAGACTCCTGATGTGCAAGTTGCTGAGACTGTAGCCAGAAGACCTTCTGCCAGAGTTACTCATGCGCAACCTGCCAGTGCGCCAACAACTACTTCAATCCCTGCGCAAACTGCGCCAGCGCAGTCTAAGAGAGATGGCCCTTTGGCTAATCTCTCCTCTTCTCACAGCAAGGGGAAAAGCTCTGCTCCTCTTCTCAAGCACCCTGTTGTTCCTATGCAATCCACTGGGGGTAGTCTTTTGGCTATTCCTCCTCCTCCTCAGAACAAAGGAAAAGGCCCGTTGGTCTTTTCTCAAACTTCCTCGTCCTACGACTTGGAAGACAACAGAGGGAAACGCTCTTTAGCTAACCCTTCTTCACAAAATAAAGGAAAAGGCCCTTTGGTCTTTTCTCAGTCTTCCTCGGTTTTATCGTAGAAGATCAATCTGAACGTGCCTCGGCACCAGTCAGTACAAGAACTCTCTCCAACAAGGATTCTTCTTCTCTCCTTGCCAAAGGGAAGTGTACTGATCAGAGAGGTATTCTGTCTACTCCGGTAGCAGAGTTCCAAGATCTCCCAACTCTCAAGATATCCCGTTCAAGACCGGGAAAATTGCTGGTGTCTCAGACAGAAACCCCTGGGGGTGAGTTTGCTGATCTAAGAACTTATCTCAATAGACCAACTTCGGTGAAACGCAAACAGCCAATGCCGAAGACCAACCAGTATCAGAAGCAAAACTTCCAGGATCAAAAATTCGGATACCTATGCCAATGAAATGAGTACTTCCCTGTACACTCAAGGGACAAAACATTTGAAGAACCGAAACCATGTTCCGAATATTGTCAAAGAACACATCCCTCGAACTTCTTCTCGTCCCGTCACTGTTCCTGATCTTCGAGAACACCTCAAGCAAAAATGGGACAACATCTCATCACCTCCAGTGCAACCACTTGGACACCATTGTAATCACAAAGTGGTCATCAAGTGTTGTTGTCAAACAACAAGACGATCTGTCTTCGATCGTCTGAACTTTATAAACTCTGAACCTATGTCAGAAGATGAAGACGAAATTTTGTACGCTTCTGTCAACATGACTTCCAGAGACACTAGGGGTAGGAAGTGCTCCAAGGACGGCAAACCTCGCAAGCCAAGCCAGCGGTATTTGGATTTACTCCAAGAATCTTCTGAAGGAGTATTCCAACATACCCGATCCTGAAGCCGAGACACAATCGGTCAAAGAAATCTTCAAGATCCTTCCCGTTATCTCTCTCATTTTCATTCAGGAGATGATTCCTTCTCCGACTATGATGCATACAGTGAAAGTTCAGAACAGACAGTATCCTTCACTGTACCTAGAGAAGTGACAGCTTATGTTGTCACTGAAGATCCCGATGCTTCCAGTTCAGCTAGTCAAGAACAACGAATAGCTGTGCTAGAAGACAAGCTGAAGACCATGGCCGAAATGGTTGCAAGTATGCATTCTATCATTGTAGCCCAACATACAGTACCACCGACCGTACCTCCTGCAAATCCTGAAATCATAGCATCGTCGGTGCCTGTCAATACAGGGCTGGGGGTAGCATCTCCTCAAGTACCTCCTGTACAAATCCAACCTACACCCAGTCAGTCAGGTGTTGGGGGTAGTGCTTACCACGCTGTTCCTCCTCCTAACACTGTGACTCAGCCTGCTCCTTCTACGTCAGTGGAAGATGCCAATGAAGCTGTCAAGCTCCTGCGCACTCAGTTCGAGGCCTTCAAAGAGAAGGACAACTTGCAGAGGTTGGAGATTAAGCAATCCTACCCAGTTGAATGGAAGGAAGTCCTATTTCCTCCAAAGTACAAGATTCCAACAATCTCGCTGTTTGATGGCAGCACTTCTTTCAGTCAGTTCATTAACCACTTTAAGGTTATGACAGTCCAACTTCAGCCAAATGACGCTCTTCTTACCAGAGTATTCGTCGGTTGTTTAGCCAGAGTAGCATACGATTGGTACAGAAGTTTGCCCGATGGTTGTATCACCTCCTTCTCAGGTTTAAAACAAATCTTCTTGGAACGATTCTATGAGGGGATCAACGACATGACCATGTCATCCCTCAATAAAATCAAACAAAAACACAATGAAACTGCTGAGAGTTTCATTGAAAGGTTCCGCCGAGAAGCTTTGAAAATGCCTCCTGGAACTCCGGTTGCTGTCACCATAGACACTTGCAAGGCAAATCTTTTGCATATCATCAGCATGTGGACGGGGTCAACTCAGTTCCAAGATTGGCCATCCTTCATTGTCAACGCTAAAGCAGCTGAAGTTAGCGCTGATAAATTCAAACAGCTAGGGGTACAAATGTCTAACCCCGATCGGGATGAACACCAGACATCGGGTGGTGGTAATGGCCAGAACAACTGCAAGGGAAAAGAAACTTTGAATATCAACTTGAAGAACAAAGAATCTCTGGCGGTTAATGTGGCTCCACCTACGACCACTTCTACTCCTTCAGCACCTCCACCAAGGGAACCTCGTCCGAAAGTAGAGTACTCTTTTGACGAGAATGACACCGTGAGCATTTTTGATTGCTTGATCAAAAGCAATAAGCTTCAGCTTCCAGATCCCAAGAAGCCTGATGAAGTCGGTAAGACTGATCACCCTAAGTACTGTATTTATCACAGGTTCATTGGGCATCCCACTCGAGCATGTTATGTGCTCAAAGGCAAAATTTAGGAGCTGGTCAACGCTGGTGTTGTCACTCTGCAGCAAGACGAGAAGACTGTTACCACAAACATGGTCTCAGTTTAATTCGGTGACTTCCCACCGCAGATGGTACAACACGGTGTCATTCCTATCCCCAAAGCTACTCTTGAGATCGAGAATCTCCCTCCTCCATGAAGTGAAGGTCTCGTCCTCTTGTCTCTTGATAATGGCGAGATTATGTGAATTCATCCGAAACTTGCTTCAGAGTTCGAACTTCCCTCTTCCTCCAAGAAGAAGGACCGCTCCAAGGGCAAGACAAAGACTTGCAATATGGTGTCTTTTGACCCCATAGTTGACGAAGAAATTCTGCTGGGCACCAGATCAGGGAAAGCCTATCTAAAGGATTACCCCGAAGCTCAAGAGAATCCTGCTTCTTCTTTTGAGCCTGCTCCAGTGCAGCCTGCTTCCACTGAGGATATTCCTTCTGCTTCTTCACCGGTTGTAGAGTCCACTCCTCCCAAGCCAACGGTCACTGACAAAGGCAAACAACAAATCTGCTTCGACAAACCTTTGAAGAAGTCATCTCCTTTCAGACTTGAAAAGTCTTACAACTTCGATATCTTGGCTCAGTTAGCCAATACATCGGCACGGCTTTCAATCTTCGAGCTCTTGCGCCTCTCCAAAGAGACTCGGGAAACTCTAAGTGAGGCTCTCATGCATACAGAAACCTGTCTAGCCCTGCTAAAGAAGCCAAAAGCAGAACCAGTCTCTTGCCTCCATTGTCATAGTGTGTTGGAGTTAATTTCAAACATAACTTTCACACAGGATGACATGTTGATGGAAGATAATAGGCACGACCGTCCTCTATACTATACAGGATACGTCGACTCGATGAAAGTCGATCATATTTTGAAAGATCCAGGGTCTGCTCTCAGTATCATGCCGAAGACAATATTAGATGCATTGAAGATCCCGGTGCATAGTCTTTCCAGTATAATCACCACCATCCTCGGGTTCAATCAGGGAAGGAGTGAACCTCTGGGCAAGATTCGCCTAAAATTCCAAATAGACAATCTTCGCACAAAGGTGACCTTCTACGTCATTGACAACCATGGTTGTTCTTACAATGCTCTGTTGGAAAGACCATTTCTGCACGAGCATAACATTGTTCCTTCGATTCTCCATCAATGTTTCAAATATGTCGATGACAATGGAGAGGTGCAAAAGGAGGTTGCTGATCTCTATCCTTTCAAAGGCGTCGAAGCATACTGCAACAATGCTCGTATGTACAAAGATGAATTCATGAAGGTATTGTTGTCTCTGGATACTGAAGAAAAGCAAGAAGCAGTGCCTAATGACACCCTCATCATACCTGTCAAAGGGCGTGTTTCTCGTCCTCAGTCCTCCAAGCCACTGGCTATTCACTTTCCAGTTCAGAAGCAACCAACTGATGATGATCAGGATCAAAGGGAGCTCACCTCTTCTGAGCCACTTGTTATAGACTTACGTCGTAATAAGAAAAAAAAGGCAGCTCACCTCTTCTGAGCCACTTGTTATTGATTTATCTCATAACAAGGAAAAAAGGCAGCTCACCTCCTCTGAGCCACTTGTTATCGACCTCCGTCGTAATAAGGCCAATCCTCCTCCATGTTCTTCTTCTCCCCCTCTTGTAATCAATCTGACCAAGCTTGCTAAGGCTAAAGGTCCTGCTGTAAATACAAATGTACAAATCAATGAAAAAGCATCTACTTTCCAGTATACTAATGTCATTTATCATGCTAAGTGCTATTTGGATATGTTAGATAGCTTTCAATCATTTACAATGGGAGTTGTACAATCTCTTCAAACAGAAGTCTTACTCGAACATCCAAATGATTCATATCGTATTGTTCCTGCTCGAAAGAAAGGCGAGAGTCCTATACTTTTTAGTAAAGGACCGGAACAACAATTCAGTTATACGGATGATAGCAAAAGTAACGACACGGGGCATCTTCAACTCCGTCGTTACAGTCAACAATCAAAAGACATCATCTGAAAGATGGGTTATGACTTCATGAGTGGCCTCAACTACGGTAAAGGTAGAAAAACTCCTATCCGTACGGCTGTGCCGAAAGGAAAGTCAGAGATATACTATAGCATGACCAAAAGAGGTCTTGGATATGCTTCCCCTCCGATATTATCCCCAGCAGCCTCTGAATCTAATAGTGAAGAGCGCTCTAACTCTTCTGATTCCAGATCATGGGATTCTGACACCAGCATCGGTCAAGTTCATCGATTGACTGTATCTTCTAACATGGTCTCCGTCGAACTTCAAGAAGGCTATGACGAGGATGTTGAAGAAAGTCCTGAAACAGATCCTTGGGCTCAACGAATGGATACCCAATGGGAACTCTGATTCGAACAAATAGAACCTCCTACCGAAGATCAATTGGTTCAAATTGATGTAGGAGAGAGCAGGTCACCTCGTCCAATATTCATTAGCAAGAATCTTCCAGAGGTAGATAAGCAAGAATTAATTATTCTTATTCAGGAATACATAGACGTCTTTGCCTGGAGCTATGAAGACATGCCAGGTCTAGATCCCAAAATTGCTACTCATAAATTGAACATCTTGCCGAATACAAAACCGGTCAAACAGCAACAACGGTGCTTCAAGCCAGAAATGATGGATGCAATCGATGATGAAGTCAAGAAGCTCATCACTTGTGGCTTTATCCGAGAAGAGCAGCATCCTGATTGGGTAGCCAATGTTGTCCCAGTTCTAAAAAAAAACTGGCAAAGTTCGAGTCTGCATCGACTTTCGGGATCTTACTGAAGCATGTCCAAAAGATGAATTTTCTCTCCCTATCACAGACGTCATGATTGACAACACCTGTGGGTTCGAAAGAATATCTTTCATGGACGAATTCTCCGGATACAATCAAATTTGGATGAATCCTGAAGACGAAAAACATACTTCTTTCCGCACTCCTCGCGGAGTCTACTGCAATATTGTAATGCCATTTGGTCTCAAGAATGCTGGTGCAACATACCAACGAGCTATAAGTACCATATTTTGAGATCATCTGCGCAAGACTGTCGAATGCTACGTCGATGATATCGCTGTCAAAAGTCGTCTAAAGGAAGATCACATCCAAGCCTTGAGAACTATCTTCAACCTCATGCTCCAACATCAACTCAAAATGAATCCCACCAAGTCATTCTTGGGTGTCTCTAGTGGCAAATTTCTCGGCTTCGTCATTACCTCTAAGGGTATACACGTGGATCCCGAGAAGATCAAAGCTATTCAAGAGATGCGTCCTCCACGCAACCTAAAAGAGCTACGAGGATTCCAAGGTCGACTTACGTACATCAGGAGATTCATTTCGAATCTGTCTGGACGCTGCAGACCATTTACTCAACTAATGAAGAAGGGTGTATCTTTCATTTGGACTAAAGAATGTCAACGAGCATTTGACGACATAAAGTGGTATCTCATGAATCCACCAGTCTTGGTGCCACCAATCTCTGGCATACCATTCTTAATGTATGTCCGTGCTATGGACCATTTATTGGGTGCTTTACTTGCCCAAAAGAACAAAGAAGGCCACGAACAAGCTATCTATTATCTCAGTCATACTATGATTGGTGCCGAACACCGTTATAGTCCGGTTGAAAAGGAATGCCTAGCTCTTATGTTTACTGTTCAAAAGACTTGGCATTACATCATTGGCCAAACTATTCATGTCATATCCCGAGTTAATCCTCTTCGGGTACTGATGAAGAAGCCTAGTACACTCAATTCTCGGCTGGCTATATGGGCCATTCTGCTAGCCCAATATGACATGGTATATGTTCCTCAAAAGTCTGTCAAAGGTCAAGCATTGGCAGATTTCTTAGCAGCTCATCCTGTTTCAGAGACATCTAAACTCTATGATGAAATTCCAGACGAGACATTGGAATCAAATATGATCTCCGAAGAATTTCCTACTTGGCGTCTATTCTTTGACGGTGCATCCAAGATTGGATCCAATGGTGCCATTGTCGCAGGAGTTGGAGTTGTCCTTATTTCTCCCGACGGTTCAGCTATTCAAAGAGCCTACTCCTTAGATGAACCGTGTTCCAACAACGTGGCAGAATACAATGCTCTACTCATCGGCCTTCAGCTAGCTAAACAACTGGACGTCGAATATCTTGAAGTCTATGGTGACTCTAAGCTGGTTGTTAACCAGGTTAGAGGAACCTATGAAGTTCGCCATCAAGATCTAGTGCCTTACTTTGAAGCGGTAATCAACATGGCTACATCATTCAAAGCCTTCTTCATCGAATATGTACGACGAGCTTGCAATACTGAGGAAGATGCTTTGGCCAATCTCGCAGCAGTTTTAGCCATCCCTATCAAAAGACAGCAGGTGGTGGTTATCTCTAATCGGGAATTGTTCTGCATCGAAAACAATCGTAATATTGAGTTCAGTAATCTTACTGAAGTCAATGTTACCAGTGAAGATTGGAGAGCTCCCTTCATCGACTTCGTAGTCCATGACATACTCCCTGAAGATCCAAAGGAGGCTACGAGTATTCGTCGGTGGTCTCTACGATTCTACTACAATCAGACCACCAAAACTTTCTACGGCGAACTTATGACGGCCTACTTTTGCCTATTTTGCTGGTGATGAAGCGAAGCAAGTATTGCGTGAAGCTCACGACGGTGTCTGCGGAGCACATCAACCCGGTCCTAAACTGCAGGATCGTATCCGACGCATGGGTTACTATTGGCCCTCTATGGTATCTGACGCCATCGAATATGCAAGTAAGTGTCGAGCTTGTCAAATCCATGCAGATTTTATTCATCAACCATCAGAATTCCTTTATCCGACTGCTGCTTCCTGGCCTTTTGAAGCTTGGAGCATGGACATCATCGGTCCCATCAATCCTCCTTCTTCTAGAGGACATCGGTTCATACTGGCAATAACCGACTACTTCTCCAAATGGGCCGAAGCTATACCATTGGCTGAAATTAATACCAGCAGCGTCATCAATTTCGTCAAACACCATGTCATCTATAGATTTGGTGTACCTCGATGAATCATCCATGATAACGGACCTCAATTCATCAGCCAAAAGTTCACAAAATTTTGTGACGATCATCGGATTGATAATGTCACTTCGACAGCCTACAATCCTGCTGCTAATGGCTTAGCTGAAGCTTTTAACAAAACTATTATCAAGCTCCTCAAGAAGTTTATATCCACTAACAAACGAAACTGGAGTGAAAAGCTTGGAGAATGTCTTTGGGCCTATCGTACTACGGTCTGCAACCCTACAGGCTGTATACCATTTTCTTTGATATATGGCTGTGAAGCAGTTTTACTCCTGGAACTCCAAATTCCGTTCTTGAGGATTGCTATCGCCAACGAACTCACGACAGAGAACAACGATCTTCTCCGACTTCAAGAATTAGAAGCGCTCGATAAGAAGCGGTTAATGGCTCAACAGCATATTAAGTTATACCAAGCCCGCATCTCAAAGACTTTCAACCGCAAAGTTAAGGTCAGAGCATTTCAGAAAGGAGAGCTCGTTCTAACCGTTAGACGTCCTATGACTATGACTCACTCGAGCAAAGGCAAGTTCGATGCGAAGTAGGAAAGGCCATATATCGTGAGCAAAGTCTTCTCAAATGGAGCCTATCAACTCACAGAGCTAGACGGTCGAGTTGCAATGATGCCTATCAATGGCAAGTTCCTAAAAAAGTATTATGTATAAATGTGACAGACATTGCTTGTAATCATCATACAAGTTCATAAATAAAATTCAATTTTATTTCATCTTGAATGATAGTACATAATATCAAGGAAGGTCACTATCATCTTTCTCAAAATCGGGACACGGGCCACTACCGTCCTTATTGAAGACATGATCAGCAAAAGAGCTGAGAACATTCTTGCTCGAACCCACCAGGAACTTGCAAGCAGCCATCCTCATGGCTTCTTCTTCTTCAGTCTTTCCTGGTTCAAGAAGGAAGTCCAAGATGTCCTTTGGCGGTTTGGGGACAGACGAACCTTCACCCGCTGCTATCTGCTTTGGTTAAGCCGGTTCGACTGGATGTTCCTCAGTACCCACTTCAACCTTCGAGGCGATCTCAGCCTTCTTGGATGCATCTCCAGACGATATCTTAATATTGAAAAGTGAAAGTGACCATTCCTTCTGATTTTCTATTCTATTTATAGATAGAGATTCATACGACAACGGAACTTCATTTAATTCGTCCGACGGTTCGCCCGTTCATCTGACGGTTCGTCCGTTCATTATATCCCTTTGACGGTTCGTCCGTTCATTATATTCATTCACCCGACGGTTCACCCGTTCACACATCCATCTGATGGTTCGCCCGTTCATCATCTGACGGTTCATCCGTTCATTACATTTATCTGACGGTTCACCTGTTCATTCCATTTATCTGACGGTTCACCCGTTCATCACATTCATTTGACGGTTCATCCGTTCATTTAATTCATTTGACAGTCCATCTGTTCATTCCGACGATTCATTTCGTTCACACATTTTGACGAATCATCCATTTTGTTCATATCAGCAACTTGTCATCTTTTATTGAGTTGTCTATTGAAATAATGATATTCAATAAATTATATTCTGCCATGTCCATATTACCTCTGAGCAGATATAATTGAATATGATTATTTTCCAAAACCAAGAAATATATCATGTCCTGCACCTCTGAATTTATTTTCTATCGCTATTATTTATATCTGAATAAGATATGCAACAAATAATAGAGCCACCAAGAAAATGTCTTTTATTAATCAAAAAGTGAAAGATATTACAAACATGACATATCACAACAAGATTGAAAATACAAAAATATTTCTCATTCTGCCGGTGGAGTCATTAAGTTGGTCATCTGCTGCTTCAAAGATTGCAGCCGCTCCTCACGAGATTCTATCACCCGCTTCCTAGCTTCCTCCATCCCAGACTTGTCGTCAAATGGCATAGTTACTATTCTGCGAAAGATTTCTTCTTGATGAGTTGCGACATACTCATCCCTTTCCAGAGTCAAAGCATTCAGCTGTTGAACTGCAGCCTGGTGTTGTGCAGCCTCGTCCTCTAGAGCAAGCTGGACAAGTCTCAGCTCTTCTTTAAGACAGGCATATTTGGATTGCAGCTCAGTAACTTTTCTCTCTTTCTCGTCAGCAACAGATGCCACTGTTTCCACTTGGGCATTATACTTAGCAGACTTGTTAGTGAAAGCATCCAAGAGAATTTGGAAATTAACTTTCTCAACCGCAGCCTCCTGAGACATCTTTTCAAATTCAGCCTGCACCAAGGGCTCCATCTCTCCTTTATTCAGCTCTTTGTAAATGTTGACCGATGCCTCTAGCTCATCTAGTACATGTTCGAGAAAAATAGCCTGAGCTTTGTCGCCTTGATGACGGATGGCATTGATCAAATAGGAGGTTGGATCTCTGACGGTAGAGAAACCAGCCTCTTCTTTTTCTATTACCCTATCAACTAAGGGTTTCAAAGACTTAAAGAAGAGATTGCTGAAAGAGCTGATGATAAAATGGTTGGTAGCCAGAGCACCCGGGGGTAGCAGCTACTCCCATAGATGTAAAAGCAGCAGCAGGTGTCTGTGAAGATAGACGTTCGGTTTCTTCTCTTTCAGTAGACGGCTCTTTAGCCAGAGGAGCCATCGTAGAGCTAGTTGCTCCTCCCAGATGCTCTTCTGCAAAATCAAATAAACCTTATCATTGATTGTTGTTGTCATCAGCAACTAATTGAAAAGGATCAAAAGATCAAAGGCAATCTTACCATGACTTGCCCCAGCAACAAGTCTTTCATCTGTTGGTACAGATTCCAATCTAGCAGAGGTAGCCTCAGACATTACTGCCTGGCTACTTTCGGCCTCAGAACCACCTGAGAAATGTCGGCTACCGCTAGCGATAGCCGTTACTAGCACTATGTCTGTGCACACGGGAGGAACCGGGAAAGATTTAAGTTCTGCATGGATAAAAATATGGATATCAGCTATTTGAATCTATGAAAAGAAGGTAGATAAAATTATTTAATACCTTTTGGATCAGTAGGAGTAGTTTCAGCAGGTGCTACTTCTACATTCGTGTTCCTTTCCGGAGACACGTACACCTCCACATCCGCTTCAGGATGTAGCGTGTCATCTACGGCTTCGGGAGACATATGGATATCAGTGCCTTCTTCGGGATTTAATGTATCATCAACTTCTTCTGTCGATGTATCTTCATTGCTTATGCTATCCTCTGGAGCTTCCTCACTGGCAGTTGCGGCAGCGGCTTGATCAACATCGTCCTGCAGACCGAAGTCGCAATCATTTAGAGCTTCAATCATTAGACGATCTTCTTCTTCACGGAGCCCTCCTGGTGTAGCAGGAATCTGGGTAGTTCTCACCGCAAGAGAAGGAGATCGCAAAATTTCATCATCCCTCTGCCCAGTTTCATCTCTCAGTTCAGCTTCAGCCCCTAGCTCAGCTTCATCCCTTTGTTCAGCCTCATCCCTTGGCTCTGGGGAAGGAGTCTCCTGCATAGGCTCGGAGGTAGGTATAGGGGATGACATGGTTATTCCAGCTACAGCACTGGCCACCACCGAAGACAAGATTTGTCTCGGAGGGGTGATCACCCTCTTTCTCCTTCTAGAGGCCAGTTTCTTTCTATGAAGAGGTCTTTCGGGACTCTCTACATCTACTACATCGACCTGCCTTGGAAGAGAGGTCGGTGTGGTCGCTTCTTCTTTTTGAGTCGACTCGGCCAGTTGCCGAGACTGCGACCTGGTGGTGACCTTCTCGGATGGGTCTAAGATAAGTTTCTTCTTTGCAACCGGAGAAGAAGGTTCATTAATCCTTCTCTTTCTCTCCTTGGTTGGAGATTTGGCCACTTTCAAAGAAACCCGCAGTGGTTCATTAACTTCCTCAGGGAAGTTAGCTTCCCTTGAGGCTTCCAAGGGATCATTCACTGGCTCATGTTGCTCGTCATTACCTGGAGCCAGCATAGCAGTTGCCCCTTTCTTCAAACGCGTCGCCGTCGCGAAGCTATCTACAAGATTGAAGTTCTCGACGAATGTATTTGCAGCTGTGTAAAAAAGTGAATATGTATATAACATTCGGGGGCCGTGATCATTCTTGGTCGACATCGAGAACACTGTCTTTGTGTCTCGAGCGTTATAATAGGCTCATGCTCTGGCACCATCAATCAGATACCCCTTTCCTTGTAGGCAAGTTATAGCATTACCCACGTGGAACTGGTCATAAACAAATTGATGAGCGAAGCGGCTTGGCAAATATGGTTCTAAGAAACAATCATCTTCAAATCTATACACCAAGTACGACGGCCTGATCGTCCTCAGCCAGTCAAATGCTGCCCGACCCAACGGCTGCCTCCCAAGGTCAACTAGATTTCTCGACATATGTTCATAACCGGTTGGGGGGGCAACGCGGTAAAAATTCCATCCCTTCCCAAGGTTCAAGGCACGTTTGCAATCCTTCAGACTAGTGTATATCCACTTGCTCCGGAAGAATCTCCGCAGATAGCTACCGCCGACTGCTCCCATGTCGGGGTTCATCAATGACGGATGGTGCAGAAGCAACCATCCGAACAAATAGGTGTAAGGCAACTCCAGTCGAGGGAAGTTCCCCTTCTCACCCTTCCATTTGAGCATGGATTCTACATAAAGACGATGACCTGCGTTCACTCTACAGGTCATCGCCGACAGCAAATCCATCCGGTAGCCAAAGACTAACCGGACAACAGCAAAGAGTACGCCACGGTGGAAGCGGTCCACGGTGCTCGCTCCGGGTACGACGAAGCACCGGAGCCAATATGTCAGGAAACCCGCCAGCTGGGCTTCCCTTGACATGGGCCTGTAGCCCATTCTCTTAAAACTCTCAGCAAAATCTCCTGTCTTGAGTTGAGGGTATTGAAGTTCGTCATTAACTTTGATGTCCATTTTCTTGTTTTTTTCCATCAATCTTATTACTTCACTGTGGCTGAGGGGTTGGAAGAAAGTCGGGTTGCACGTATCATGATCCTTAGTCTTTTTCTCGATGATATGATTAAGGAAAAGATAAGACAACCACTTTGATGAATAACAGGTGCCGGAAGAACCGCTCTTATAGTACATAGAGCAAATTTTGTAGTGGCACAGTAGTTCTTCGAAAATGGCCATCATCTCTGCATTCTCTCGACGAAGTCGGTCTAACTCGTCGTTTGTTGGAACATATTCCTCATAAGAGAAGTCTCCCATTGGTAAGCACGATATGTATTTCATCTCATGAAGGGCTAATCCAATTTCCCCGCAGGGTGTCATGAATGTCCCTGTCCTATAATTGTACCTCTCTGCCAAGGCCAGAAACAGATGAGGATTGGGGAGGAATCCATACACGGTAGCGTATACCGCCTGATATAGCTCAATCTCTTTGAGATTGTCTTCGAACTGAACCAATATCCAATTGGTTATACAGTTCCACCTTTTGTTGTCTGGGTTCACCAGACCTGTCACCCGGATGTCCTGATCCGGGTATCTGCCCTCAACTTTTGCATATTCATTAGCAAAGATCGGCGTCCTCACCGGCAGCAACAAGGAAGAGTTCTATGGAGGGATTCAGCCAGGCTTCAACCCTCTGAGCAAAGTGCTATGACGCTCAGAGGAGCTATAGAACATATCCCTGTTGTTTGGTCCTTTCTTTACACAAATATTCCCTGTCCTTGCTTGCTGGAGGGGGGTAATATCCCAATCCATCCTCCTGGGATGGCTTGCATGGGCATAGCGGGCTAGAGGAAGGCATCTGGCAATGTCCGGTAACAGGATTATTTTCTCCTTTCTCTGGAAGAGTCTCTGCTCAACACAGGGTCTCGGCTGAGAACTCTTGTCAATAGCTTCGCCAAATAAGAACAGGGGTTTCTTATGGGTAATGGCATCGGCAGTTTGCAGAGGTTGCCCATTCATCAGACTTAATAAAGTTTCATTGTCCTGAGCTACCAAGATGGCTTGGCGGAAGGATGGCAGAGCATATTGGGGAAATAGCACATGGGATAAATCTTCTTTAAACTCTGGTTCAGCAAGAGACCCTGCAAAGATTTCATACTTTGGGTCCTCTCTGATATTAACTGCATCAAAGCAGAAAGAAAGAATTCAGTACAAAGTAAAATCAAAGATTCTGTCCAAAAAAATCAGCAAATTTCACAAGCATCAGATTGCACAACAACAGCTTCTATGCATAAACTGTCCAGTTGCGCCAACTCACCCACTTGCGCAAGCCATCAGATTGCGCTGAATAACTTGCGCAAAGCATCAGTTTGCGCTGGACAACCTTGCACAAATCAGCAGATTGCGCTAACTTTTGCCAACGCGTTCTAACCGATTGCGCAAGAAAATAGTCTTCATAAAAATGAAAACTATTGGGTTTTTGCAACCGAAACCCTAAACAGGGCGGCGCGAGTATAACCAAATCTCTAAAAAGAGATAGGTTTGGGGATTCAATCATGTCGAAGAACCCTAAAAAGGATTTTCGATCGAGTAACTACCTTGTAAAGCTGGGTGACCAACTTCATGTCGCGAAATGTACGGCACAGCACGAGTCGAAGACTCGGCGGGGGCCTTGCCCTTGTCTGCGGCAGAACGCTTCGGAGCCATTTGAAGTCGACGGAGAAGAAGGAAGAAAGTCGGAATAGGCTAGGGAATTTTTCTCTCTTAAGCAAAGTGAAAACAAGTAAAGAATAACAAGAAAAATAAACAGAACTATTTATAGTTTTTCGAGAGCAACGGTCGCCTCAGATTGCACCGAAGAAATGGAAGCTGACTCCTCCAATTGCGCAGATAAGTCTTTACTTGCGCAACTTGATTTTTTAAATAAAAATTCAAAGTATTTCGAAGCTTTGACTATCTTCAAACTTCAAAAACTTTGAAGGGGGTCTTGTTGGTCCTAAAAATCAAGTTGCACCCATCAAAGAAGTCATAAAAATCAAATTGAGCATCCTTTAAGTGAACTGTGCAGGAGACAGATTGTGCAACAATTCGATTGCGCAGGCTGAACTGCGCACTCATTCAAGTGCGCGAGCTGACGTGGCCTTGTCATCATTATCTGACAGAGAATCAGATCTTCTGACAACTAACAGCACGGAGAACGAGGAAACTACTCTTTTATCGTGCAACACAGCGCTCGAGGACAGCTGTACATACAGCGCAATTGGCCAGACTCTTTGCATCGCGGTCCATCCTAGCACAACTTTAAGCCAGCGCAATTCAGGTGGCGCACTCTATCAAGATAACTAACAAAGTACACGTGGCCTTCATGCCATCAATGACTCACTACGTGGTAACCGTCTGTACATGATCATGCGTATTTCAATCAAATAATGCCATGTGTCCAATACAGTTGGCCCACGATCAAATAACTGCCAGCACAGTCTGATGTCTGCGCAGTCCAATGCATGCGCAATCCATCTTGCGCAATCCAGAATAACTAAAAAGTAGTTATTTCTAGAACTCTATAAATAGAGTTTCAAGTCCTTCCTAGAGGGGATCACACATATACATCAGAAATCATCACCAGAGATCAGGAGTTCTTGCCAAAGTGCTGCTGCAATCTTCAGAGGCTACCGTCTTCAAAGTTCACATCGTTCAAGGGATAAAGCGATAGTCATTCAGATCGGATTCCTATAGTTGTACTTTTACAGAATTCTTGTAATCTTCTTACAAAGTTTGTTGAAATAAAGATCAACTTTTGTTTTTGCAAACAGTATACATTCTATCATCGTGGCCCAACATACAGTACCACCGACCGCACCTGCTGCAAATCCTGAGATTATAGCATCGTCGGTCCCTGTCAATACAGGTCTGGTGGTAGTATCTCCTCAAATACCCCTGTACAAATTCAACCCACACCCAGTCAGTCAGGAGCTGGGGGTAGTACTTACCACGCTGTTCCTCCCCCTAACACTATGATTCAGCCTGCTCCTTCTTCATTATCGGAGGATGCTAATGAAGCTGTCAAACTCTTGTGCACTCAGTTCGAGGCCTTCAAAGAGAAAGACAACTTACAGAGATTGGGGATCAAACAACCCTATCCGGTTGAATGGAAGGAAGTCTCATTTTCTCCCAAGTACAAGATTCCTATAATTTTGCTGTTTGACGGCAGTACTTCTCCGAGTCAGTTCATTAACCACTTTAAGGTAATGACTGTTCAACTTTAGCCAAATGACGCTCTTCTTACCAGGGTATTCGTCGGCTGTTTAGCCGGTGTAGCATACGATTGGTACAGAAGCTTGCCTGATGGCTGTATCACTTCTTTCTCGGGTCTTAAACAAATCTTCTTGGAATGATTCTATGAGGGAATCAACGACATGACCATGTCGGCCCTCAACAAGATCAAACAAAGACATAATGAAATCGCTGAGAGTTTCATTGAAAGATTCTGCCGAGAAGCATTAAAGATGCCTCCTGGAACTCCGGCTGCTGTCACTATAGATACCTATAAGGCAAATCTTTTGCCTATTATCAGCATGTGGACGGGGTCAACTCAATTTCAAGATTGGCCATCATTTATTGTCAATGCTAAAGCAGCTGAAGTTAGCGCTGACAATTTCAAGCAGTTAGGGGTACACATGTCTAACCCCGACCGGGATGAACACCCGACATCTAGTAGCGGTAATCGCCAGAACAACCGCAAGGGAAAAGAGACTTTGAATATCAATTTGAAGAACAACGAATCTCTGGCTGTCAACGTGGCTCCACCTACGTCTACTTTTACTCCTTTTGCCCCTCCACCAAGAGAACGTCGTCCAAAAGTAGAGTACTCCTTTGACGAGAATGACATCGTGAGCATCTTCAATTGCTTGATCAAAAGCAATAAGCTCCAACTTCCAGACCCGAAGAAGCCTGATGAGGTCGGTAAGACTGATCATCCCAAATATTGTGTTTATCACAGGTTCATTGGGCATCCCACTCGAGCATGTTACGTGCTCAAAGACAAGATTCAAGAGTTAGTCAACGCTGGTGTTGTCACTCTTCAACAAGATGAAAAGACCGTTACCGCGAACATGGTCTCAGAACAGTTCGGTAACTTCCCTCCACGGATGGTACAGCATGGTGTCATCCCTATCTCCAAGGCCACTCTCGAGATCGAGAATCTCCCTCCTCCATGAAGTGAAGGTCTCGTCCCCTTATCTCTTGATAACGGTGAGATTATGTGGATTCATCCTGATCTTGTTTCAGACTTCAAGGCACCTTCTTCGTCTAAGCAAAAAGACCGCTCCAAAGGCAGAACAAAGATCTGCAATATGGTGTCTTTTGACCCCATAGTTGAAGAGGAAATCCTGTTGGGCACTAGGTCAGGGAAAGCCTACCTACGGGAAGTTCTTAAAAATAAAGAAAACCCTGCTTCTTCTTCTGAGTCCGCTCTAGTGCAACCTGTTTCCACTGAAGACATCCCTTCTGCATCCTTACTGGTTGTAGAACCTACTCCTCCCAAGCCGACGGTAGCCGACAAAGGCAAACAACAATTCTGCTTTGACAAGCCTTTGAAGAAGTCATCTCCTTCTGGACTTGAGAAGCTGTATAACTTTAATATCTTGGCTCACCTAGCCAATACACCGGCCAGGCTGTCAATCTTCGAGCTCTTGTGCCTCTCCAAAGAGACTCGAGAAACTCTGAGTGAAGCTCTGATGCAGGCAGAAACCTGCCTAACCCTTCTAAAGAAGCCGAAAGTAGACCATGTCTCTTGTCTCCATTGTCACAGTATATTGGAGTTAATTCCAAACATTACCTTCACACAGGATGATATGCTGATGGAAGACAATAGGCATGACCGTCCTCAATACTATACAGGATATGTCGACTCGATGAAAGTTGATCGTATTCTGATAGATCCAGGGTCAGCACTCAGCATCATGCCAAAGACAATGCTAGATGCACTGAAGATCCCAGTACATAGTCTTTCTGGTACAATCACCACCATCTTGGGGTTTAACTAGGGAAGAAGTGAGCCTCTGGGAAAGATTCACCTAAAACTCCAAATAGGTAATCTTCGCACAAAGGTGACCCTCTACATCATAGACAACCATGGTTGCTCTTACAATGCTCTTTTGGGGAGACCATTCTTGCATGAACACAACATTTTTCCTTCGACTCTCCATCAATGTTTCAAATACGTTGATGACAATGGAGAGGTTCAAAAAGAGGTTGCGGATCTCTATCCTTTTAAAAGTGTCGAAGCTTATTGTAATGATGCTCGCATGTATAAAGATGAGTTCATGAAGGTAGTACTGGCTCTAGACACAGAAGAAGAACAAGAAGCAGTGTCCAATAACACCCTTATCATACCTGTCAAAGGGCGTGTTTCTCATCCTCAGTCCTTCAAACCACTGGCTATTCACTTGCCAGTCCAGAAGCAACCAAATGATCGTGGTCAAGATCAAAGGGAGCTCACCTCTTCTAAGCCACTTGTTATTGACTTACGTCGTAACAAGGATAAAAGGCAGCTCACCTCTTCTGAACCACTTGTTATTGATTTATCTCGTAACAAGGATAAAAGGGAGCTCACCTCCTCTGAGCCACTTGTTATTGACCTTCATCGTAGCAAGCGTCCTCCACGTTCTTCTTCTCCCATTTTTGTAATCAATCTGACCAAGCTTGCTAAGGCTAAAGATCCTGTTGTAAATACAGATGTACAAATCAATGAAAAAGCATCTCCTTTCCAGTATACTGATGTCATTTATCATGCTAAGTGCTATTTGGATATGTTAGATAGCTTTCAGTCATTTACAATAGGAGTTGTACAGTCTCTTCAAACAAAGGTCTTACTCGAACACCCAGATGATTCATACTTTGTTGTCCCTTCTCGAAAAAGAGGCAAAAGTCCAATACTTTTTAGTAAAGGACCAGAACAAAAATTTAGCTATACGGATGATAGCAAAAGTAACAATACAGGACGTCTCCAACTTCGTCGTTATAGTCAACAATCAAAAGACATCATCCGAAAGATGGATTATGACTTCAAGAATGGCCTCAACTACGGTAAGGGTAGAAGAACTCCTATCCGTACAGTTGTTCCGAAAGGAAAATCCGAGATGTACTACAGCAGGATAAAAAGAGGTCTCGGATATGCTTCACCTCCGGTATTATCTCCGGACGTCTCTGAATCCGATAGTGAGGAGCGCTCTAACTCTTCTGATTCCAGATCATGGGACTCTGACACCAGCATTGGTCAGGTTCATCGGCTGATCGTATCTTCTAACATGGTCTCCGCCGAACTTCCAGAAGACTATGACGAAGACATCAAAGAAAATCCCGAAACAGATCCTTGGGCTCAATGAATGGATACCCAATGGGAACTCCGATTTGAACAACGAGAACCTTCTACCGAAGATCAATTAGTTCAAATTGATGTGGGAGAGAGCGGGTCGCCTCGTCCAATATTCATCAGTAAGAACCTTCCAGAGGCAGATAAGCAAGAATTAATTCTTCTTATTCGAGAATATATTGATGTCTTTGCTTGGAGTTATGAAGATATGCCATGTTTAGATCCCAAAGTTGCTACTCATAAACTAAATATTTTGCCTAATGCAAAGCCAGTCAAACAACATCAAAGGCGATTCAAGCCAGAAATGATGGACGCTATTGATGATGAAGTCAAAAAGCTCATAGCTTGTGGCTTTATACGAGAAGAACAACATCCAGATTGGGTAGCCAATATTGTCCCAGTCTTGAAGAAAACTGGCAAAGTTCGAGTTTGCATCGACTTCCAGGATCTTAATGAAGCTTGTCCAAAGGATAAATTTCCTCTCCCCATTACAGATGTCATGATCGACAATACTTGTGGGTTTGAAAGGATATCCTTCATGGATGGATTCTCCGGATACAATCAGATTCGGATGAATCCTGAGGATGAAAAATATACCTCTTTTTGCACTTCTCGCGGAGTCTATTGCTATACCGTGATGCCATTTGGTCTCAAGAACGCGGGTGCAACTTACCAACGAGCTATGAGTACCATTTTTTGAGATCATCTTCGTAAGACTGTCGAATGCTATGTCGACGATATTGTCGTCAAGAGTCGTCTAAAGGAAGATCACATCCAAGACTTGAGAACAATTTTCAATCTGATGCGCCAACATCAACTCAAAATGAATCCCACCAAGTCATTCTTGGATGTCTCTAGTGGTAAATTTCTCGGCTTCGTCATTACCTCTAAAGGTATACACATGGATCCCGAGAAGATCAAAGTCATTCAAGAGATGCGTCCTCCACGCAACTTAAAAGAGCTACGAGGATTCTAAGGTCGACTTGCGTACATCAGGAGGTTCATTTCGAATCTGTCTGGACGCTGCAGACCATTTACTCAATTAATGAAGAAGGGTGTATCTTTCATTTGGACCAAAGAATGTCAACGAGCATTTGACGACATAAAACAATATCTCATGAACCCACCAGTCTTGGTACCATCGATCTCAGGCATACCATTCTTAATGTGTGTCCGTGCTATGGATCATTCATTGGGTGCTTTACTTGCCCAAAAGAACAAAGAAGGTCATGAATAGGCCATCTATTATCTCAGTCGTACTATGATTGGTGCCGAACACCGTTATAGTCCGGTCGAAAAAGAATGCTTAGCTCTTATGTTTGCTGTTCAAAAGACAAGATATTACATCATTGGATAAACTATTCATGTCATATTCCGAGTTAATCCTCTTCGAGTATTAATGAAGAAACCCAGCACACTCAATTCTCGGTTAGCTACATGGGCCATTCTGCTAGTCCAATATGACATGATTTATGTTTCACAAAAGTCTGTCAAAGGTCAAGCACTGGCTGACGTTTTAGCAGCTCATCCTATACCAGAGACATCCAAACTTTATGATGAAATTCCAGACGAGACATTGGAATCAAATACGATCTCCGAAGAATTTTTTACTTGGCGTCTATTCTTTGACGGTGCATCCAGGATCGGACCAAATGGTACCATTGTCGTAGGAGTTGGGGTTGTTCTTGTTTCTCCAGACAGGTCAACTATTCAAAGAGCCTACTCCCTAGATGAACCTTGCTCCAACAACGTAGCAGAATATAATGCTCTACTCATTGGCCTTCAATTAGCTAAGCAACTGGACGTCGAATAGCTTGAAGTCTATGGCGACTCCAAGCTGGTTGTTAACCAGGTTAGAGGAACCTATGAAGTTCGTCATTAAGATCTAGTGCCTTATCATGAAGCGGCAATCAGCATGGCTACATCATCGAATATGTCCGCCGAGCTTGCAATACTGAGGCAGATGCTTTGGCCAATCTTGCAGCAGTCTTAGCCATCCCTATCAAAAGACAGCAAGTGGTGGTTATCTCTAATCGGGAATTGTTTTGTATCGAAAACAATCGTAATATTGAGTTCAGTAATCTTACTGAAGTCAATGTTACCAGTGAAGATTGGAGAGCTCCCTTCATCGATTTCGTAGTTCATGATATACTTTCTGAAGATCCCAAGGAGGCTACGAGTATTCGTCGGCGGTCTCTGTGATTCTACTATAATCAGACCACCAAGACTCTCTATCGACGGACTTATGACAGTCTTCTTTTACGCTGTCTTGCTGGTGATAAAGCAAAACAAGTATTACGTGAAGCTCATGATGGTGTTTGCGGAGCGCATCAACCCGGTCCTAAACTACAAGACCGTATCCGACGCATGGGTTACTACTGGCCCTCTATGGTATCAGATGCCATCGAATATGCAAGAAAATGTAGAGCTTGCCAAATCCATGCAGATTATATCCATCAACCGTCGGAATTCCTTCATCCGACTACTGCTTCCTGGCCTTTTGAAGCTTGGGGCATGGATATTATAGGTCCTATCAACCCTCCTTCTTCTAAAGGACATCGGTTCATACTAGCAATAACCGACTACTTCTCCAAATGGGCTGAAGCTATACCTCTGGCTGAAGTCAAAACCAGCAGCATCATCAACTTCGTCAAACACCATGTCATCTATAGATTTGGTGTACCTCGATGAATCATTCATGACAACGGACCTCAGTTCATCAGTCAAAAGTTCACCAAGTTCTGTGATGATCATCGGATTGATAATGTCGCCTCTACAGCTTACAACCCTGCTGCTAATGGCTTGGCTGAAGCCTTCAACAAGACTATCATCAAGCTCCTTAAGAAGTTTGTGTCTACTAAGAAACGGAACTAGAGTAAAAATCTTGGAGAATGTCTATGGGCCTACCGTACTACGGTCCGCAACCCCACAGGCTGTACACCCTTCTCTCTGGTGTACGGTTGTGAAGCAGTTCTACCTTTGGAACTTCAGATCCCATCCCTGTGGATTGCTATTGCCAACGAGCTCACTACAGAGAACAACGATCTCCTTCGACTTCAAGAATCAGAAGCGCTCGACGAGAAAAGGTTATTGGCTTAACAGCATATTGAGTTATATCAAGCCCGAATCTCAAAAGCGTTCAATCGTAAAGTTAAGGTCAGGGCTTTTCAGAAAGGAGAACTGGTTCTAACCGTAAGACGTCCCATGACTATGACTCATATGAGCAAGGACAAATTCGACGCAAAGTGGGAAGGTCCATATATCGTAAGCAAAGTCTTCTTAAATGGAGCCTATCAACTCTCGAAGCTGGACGGTCGAGTTGCTATGATGCCTATCAATGGCAAATTCCTACAAAAATACTATGTATGAATGTAATAGGGATTTCATGTAAATATGATCAGACAGTTCATAAATAAAGTTTGATTTTATTTCATCATAAACGATGTTACATAATATCAAGGACGGGAATCACTATCGTCCTTCTTGAAGACAGGACGAGGACCACTACCGTCCTTTTCAAAAACATAATCGACAAAAGAGCCGAAGACATCTTTGCTCGAACCCACTAGAAATTTGCAAACGGCCAGTCGTTTAGCCTCCTCTTCCTCCGTCGTCCCTGATTCAAGTAGGAAGTCCAAGATGTCCCTTGGCGGCTTGGGCGCAAACGAACCTTCGCCCGCCTCTGTCTGCTTTGGCTGGGTCGGCTCGATTGGACGTTCCTCAGTGCCCGCTTCAACCTTCGGGGCGATCTCTGCCTTCTTGGATGCATCTCCAGACGACATCTTTGTGTTGAAAAGTGAAAGTGATCATTCCATCTAATTATCTGTTCTATTTATAGACAGAGATTCATGAAACAACGAAGCGACGCGTTCTTTGCAACATTCATTCCTATTCATTCCATTCATTCGACGGTTCGCCCGTTCAATATATTCATCCGACGGTTCGCCCATTCATTACATTCATCCGACGGTTCGCCCGTTCATTACATTCATCCGACGGTTCACCCGTTCATCCCATTCATCTGACGGTTCATCCGTTCATCCCATTCATCCGACGGTTCACCCGTTCATCCATTCATCCGACGGTTCACCCGTTCATCCATTTATCCGACGGTTCACCCGTTCATTCAATTCCTCTGACGGTTCATCCGTTCATTCCAACGATTCATTTCGTTCATACATTTCGACGATTCATCCGTTTATTCCTATCAGCAACTTGTCACGTATTTATTTCTGATTAAGTTGTCTACCAAAATAATGACATTCAACAAATTATATTCTGCCATGTCTACATTACCTCTGAGCAGATATAATGAATATAATTATTTTCTATATCAAGAGATATATCATGTCCGGAACCTCTGAATATATCTTCTATCGCTATTATTTACAATAAATAATAGAGCCACAAAAATAATGTCTTTTTATTGATCAAAATTAAAGGCATTACAAAAAGTCATATCATAAAGAGAAAATACAAAAAGGTTTCCTATTCCGCTGGAGGTGTCATCAAGTTAGTTATCTGCTTTAAAGATTGGAGCCGTCCTTCATGCGAATCCAACACCCGCCTTCTAGCTTCCGCCATTCCAGATTCTTCATCAAAGGTTGGCAAGGTCACTAGTTGGCGAGTGATTTCATCGTGATGCGTTTTGACAAACTCATTCTTCTCACGAGTTAGAATGTCAAGTTGCTGAACGGCAGCTTCATGCTGTGTAGTCTCTTCTTCAAGAGCAAGCTGAACGATTCTCAACTCTTCTTGAAGTCGAGCAGACTCCGCCTTCAGTTCAGCAACCTTCTTTTCTTTTTCCCCGGCAGCAGACGCTATTATCTCCATCTGGGAATCATACTCGGAAGCCTTTGTGGCATAAGTGTCCAAAAAAGTCTGGAAAGCAGCGTTTGTGACTGCAGCTTCGCGAGTCATCCTTTCAAACTCAGCATTCACTAGGGGTTCTACCTCCCCCCGATTAAGATCCTTGTACATCTTAATTGATTTCTCCAGCTCATCCAGTATATGTTCTAGATAAGTAGCTTGAGCTTCATCATCCTGACTTCGGATAGCGCTTGCAGATAAGTAGTTGGATTTCTGACGGTGATGAAACCAACGTTCTCTTTCTCCATTACCCTTTCTACTAAGGGTCCTAATGAAGTGAAGAAGAGGTTGGTGAAGAAACCAACTATAAATCTGTTGGTAGCTGCTGCACCGGGTGTAGCAGCTACTCCTGTGGAAGTTGAAGCAGCAGATGCCTGTACAAGTGGACGTTCGACTTCTTGAACATGAGCTGAAGTCTCTCTGGACAAAGGAGCCATGGTGGAGCTAGTCGCCCCTCCCAGATGTTCCTCTGCAAAATTAAATAAACACCATCAATTTGCTGTCGTTAGCGACTACCAAAAGGGATCAAAAATAAGGGCAATCTTACCATTGCTAGGTCTAGTGACAAGTTTGTCATCTGTTGGCATAGGTTGCAACCTCGCAGAAGTAGCTTCAGACATCACTGCCTGACTACTTCCTGCTTCAGAGCCGCCTGAAAAATGTCGGATGCTGCTAGCTATCGCTATTGTTTGCACTATATCAGTGCATACCGGAGGAATTAAAGAAGAATAAATTTCTGCATAAATGAAAGTTAAGATGTCAGTCATTTGATCTATAAAAGAAGATTATCAATATCATTCAATACCTCTTGGATCAGTGACAGTAGCTTCCCCCGGTGCTACGTCATCAGCAGTATTCTTTTCTTGGGATGCATGGGCATCAGCATCCTCTTCCAGATTTGGAGTGTCATCAACAGTCTCTGCTGATGTTTCTTCATCATCCGTACCTCTCGGGCTTCCTCGCTATCACTTACGGCGACCGGATCTATATCATCACGGAAGTCGAAGTCACAGTCTTCTAGAGCCTCAATCATTAATTTGTCTTCTTCAGCACGAAGTGATCTTGGAGAAGCTGGAAGATGGACAGTTTCCGGTGCAAGTGTAGGAGATCGCAATACTTCGAGAGACGTTTCTGACTCGTTGATTGGAATCAGAGTTGCGGTTGTTTCTCTTGTTTTTGCAGCTTCATCTTCTGTCTCCGCGATCTCCTCTCTTGTCTCTACAACCTCGTCCCCCTTCTCTACACTGAAAGCTTCCTGTCTGGGCTCAGGGGCAGGTATAGGAGACGGCATCATAACTCCGACGACCGCACTTATCAGGACTGATGCCACGATAGGTCTTGGTGGAGTGACTACTTTCTTTTTGAAGGCTATTTTCTTTTTGTGTAGAGGTCTCTCCGGACTCTCTACGTATATAACATGTTCTTGTCTTTGAATGGAGGTCGGGGTCGTCGCCTCTTCTCTCTGAATTGACTCAGCCTGCTGTCGAGATTGCGACCGGGTAGTGACCCTTTCCGATGATTCTAAAACAATCTTCTTCTTAGAGACTGGAGAAGAAGGTTCTTCTGTCCTCCTCTTCTTCTTCTTGGCCGGAGATCTTACAACTTTTAGAGAGACGCGCAGCGGCTCATTGACTTCTTCAGAAAAGTTGGCGTCTCTCGAAGCTTCTAATGGTGCATCGGCTGGCTCATGCTCTTTATCATTACCAGGAAGAACCAGAACAGGTGCTCCTTTCTTGAATCGAGTTGCTGTTGCGAAACTGTCTTCCAGATTGAAGTTTTCAGCAAAAGTGTTTGCTGATGTATAGAAGATCGAGTACGTATACAGCATACGAGGACCTCGATCATTTCTGGACGGCATCGAAAACGTCGTCCTTTTGTCCCGAGCATTGTAATATACCCAAGCCCGGGCTCCATCAATTAAAAATCCTTTTCCTTGTAGGCATGTGATAGCATTACCTACGTGGAACTGGTCATAATCAAATTGGCGTGCAAAACGGCTAGGGAGATAAGGCTCGAGATAGCATTCATCCTCGAACCTGTATACCAGGTGTGACGGCCGGATTGTCCTCAGCCAATCAAAAGCTGTGTGGCCCAAAGGCTGCATCCTCCCGGAGCCCACAAGGTTTGTATACATATGCTCATAACCGACTGGAGGGGTAACGCAGTAGAAACTCCATCCTCTACCGAGATTCAGTGCACTTCGGCAATCTCTCAAAGTGGTATAAATCCACTTGCATCCAGAAAATCTTCTCAAAAAGCTGCCGCCCACTGCCCCCATATCAGGGTTCATTAATGAAGGATGATGGAGAAGCAGCCATCCAAACAGATATGTGTATGGGAGCTCTACCCGAGGAAAGCTTCCCTTCTCTCCTTTTCCTTTAATCATTGAATCGACGTAGAGGCGAAGGCCGGCATTCACCCTGCAGGTCATGGCAGACAGCAAATCCATCCGGTAGCTGAAAACCAGACGGACAGCAGCAAAAAGCACACCGCGATGGAAGCGGTCGACTGCACTGGCCCAGGGATGACATATCGTCGGAGCCAGTAAGTGAGAAAACCCGCCAGCTGGGCCTCCTTCGACATGGGTCTATAGCCCATCCTCATGTAACTCTCAATAATGTCTCCTTCCTTGATAGGAGGACATTGGAGATCATCCTTGATCTTGATATCCATATCTTTATGTGTCTCCATCAGTCCCATCACTTCGATATCGCTAAGTGGTCGGAAGTAGTTAGGATGGCAGTTTTTATTCTCCTTAGTCTTCTTCTCGATGATGTGGTTGAGGAAAAGGTATAGCAGCCATTTGGTGGAATAGCATGTTCCGGATGTGCCACTCTTGTAGTAGAGAGAACATATCTTGTAGTGGCAAAGGAGTTCTTCAAACACAGCCACCATGTCAGCGTTCTCTTGGCGTAGTCTGTCCAATTCATCGTTTGTCGGGACAAACTCTTCATAAGGGATATCCCCCATTGGCAGGCTGGAGATGTACTTCATCTCATGCAAAGCTAACCCAATCTCTTCGTGGGGCGTCATGAAAGTCCCGGTTCTATAGTTGTATCTCTCTGCCAAAGCGAGGAATAGATGAGGATTGGGGGGAAAGCCGTAAACAGTGGAGTACACTGCTTGGTACATATCAACTTACTTGAGCCGCGCTTCGAATTGGACCAATATCCAATTGGCTATACAGATCCATCTCTTATTATCTGGGTTCACGAGGCCTGTCAGCCGCAACTCTTGGTCCGGATATCATCCTTCTACCTTCGCAAACTCATTTGCGAATATCGGGGTTCTCACCGGTAGTAGCAGGGAAGAATCTTCTGGCGGGATACAGCCAGGCTTTAGTCCCCTAAGTAAGGAGCTGTGGCGCTCAGAGGAACTGTAGAATATGTCTTTGTTGCCAGAACCCTTCTTGACACAGATATTTCCTGTTCGGGCTTGCTGAAGTGGAGTTATATCCCATTCCATTCTTCTGGGATAGCTTGCAAAAGCATATCGAGACAGAGGAAGGCATCTAGAGATCTCCAGCAGAAAGATTGTCTTCTCGCCCCTCTGGAAAATTCTCTGTTCCATACGAGGTCTTGGCTGAGAATTCTTGTCAAAGGCTTCACCGAACAAGAACAACGGCTTCTTATGAGTAACTGTGTCAGTAGTGTAAAGAGGCTGCCCATTCATCAGACACAGCAAAGTCTCATTGTCCTGTGCAGTCAAGATGGCTTGCCGAGATGACGGTAAGACGTACTGAGGGAATATCACATGAGATAGATTTTCCTTGTATTCAGGTTCAGCCAAGGATACTGCAAAGACCTCATAGTTGGGGTCCTCCCTGAGGTTAACTGCATGAAATAAAGAAACAAGGATCAATACATGCAAAATCAAAAATTTCTCTACAAAAGATCATCAATTTGCGCATGTTATCAGATTGCGCCAGCACAGTCAGCATCGCGCAAGATATCAAATTGCGCCAGCCAACATGCGCAAGTTATCAAATTGCGCCAGCAATAGTCAACATGCGCAAGTTATCAGTTTGCGCCAGCACAGTCAACGTGCGCAAGACGTCAGTTTGCGCTGGCACAACTGACTTGCGCAAAACGATGGATTGTGCCGAATATTTTGTCAGCGCTTTCCATTCGATTGCGCAAGAGTATAGTTTTCATAAAAATGAAAACTATTGTGAATGCAACCGAAACCCTAAACAGGGTGGCACAAATACCATCAATCTCTAAAAAGATAGAGGTATGAAGGTCTGAAAATATCAAGAACCCTAAAAAGGGTTTCGATCATGGTTCGACATCTACCTTGCAGCGCTGGGTGACCTATCTCATGACGAGATGCTCGTGGCGCAACACGAGTTGAGGGTTCGGCGGGGGCCTTGTCCTTCTCAGTGGTTGTACGCTTGGGAGCCATCGCTGTCGTCGACGGGAAGGAGAAGAAGTAGTCGGAGAAGGAGATGAGCTTTTGTCTCTTGAGAAAATCGAAAACAAGTAAAGGATGAAAGAATGAAAGAAAGAAACTATTTATAGTTTTCTAGAAGTGTAACAGTCACCCCCGATTGCGCCGAGAAAGTCGAAGCTGATTCCTCCAAACGTGCAATCAAAGTGCAACTTGCATAACTTGATTTTAAATTTGAAATTCAAAGTATTTCGAAACTTTGAATATTTTCCAATTTTGAAAAGTTTGAAGGGGGTCTTGTAGGTCCTAAAAATCAAGTTGCACCCATCAAAAAAGCAATAAAAATCAAATTGCGTCCCCTTCAATGAACTGCGCAGGAAGCAGACTGCGCAACAAATCAACTGCGCGAGGTTGAACTGCGCCAATATCCAAGCACGCTATGCTGACGTGGCAACGTCATCATTACCTGACACAAAATTAGATTTTCTGACAACTGACAGCCCGAAAGGCGATGAGCCTCTTCATTTATCGAGCCACGCCGCATTCTAGGACAGCTGTCCAAATCCTAGCGCGGTCCAGCTATCAACTCCCAGCGTAATCTGCCAGCCCAACCGAAGCGCAGTCTGCCAGATCCTCTTCAGCGCAGTTCGATCCTAGCGCAGTCTGAAGCTAGCGCTGTTCAAGTGGCGTGATCCATCAAGATAACTAACATTTTGTACGTGGCTTACATGCCATCAATTGCTCAACACGTGGCAGCTTCCTGTACACGACCAAGCGCATTTCAATCAGACAATGCCACGCGTCTAAATACAGTTAGCCCATGATTGAGTAACCACCAAAAGCCAGCGCAACTGGTAGTCTGCGCAGTCCAATGCCTGCGCAATCCAGCATGCACAATTCAGAATAACTACAAATTAGTTATTTCTAGAACTCTATAAATAGAGTTTCAAGTCCTTCATTGAAGAGATCAGATCATTATTATCACCAGATATCAGGAGTTCTTGTCCAAGTGTTGCTGCATTCTTCAGAGGCTATCGTCTTCAAAGTTCATATCGTCGAAGGGATAAAGCGATCGTCTTCAGATCGGATTCCTATAGTTGTACTTTTCCAGAATTCAATTGTAATCTTCTTACAAAGTTTGTGAAATAAAAGAACTTTTGTTTTTGCAAACAGATCTCTGTTGTGCACATTCTTTGAAGTGTTGCATCGAAACGTTGTTTTTATAATCATTTCATTTCTCAGTTTTCCATCGAAAATTACGCTCCGAAACTAACAGCATGGATCACAAATTAACCTCGTTATACTTTGGAATTCAGGCCAGAAACATGTGGTGAGTGTGAAGTTTGGGTAGAGTGTAAAATAAATTCATGAGATACTGCCACGTTCTCTTTCTGTAGCTTGATATAGAGAATTTTCCGCTAAGTCAATCAAGAAAAATGTAAATAACCTATCTATAAGAATTGGATACACAATACACGTACATATAAAGAATGATATATTGACTTATATCATTAGGATGATGAAGAAGGAGATGGTGTGTCGGGCGTGTAGCTGTAAGGAGTAGAAGCCTGATGAATCCTCGTCTTTCTCTTCTGGAGAAACCGCTGCAGTGACTGCTTCATAGAGAGCTCCGGATTGACCAGCTGAGGTGCTAGCACTGGAGGAGGAGAGTACTTGGGCTTCTTTCTTTGTTGCACATCATGATCATGATGGTGGTGGTGGTTGCTCTTCTCTACTCTCTCGTGCATCTCTCGCTTTGCCATGCATATGATAGCTCTTGCCTGCGAAGAACAACAAGAAGAGGGTTAATAGAAATTATGAATGGGAAACAAAAACATGTCGACAATATATGCAGATATCATTCATTTGTTCTTAATTTGCATGCGTGTGACTTTGGAGTTTCAGAATGGAATGAAATCTTTGAATGTAAATGTCAATTAGGACTATACATAAGTGCAGTTTGGTTTGAGTTGAACACTCTTGCAGCCATAATAATTCAAGTGAGACATGTATATGCTATAATTAATTTCTACGTCTCATGAGTTCTTCTTCCTCCCAGCATGCACCAACAGAAGACAGTTAAATGATGATCTAGTTGGATTTAGGGTCCGTTTGGTTTGTAGGATTGGACAACGTAATGTAATTGGTATTACGTTGTCAATCTAACTCGGGTGTTTGGTTGGAAAAAAAAAATTAGATGTAATGTAATCGCGATTACAAGTTTGATTACATTACATCAGTTTCTTCTAAACTCAATTACATCATAAAACATATGTAATCGCAATTACATTACAACTTAAGCAGAATGTTGCTATGCTATAATTTGGTCTTTTTGTTCGTTTTTTGTTATTTTTTGTTGTTTTTGGTCATTTTTGTTCGGTTTTGGTCCTTTTTTTTCGTTTTTTGTCATTTTTGCTCGTTTTTGGTCATTTTATGTTGTTTTTGTTTATTTTTTGTCGTTTTTGGTCGTTTTTGTTCGTTTTTGGTCGTTTTTTTGTCGTTTTTGTTCGTTTTTTGTTTTCTTTTTCCGTTTTTTGTTGTTTTTGTTCGTTTTTGTCCTTTTTGTTGTTTTTGTCCGTTTTTTATCGTTTTTGTTCGTTTTTTCGTCATTTTGTTCGTTTTTTGTTGTTTTTGTTTGTTTTTTGTCGGTTTTTGTTGTTTTTGTCCGTTTTTTGTCGTTTTTGTTCGTTTTTTGTCATTTTTGTTCGTTTTTCGTTGTTATTGTTTATTTTTTTGTCGTTTTTGTCATTTTTTTTGTTGGTTTTGGTCCCTTTTTGTTCGTTATTTATCGTTTTGTTCTTTTTTGTAATTTTTGTTCGTTTTTTTTTATTTTTGTTCGGTTTTTTTGTCGTTTTTGTACTTTTTTGTTTATTTTTTTCGTTTTTGTTCGTTTTTTGTCATTTTTGTTCGTTTTTGGTTGTTTTTTGTTTGTTTTTTTGTCGTTTTGTCTTCTTTTTTTTTTTGGTCCGTTTTTTGTCATTTTTGTTCATTTTTTGTCATTTTTGTTCGTTTTTGGTTGTTTTTGTTTGTTTTTTTGTCGTTTTTGTCCTTTTTTTTTCTTTTTGTTCTTTTTGTTCATTTTTTTGCCTTTTTTTTATCGTTTCTGGTTAATTTTTTTCCTTTTTTTAACGTTTTTTGTCGATTTTGCTCATTTTTTTGCCATTTCTGCATGTTATTTATCGATTTTTGTCAATCTTGTACGTTTTTCACCATTTTTCACGTTTTTATCGTCTTTTATCGTTTTTTGTCGATTTTGCATATTTTTTGTCGCTTTTTTTTTTATCATTTTTTGCTTTTTTTTGGGGTCTTTTTTCACTTTTTTTTTGTTCGTTTATGCTCTTTTTTTCTATTTGTTTGTTGTTTTTGTCGTTTTTGTTCCCTTTTTTGTCGTTTTTGGATTTTTTTTTTGCAAGTTTTTTTAATCTTTTTATCGTTTTTTGCTCGTTTTAATTCCCTCTTGTTTTGGCCTTTTTTCGTATTTTCGTTTTTTGTCATTTTTGTTCCTTTTTATCGTTTTTTATTTTTTTTTGCTCATTTTTATCGGTTTTTTGTCATTTTTTTTTCTTTTTTTTGTCGTTTTTGTTCATTTTTTGCCCTTTTTTTTGTTTTTGGTCGTTTTTCGTCCTTTTTTTCCTTCCATTTATTGTTGTTTTTTGTCAATTTTTTTTGTTTTTAGTCATTTTTTTATCATTATTGGTCACTTTTTATGGTTTTCACATTTTTGATCTTTTTTTTGTCGTTTTTCTTTTTTATCGCTTTTTCATTTTTGGTTTTTTTTCCTTCTGTTTTGTTCGTTTGTCATTTTTGGTATTTTTTATTTTTTGTCTTTTTTTTCGTTTTTGGTCTTTTTTTAGCAGAAAACAAACCATTTTCTCCCTTTTTTATTATTTATTTTTAATTTTTTTTCTTTTTAAATTTTTGAAATTTTTTATTGATCAACTTTTTAAATTTTATGTTGTATTTTAAAAAAAATATTAAATTAAAAATTCAATTACATTACATGGTAAACCAAACATATGAATACAATTAACATTACATTACATGGTTTGATTACATGTTTCAACCAAACATAGTAATGTAATTGTAATTCCATTACATTACAAACTCAATTACATTACAAACCCACTTTCATTACACGATTACGATTACTTTGGAGTTTCAGAATGGAATGAAATCTTTGAATGTAAATGTCAATTAGGACTATACATAAGTGCAGTTTGGTTTGAGTTGAACACTCTTGCAGCCATAATAATTCAAGTGAGACATGTATATGCTATAATTAATTTCTACGTCTCATGAGTTCTTCTTCCTCCCAGCATGCACCAACAGAAGACAGTTAAATGATGATCTAGTTGGATTTAGTGTCTATTAGGAATTTCATCGGCGGGATTTATGGCCGTTTCTTAGCATGTACAAATTGTGAAATCGAAGAACACAAAAACCCAAAAAAAAAAATTTAACTGTTGTATATATTACTAATATGTAATCTTCATTTTTAGATTTAGGCTTTTCTATTTTTAAAAAAATGTAGTAACATGGTCGAATGTCAAAAATTGTTCTTTGTTCTAGAGTGAAGTTTTTTTTTTTTTTTCCTAGTATATGTATATGGGCCCTTAGAACACGTCAGAAACAACTCTGGTGAGACTGATCAGAGACGCACCTGGATCTCCGTGACATCCCAAGCGCACATCCGGCCATTATAGAAGATGGTGATCGGTTTCTGTTGTTGTGTCATGTTTGGATGCGGATGTTGCTCAACTCTGAGGCAAAACAGTTGTTCGTCAGAACTCAAATATATATATATATATATATATATATATATATATATATATATATATATATATATATAAAATATATATATATATATATGGAGCGGATCAAAAGTTCTCCTTAGAAAACTTCCTAAAACCCTCCCTCGTTCTAATTCGTAATATTAATATTAATATTAATGTTAATGTTAATATTAATGTTAATATTAATATTAATGTTAATATTAATTTTTTTATATTTTTTTATATTTTTTATATTAATGTTAATGTTAATGTTAATATTATTGTTAATGTTAATGTTAATATTAATTTTAATGTTAAGTTTAATGTTAATTTTAGTATTTAATGTTAATATTAATATTAATATTAACATTAATATTAATATTAATATTAATATTAATATTAACATTAAATTACGGATTAGAGTGAGGAGATTTTTTAGGGAGTTTTCTAAGAAAAACTTTTGATCCGCTTATATATATATATATATATATATATATATATATATATATATATATATATATATAATAGAAAAACTTAGATGGTGAAACTTTTGAATTCCGAAAATACTCTTACATATTTATACTAATTAAAAATAGTTCATTAATTTTAATAAGGACAATTTAATAATTAAAAAGACTATCCTTTGGTCTTCCTAAAAGCCTTTCTTAACTAATTAAAAAATGTTAAAATACGTACGTGCACATATGCTAGTATATGTTAATGACATGAGGGGATGCATGCGTAGATATAGGTACATACCTGTTTAATCTCAGAGAGCTGTAGGCCGATGAACCATGGTCTGTTGACAACGGACCGTTGCCGAGCCGGAGCTTTAGTTCGGGTTCACAACCATAATCTCCCATCATCGTCACCTCCTATGTTCTGCTGCTTCTTAATTTTCTACGTGCGAGCAAAACCAAAACAAATGAACGAGAAGCTTTTGGAAGGAATATGTGGACATGGGGAGTGGTTTTATACGCGCGCTTCTTTTGTCAAAGAGAGGCGAGAGTGTTTTGAGAAACCCCACGTGGAACACGCGTTTCGGGTTATGTGCCGGAATTCCAGCTTGGCCCTGTGCGCGAAGTCGGCATGCCATGCGGTTGGGCCGGGTCGGTGAGAAAGACCGCTTTGATTTTTTCTTCCCTTTTCTTCCTCCTGTTTTTCAATGCCCCCCACCCCCACCCCCCCCCCCCCCCCCCCCCTCCCCCCCTATATTTCTGTCTTACTTTGTTTCTACTTCTCTATTTCCTTTTTCTTCTGTCATTTTTGTTACTTTGTTTAAGGATGGAGATTCTGTACCAAAAGATTTCAAAGTTTGGGAATCATTTTTGATGACTTTGCAAGTGCGAGGATAAAATCCTATCGACTAGATTAATGTAGACACTTTGGATTACTTTGTAAATTCATAACAAAAAAACTTATGAAAAATATAATCATATCCCAAATACTCTACAAATCCAAGGACCAAAAAGAAAAGAACATATTCTCTTCTCTAAGATGAGATAATTTAAATACCCTACGATAATGCTCACGTGGCAAATTTTGTCATGTCAGCTTTCTAGCATTGTTTCGCGAACATCCGGCTTCCAAAAGCTGACATGACAAATTTTGCCATGTCAGCACGGTAACGACGTGTAGCGACGGCACCGATACAGTTTAGCCGACGTTCTGATACAAGTTTAATGACGTAAAAAATCGTCGCAGAACGTCGTCAAAATGAAAAAAAAAACATAAAGCAGTTTGTTTTCTATCCAAAATCTGCCTGCATTTATTAAATCACAGTTTATAAAAACTATACCCGGAGCAACCCCCGTTGAATTCCTTGGGTTCGTCGACCCCTTCGGTGGAACACTCAGTACCAAAAAAGCATATAGAGTGAATGCATAAATAATAAAGTAAATATATAAATTTGTACTAGATTAAACAAATCCAATAGAATGTCACATCAAATAATGTCCAATAAAGACCCAAGAATGGGCCAACACATCACATCACATTAATAATCAAATACTGTAACTAAAAGTCTGAAATAAATACATGAAGATCCAAGGATGGGCCAACACACAAACAAACAAACACAAACTGTCCAACGAAGGACTACGGCTGATTAGGAGGAGAAGCACCACAGCACATCTGGGATAGCGTGAACTCATACTGCTCCTGTGTAAGCATCACTGATGACGATGAAGGAGGCAGTGTAATCGATAGAGTCGGTGTCGATGCTGGCGGACCAAGAGGACTTGTCTACTCCAATACGTCAAGTCTAGCATTGTATATATCTAAGGCAGATGCCAGTCTCGTACTGCTGTGAGCCATCGCATCCTGTAGCCTCAAAAGCTGATCGTCCATGTGCATCTGTGTTCCCTACAACGCTATAACGCTACGATCTGTCCTCTCACCATGTTCCATGATGCACGTTCAAGCGTATCAAATCATGTATTGAGCGTCGCATCGTCCATCTACGGCTGAAACTGGGATTGGCTTGACTTTGAAGTACCATTTCGGCATGTTCTTATTGGTCACATAACGTACACGGAAGCGATGCCAACCCACCTAAAGATAATAAACCACTACTGTCTAACAAAAATACCAAGATAGACCGAACATAGTATTTTCGGTGATTATGTTACCTAGACAAATTTTAATCTTTTTAACTTCCAAAAAAAGATACAAGATTGATAAAAATATATTGAGCCATTTGTCCCCAAGTTCAACTCTTCACCAAACTCAAGCAGAAAGTAAAAAATTATAATTAAGTCACTCACCCAACCTCGTAGTGATCTACCTGGACGAAGAAGACGTCTCTCCAAACAAATATCTTCTTCCAACTATCTCGAATGATGAGCCCTAAGAGCAAAGTACGAATTAATTTCTCGTAGATTTTTTTTGGACTTGCACCTTGAATCTCCCATATGAGCTTCTTATATGAAACCTCTCAAATACCAAATATATAGGTTGAGAAGCACCACTACGCATATGGGATAAGATCGGCCTTTCGATTTCATACTCATAATAATTCTTCTAGTGTAATCGTTTCTAAATTGATAACATCGGCCTCTCAATTTCATTTCCAATCTTAGTCATATCTTTATCCCAAAATTCTATATCAATGTCCAACATTTTATATTCCTACCAAGATTATCGCATGATAAAAATTTCTGTCCCTTTCAAGCTAGATGGCTACAACACTTCTTCGGCCTTTCCAAAGTAAAGAGATATGAGAATTCAAAAGATTTCAAAGTGTAGCTGATAGAAGAAGTTATGAGAGAGTTAATCGATGTAATTAGGACAGAGTTAATTAAGATTAAGGAATAACTGTAAGACGAAAAAATAATGATAGAAATTGTTCTTTCTCATATGTTCAAAAGAAGTGGACCAGTTTAAGATATGATCTGATAACCATACACGTCTTCCTGAAATTATGTTGCCAAAATTTTTGCCACGCCAGTAAGCGTAGCTGCAATAAATGATAGAGTCCGTAACTAAGGTATACACCCTATAATCATGTTATCTAGAATTCTCGCCACGCCAACCGATATGATTGCAAGAAAATCTAAATTTCATAACTAGGATAAGTATATCCAAAATCAGGCTCCATGTCCTTGTCATGCTAGCTAGTATGACTGCGATAAATTCTAAACTCCATAAATAAAGCAGACATTTACCCTTTTTACTGTCCTCGTCAAATATGTTATCAGAATATATCTTAATTCAATCCATAAAATTTATCTAAATACAAAATCAAAGTTAACAACGAACATCAAGATTCAAATTTAACAACGAATCAAGGAAGAGTAAATGGAAACAAGCGAAAACAAATTTTGAGGTAGGATTTACAGTGAGATTCTTAGGGGTCATCCCAAAGGTACTATCTTAGTCAAAATTGAGAACCCCCCTGGATTCCAAGCAAGGGGCTAATTGCAATTGACAGTCCTATACTGTGATGAGTTTTGCCTATGTTGCAATCCTAATAACCCTCTAGGTGTTCTAAATGTTGTCCCTAGTATCATCAAGTTGTCCTAAGATCCTAATTGCAGGCATGCTTGGTACAATAACGTAACCAAACAATTTAAGTCGAACTTGCATGGGCCACCACTAAAAATATTTCACGACCCGCTACCCATATTGTTGGGCCGGGCCGGGCCTTGCCCAGCCTACACTTGTATCATAGCATAGTAAACGGTTCTAAGTAAAGACAAAGGATCTAAGATACTAACAGTTCTAATATCACATTTTATATGTTCATCACAACACAACATCTATAAGCGAAAGCAAATAAGTTCAGATTTTAGTTATTACACTTCCAAAGCATTAAACTGGAGACAAAGTCCAGTGACAAAAGATAGAGTCTAAAAAGTTCAACAAACTAAGCCAAAAGGGATCTAAAGCTAGACTACTAAGCGAGGTTCCCTGCGGGGACTTCCTCGGGGACAAAGACTTGGTCCTCTGCAGCGGACTCATAGTGAGAATCACAGAGCATCTCTTCCTCAGAAAGTATGCCTGCAATATTTCCTGTCAAGAAGGGAGCAAGTAATGGTTCTACAAACTAAACATACTGAGCATGGAATGAAAAGAGATGTGCTAAAAAGAAATATGTCATATAATAGTCTATCAAGTGAAAAAATACATTTGTCATGGTGATATATATATATATATATATATATATATATATATATATATATTTTTTTTTTGATATATATATATATATATATATATATATATATATATATATATATATATATATATATATATATATATAATGTTTGAAACTCTAGTAGGTACGTGATCGGTCAATAGGTATAAAATATACCAGTGTATAAGTATACATGTAATAAAATGTACATACATACAAGAGTACAAGCATAGATGTACATACGTACAAATACTACAACAAAAAGGCATATTAATAACGCTCGACAAAACGTATTGATGACGCCTGATACCTAAGTGTTATCAAAGTTCGAAATACCTTTTTTCTATGACGGTTTGGGCTAATTCTGGACTTTTTATAACGTTTATAAAACAAAACGTTATTAATATTTTAGAGCGGCGACAAACTTGTAATATTTTTTAAGTTCATTTTTTGGCAAAATCTTTGCTATACCCCGCGCTTCAACAAAAATTTCACTCTCCCCCAAAACCGTTCTGGTCTTCTCCTTCTCCTTCTTTCTTCTCCCTCCTCTCCCTCAACTCCAAAATTCTAACCATAGATCCAAAACCCTAACTCTAGTTCAGCAACACCCTCCTCTCCTTCTCTTCTTCTCCTTTCTTTCCCCCAACTCCAAAACCCTAAACCTAGATCCAAAATCCTAATCCTAATTAGAAAGGGAAGAGGAGATGGGGAGGGAGCTGGAGGCCTAACCCTTTCCATCTTCGGCAGAGGAGATAAGTCCACAGTCGACAAGATCCGTCCCCTCTTCGCCTCCACCATGGTCGGCCTTGTCGAGGGATTCGTCGACTTCGTCACATGGAGAGAGCGCCGCCGTCAACAAGACCAACCGGAGGGTCGATTCAGAACTCTTGTATCATTTATTCAAGCATCATCTTCCAACTTTTGTATCTTTTATTCTTATATTTACTTATTTATTCAAGAGAGAGGAAGTTCAGGATGCGATGGCTTAGTGATGCGTTGGTGGTGGCGATGGTGGGGAAGTTGGATCGTGGACATAGCACTACTTCTTGGCTCTAGTACCTCAAGGTTCATTTTTTTCTTCTTCAATCTGCACCATCCTTCTTGTGTTCGATAAAATGTCCATGCCATGTGTTTTTTTCTTTGGGATTATTTTTTCTACATGTCATGTTTTTTTCTACTGGCCTTCTTTTTTCGTTTGAGGAAACATCTATTTTGTTGAATGAAAAGTGGATCTAAAAGTCAGAGTAGCTGTGTAAATGATCCAGACCCGGGTGCTTGGTTGCCCTCATATTATTGGTTACTACTTTGCTTCTTCGTTAGCTAGTGACACTAGCTAAGAATTAGAGCTGTCAAGACGGGCCGGCGGGGCGGGCCGACCCGTAACCCACCATAACCCACCTATTGGGCGGGGCTGGGCGGGCCGACCCACCGTTTTGGCGGGCTGAAAAAATTCTAACCCAGCCCAACCCACCGGCGGGCCGCGGGCTAGGCGGGCCGGCCTGCTTAATTTTTAAAATTTTTTAATTATTGTTTAGTTTCTTAAAAGGAAAAAAAATTATATATATAATATTTTCTACTCACTCTCATATGCATCAAATTACAAGTAAAATACAAGAAACATTATAATAGTAGATATTTCTTTAAAACACCTTCATTCATGTAAATAAATGACCAAATTTAATATTTTATACGTCATTACTTGCATTAAATGAGAATTTTTATCATTTATAATACATATCTCATATATGTGCTAAATAAAAAAATAAAAAATTTAATAAAAAAATAGATGGCGGGCCAACCCACTTGGCTCGCGGGCTAGCCCACCGCGGGGCGGGCTACTAGCGGGCCAGCCCACCTAGGCCCGCCTGTTTGGCGGGCTCCTAAATGGTCGGCCCAACCCACCTTTTTAGCGGGCGGGGCGGGCCGGCCCAACGGGCTTAGCCCATTTTGACAGCTCTACTAAGAATATTCTGAATCCCCTTCAACATTTTGTTGTGAACGTTGAGATTTTTTTTTACTAATTTTTTTTATCTAACTGACAGAAATTGTTGTGTGCTTTTTATGCTTAAACGATGACAATATTTGCCCGTCTTCCTGTATATGCTATACATCAAACATTAAAAAGACATCAGCTATGAAACTGGAATCCAAATTAGAAATCGATTTTTAGTATCTTTTAGCAAATATTTAGACATATCACATTATTGTCGATACTATTCTCCAAAATGCTGAGTGCCCATCCTTGAGTATCTTATTAAATTTATCTATGACCAGTGTTGAGTATGGTAGTGCAGATTGTCTGGCTAATAGTGTTATGTTATTGATACAGGTGGACTAATTATATACTTTTTGCCATAAAATTGTGTACTTTTTTTTGCCATGAGACATAACTGATAGACTGGCTATGGGGTTATTTTATTAATTTAAAATTTTAATAGTAAAATTGTTTATTCTTGCAGTCTTCAAATCACACAGATCAAGAACGGAAACATAAAACCATAAATGTTGCAAAGCAAGAGGACAGTGAGAATGAGAAGTACGACATGAACAAGATATTGGAGGATATCCAGTACTTGGGTAAATGCCACCATCTTAACTTCATATTGCTCAATTTGTAATCCCTTTATATAATTCGTGTTTTGACAGTTATCATATTTACATATTTCTCTTGCCTAACTAGTTCTCTGTGAACTTATGAGAAAGCTCATTTGACATATTGGTCCTTTTGTTGAAACAAGTGTTTTCCCTTATCACCAAGAAATGTTTAAAATATGAGAAATGATATATATGAGAAACCAAACGAGGTTTTTCATCCTGTTGTTGAAACAAGTGTTTTCCCTCATTTGATATTTTTGATGAATGGTTTCTCCATTTAATTTTGTCCATCAGGTTTTGGTTGAAAAAATGGGACTTCCTGCTGGGTGTAAACCTTCATCTTTGGAATCTGGCCAAATATTGCGTAAGTTAAAATATCATGTACTCATTAGTCATTGTAGTTATTAGAGTACTAATACCAATAGATCAATGAGAACACAAGTGTTATATTTTCGTTATTAAATTGCAGGGTGCTGCCAATGGTAGAATAAAACTGCATAAAGGATTGCGACTCTAGAGTTTGATCGCATTCGTAAGTCAATAAAAGTTATATTGTAAAATCGAAATCAGAAAGTAAATCCTTACTTGTAAAGGTACTTTCTGACCCCTCCATTTCCTCTTAATTATTATTTGAATAATTACCTATTTACTTTCCAACCTTTTTGGAGCTGTAGGAGTAATATTTGGCAACATGGTGGTGTATTTTTTTAATCAGGTAGATCCATTAATGCTTTAACTTGGGTTGGAATAGAGGCAATCCTATCTTGATGTATTAAAAGCGGACATACTCGACAAATCTGGTTTTAAAGCAGGTGACCACTTAACCGGCGCACGTTGTCCTTATTAGTTTTCTTAGCAGGTCATGTGTAGTGTAGTGTCCTGTTGCATCTAATTTTATTGGTTTGTAATGTTTGCAACTTTTCTTATATTTAAAAGATGTCCATAGTTCACGACACCTTATCATGGTCATGCATCTACTATTCAATGCCAACGAGTCTTCTTAATCTGGTTTCCTCTTATTTCGACTTTGGCTTATTTTGTAGTGGAATAATATAACAAATAGAGTTTGGTGGCAAGATTTTCCTTGTAGAAAAGCTCCAGATTAGTCATCCTATTTTTGCACAATTAAAGATTCAAAATCTGATTTTGCAGCACATCTAGCTAGCTTTATTGCATATCTTATCAGTGATGTACCCAGCCAAGCATACTGGATCGAGTTGGCAAAGTATGATTTTGGAATTGCTACATGCCATTTGGTCGCTTCAATACCTGGGATGCACGTACAGAGTTCTTGTTATGCCAAAACTAACCATTTTCTATCTGTAAGTGGTTGTATGTTCCCTTTAATCATATTTTTTTGTCTTTCAAGTATTTGCTATAAGTGACCAATTGATCCTCATATGAAATTTCTAGCTCTTCCCATACATTATGCAACTCATGGGAGTCTGCTCAACCTGGATGAAGGTCCCCCAAACAACCACCTAAATTTTCTTATGTTTATGTCTATTTATATAATATTCTAAAGCTATTTCAATTTTTCTATAAAATTCTAAAGATGCATTTTTGGCCTTCTTTATGTTTTTTCCATTCTTGCATAGAAAGGAAATAATAAGATGTAATGAAATGAAAGTTGTTGAACCTTGTTATATGGGGTACCAATGTAAAGTTTTATTTTTCATATTATATTACAAAGTATATTGAACCTTATTTTTATCTTTTCAGGGTTTTGCTACATGTTCTTTGTACAGTTTTAATGTGGCCAAGTTTTGATGTGGACAATTTTGGTAGTTGTAACTATATATATGTATTTGGATATTCTATTTTGATAATGTAATGAAGATGTTGATATGTACTCTATTTTGAGAAATGTAATAAAGATGGTGATATATAATGTTAAGTTTTTGGAATGTAATATATAATGTGCATTATAGAGCGTTATAAATATGCTAATTTGAATAGTATAAAGTGTTATAAATGTGCTACCTTGAGCCTATACATATTATCTATTCATAACGTTTTAAAAATGTCCTGAATTGTGTACTATATATTAACTATTCATAATGCTTTTATAAAAACTATCCATGATGGTTTTTTTATAACGCTTTTAAAAAACATTTATAACACCCGTTTTCATAACGCTTGCTTTGAAAAAAAAATGTCATGGTTTGTCATTAATGACGCTTTTTAGCCATCATTAAAAGAGTTTTTTGTTGTAGTGAAATATGCGGAATAAAGGCCTACGACAAGGTTGCATGAGAAGTGACCGAGCTCGGTACATGTAAAGGAGTCTGATCACGTACTCAACTAGCAGTTTTCCCATCCCCAAATTATAATAATGTGAAAGATACTAATAGTAGTTTAAAACATGTGAAGCATATGAAAAGTACATGTGAGATATGATTTTAGTTATAAATAGCTATATTAACAATATTCATTCGCAGTTCATTATCATGTACGGTAAGTAAAATTTGTAGTTTGTACTTGCCTCGAGCAATGCAATGAAGTGAGAATGCAGAAGAAGAAGCTTGGTGCCCTGTCACTATCAAAAAGGGTATAACAATCTCAGTTCCTATTCTATGTTCAAGACTTTAAACTGCTAACTCTAACACTAGTAGTGCGACGCGACTTCTAGCTAGGACACCTAGCTAAGTTATGACCTAGCATAGTGGACCAATTTGGGTGACACTAAACCTATAACCAATACTTAGAGCCCCTAGAATCTCATCTCTGGGCAAAAACTACGACACTTAATTACCCAAAAACATGAATTACCACACAAAGCACAATTATTCAATAAAAATTCAGACTTTCCACTATGTTCCAATAATTATTTAGGTATCTTTAAGGCTCAAATAAATGTGAAATAAAGTCCCAAAATCATTCTTGTTAATTATAATAATTTATTGTAATTTTTCTGGAATTTCTAAACTGCTGTAGATATTTATTAAAAATAAGAATACACAAGTATCTTAAAAGTAGGTTTTGGATACCTATTTTTCCACAGTGATAAATATGTAAATTAAATTCTTTAAAAATTATATTAAATTATATAAATTAACATAGTGTTTAACTATAATTTTTCCTAAATTTTTACAGTATTTAATGGTTGTTTAAAAATGGAATACAGCAAGGTACAATTTCTGAAAATAAATAATTAATTATTTAATGTATTTGTCCACTTATACCAAATTGAACCGAAGCCCAAATACGGGACCCCTATGAATCAAGTCCAATATGACATTTAGAGATCTTGAATGTATTTAGGATTACTTGAGTCCACACAACCCATGCTAGATTTGGGCTCAAAATGGCCGTATTTAACAGAATACGTAAAAATACGAAATTAAATACGTAAGTAAAATAACATGTTAAAATAGTATAATAATATATTAATGCTGCAAATTATACAGAATAATAATATTTACTAATAATATTATAACATATGTATTATACAGTAAAATATAGTACTTATATATATATATATATATATATATATATATATATATATATATATATATATATATATATATATATATATATATATATATATATATATATATATATATATATATATATATATATATATATTATAACAGTATTTATATATATACATACATAATACATATATATTTTTTTCACACACACATAATATATATAATTAACAAGGCCCAAAGCCCACGGCTAATGGGTTCACAGGGCCCACAAATAACCCAAACCCGAATCCAACAGCAGTATGTAGAAAATACACATATAAATCTATATACAAGACTATATTCAAACCCCAGTAATTAAGCCATAAATTTAATTAGCCCAATAATAATAAATTAAATAACTAGGGATTTATATATATATATATATTCACACGTATATATACATGCAGATACCTATGCATACAATATACTTGTATACAAATATTAAACACATACATTTATATATTATATATACATTAGGAGATTTTTAACCCAGCCTCATGTCAGCATTTAACCTTAACCCTAAATCATTATACTCAAACCCTTAATTCCAAAAGCAACTCACTGTTATTAATCCTATGGATCCCCAAATAAATACACAGGGAGAGAGAGAGATGAGTTGACCTAAAATCGGGAGGGGGGAAGTGCTCACAGGGAGCGTCAAGGTTGGGGGCGGCGCCGGGCGGAGCAGCGCCGGGGTTGCAGCGGGGAGATCGGCGACGGTCGCTGACCGGGAGGAAGGCGGTGAGGGCGAAGACGCAGAGAAATGCGGTGGCCTAGGATCTCTCGTTGTCGGCTCGACCACTGGAGGTGCCGGAGAAAGGAGGGGTCGGGCGGAGGGGACTCACGTACGGAGGCGCCGGGGCAGCGTCGGCGGTGGGAGCGTGGTCCTGGCGCTGGAGGCGGGGACTCGTCGGCTGGAGGCGCACGCGACGGAGGCCAGGTTCCCCTCTCTCACTTTCTTTCCCTCTCTCATGTGGGTTTTGGTGCTGGCATCTGTTGACGGTGTTGTTGTCGGAGTGGCGGTGATGGTGGTATTTGCGGCACTGGTGGTGACATTTTTGTTTGACGGAGAGGCAGCCAAGTTGGCCGGGGGCTGGTGGCTCGGGTGAATAATAGCGGTGGCGTTGATGGTCGTGGCATGGGTGTTGGTGTCGATGATGGCAGAGGGTGGTCGGAATGGCCGTGGTGGTTGGATGTCGAAGGGGGTAGGGATTGATGTGGACGCATGGTGGTGGTGGTTGGCTGGACAATATTGTGGCGGCTGCTATGGTGGTTGTAGTAGCCACCGGTCGGGGTGGCTCGGCCAATGGTGGCCGGCCATGATCTTGTTAATGATGGTTGGAGGGTGTTGCTGTGGAGTGCTGGAATGGAGGAACGGTGGATGTCGGAGCTTCGACAATAGGCTGCCAGTTGGAGGAGACAGGGAAGGCTCGGGTCAGGATGGGAATAGATTGGGGTGGCGGCTGTGTGAGTTTTGAAAGGAATTTAGGTTTAGGAATTCTATGTACATTGGGAAATGTGTCCTATTTGTAGGGTAGTGGGGTGAAACCCTAAGAGCTAATGTAAATGTAATAGTAATTAGGAAAAACTAGTGAAAAACACTAACATACTACTATAACTCTAACCATTAACATTTTGTTACTAATTATTAGCTAACTAATTTCAATCATCATTGAAAACTACGTGATTCAAAAGTATATTCATTTACGATAATATTTTAACAAATCCACATCCGACAAATATTTCATTTATACAAAGAAAATATTTATTACTTATAAAGTCCTAGAATATGGGTAACAAGTTTATTGAGGGTAATATAGTTTTACCAAAACCAAATAGTTTAGCAAAGTATTATGATCGAGAATATATATATATATATATATATATATATATATATATATATATATATATATAGTATTCACGATAAAAAGAAATTTTTGAATAATTTCAGAAAAATAAAAGATTATACAAAATTCCGAAAACAAATCCAAATTTGGCTAACGGAGGTTACACTATACTAGAAGGTGAATCATAATAATCATCAGATAATAAAAACTATCAGATAATGTACTCGCCTGCGGTCTTCATCAATAAATATGGATCGAGGTCCAAACTGATGTCACACAAACCAATATATAAGATATACATAGTTACTTGGTGTTCTAGAGTAAATAATATTTTTATATGCATTAATTATATGCTTATAGGCCTTTTCTAGGTCATGAAAGTTAAACTAGGTCAAAGCTAGTCAAAACTAGTTAAACTAGGTCAATTTGACTTAAGGGTTGACTTTTGAGTCAAACTGGTCAACCTTGGTCAAATCGAGTGTTAAGTTAACCTACTCCAACATATTACCTATATATATATATATATATATATATATATATATATATATATATATATATATGTACCTATATATATATATATACACACACACACACACACACACACACACTTTATTACTTTCATAAGGTAATCCTTACCCTAACAAAAGCCCCAACCAATACCTTAGTCTATATCCTAAGGTATCATTCTCTATACTACTCCTAACATACTTTTCTATTGCCATTACCCTACTTTGGTAATTTTCTATCTAGGTAAACCTATATTACCCATACACTCTACATGTATACATATACTCTAATATCCCTATGATATGTATGAGTTAAATATCTATATAGATAGATACATAGATAGATAGATATATACTTAGATAGTTAGATATATAAGTAGATAGATAGATACTTATAAATGATACATATAGCCTATAGGACTGATACAATATCCTACCCTTGACACTTAGACACACTCTATAGGATACACAATTGTTGTTACTTAAGTTGTTTGCCTAATATTCCAAGGTCTATAGTTTATACTGCTATAAGAATCCACATATCACCCCCCCTTTAATGATACCTACTTCCTCTCTACTACTATAGTCCCCTCACTCTCTTTCACTCTAACTAAGTATCAAAGGCACTCACTAACCATTCATATTTTCCTGTCACTCACCACTCATTCACTCATGACACCTAGGACTATCCACACTAGGAGCCATACTCATATGTTCACGGTCAATTGACAGTTAACTCTCCTATTCCCCTCTTTCTAACTCACCCATAAGCATTTAGCCTACATGATTATCTACAAATACACTCATGTTCATGTATATACACATTATATATATAACCCACATCATAGTGCATTGGCCTATGGCCTGCACTAAAATACTAACCTATGGCCAATATGGCCTCTCCCCTCATTCTCTTCCTTAACTGTTGCCTAAACAGAGTAGCTACTGCTGCTGCTATAAGCTTTCTTCATATTCCCCCTCAACCTAACTGATACATGGATAAGATATAGGACTGACACACAAAATCTGAACCTACTTCCTATATAACTGATACTTGTATCCCCAATACAACTGATACTTGCATCCTATATGTACTAAAGCATGATCCCTTATGACTAAAACCATTACCTCTCAACTATTACATACTATTCCTATCTAATTGCTACAGCCCGAGCCTAACTAACCCTGGGCAAGCCAACCAAGCCAAGGCAAGGAAAGGCAAGGGACTGCCTTCCACAACTACAAGGTCCCCTTCAATCATATAGCTATATGACACTCTCACATATATATACATATCAGTTACTCTACACCCCTGCCTAAGGCGGCCATGTTGCTGCTATTGCAACCCAAGCATAGGTAAACAAACCTTTATTACATATGCTAAGCAACAATTGCTGCTGCTAAAGAGCTCAACTCGAGCCTCTTTTTTTCATATTGTCGTTATGCAATATGAAATGCTACTTCTACAAATCCCCTCCAAAACTGATACATGCCTATCCACTGATACATGTTCTATCCTATGTAGGACAGATGCATTAAGGCCCTCATAACTGATACATGAAAACCCTTTCTCTAACCTATCAGTTCACTCCATTACCTCTCATGCTCGAGTCTCCCTCTCTACCTATATTCTTAAGGCAGTCCCATACTCTTCACTGTTAACTGGTAGATACAACTTTGCCCAAGCCTCCTCTGATACCTGCACTCGAGCCTTTTGCCACATGCCATTTGAACACATGCCCCACTCATTAGCCATCTATGAACCCCACACACATACTAAACTACAGTCCCCTCTCTTGCCCTGCTGCTAAGCACTCTCCCTACAGTCCCTCTCTTCCTATTTCAAAGTAACAAGGAGTTAACCCCCCTCCTTAGGATTAGCTACTGCTATGATAGTTCTCCATCTAACTTCACAAAGCTACTGTTGATAGTGATACTCTCATGCCCGAGCCGCCCTTACTTTCCTATTTCCTGTCACGGCTCCCAAATGCTCTGCAATTCACCATCAGTGCAGTGCACTCATGAAAGGATGTCGAGTGCACTGGCCACTTAGGGACACTCATGCACTCCACTTATAGGCTATCACAAGATTCACATTCCCTTGCATTATTGTCACATGGACAATATCCTTCTCCAACTCCATCTTGACTCACATTTTATATATATATATATATATATATATATATATATATATATATATATATATATATATATATATAAAATATATATATATACAATATCAGTCCCTCTCACAGTCTTAAGAACAATCCACTTATCCCTTTACTCCAATCTATACCAAAATCAATACAATACTCATATTAATCACTAAACAATTATACCAAAGATAATCTATATGAATATACACTAGAATCAATTTCCAAAATTGAAATTATAATATTGGGTGTCCACTTGGTCATTTTGTCAAACACTTGGTGTACGTATCGGATACATTGAGATACGCTCATGATACGCACTCAAAATGGATCCAAGTTCGACCCGAAGCATACCCACATGTTCTAAATCACAAGTAGGTCCCAACAAACCTATTCAAAAAGCCTAAAAATGTCATGCTCGGATTTTCCCCCAAATGGGTCAAAATATAAAAGAAAAAGTCTTCAAATGGAAGGAAAAGAGTCAAAACTCCTCACCATGGACAACCCTAATGCATGGGGGTTCCTAATTGATACTTCTACACTAACTAATACAATTTAGAAGATTTAGAATGCACATACCTATTGGGAGATGGGTTCCCAATGAAAATGGTTCCAAGATCTAGAAGTCCTTAAGCTTCAAGTGCTCCAACCTCCAATATCTTGCTTCTAGAGTCTTCTACTCTCCATGGGAGAAGAGAATGGAACAAATTTAGGCTAATTTGGAGGCAATTTGGTGGTAGGAATAATTTGGGAAAACTTTCTAAATTAGGGTTAGGATTTTGATTGAAAGGAGGAGGAAGAAGAAGATGTTAGGCTTATATAAAGAAGGTGGGCTACCATAATAGGTTAGGTTAGGGTTTTGGGCAGGGGAATAGTCCTATAAACCCTCCTCCTAAGTCATGAGAAGATTAAGGAAAAGACTATACCCCTTAATAAAAAAGGTATTTAGCCTAAATTCTATTTAATCTTGCTAGCTAACTAGGGATAATTAGAGTCTAACAAAAATGGGTTTTAATACTTGTCTAGTCTCATTAATTAGGTTCACTAGGGTCACTAACAACTATTCTAACTAATGGCTAACCACTAATCATATTCAATACTATAGCATATGCACTATATTAAATATTATAAATAATTAATCCAAATATATAATTACTAGTTTTGTAAAATAAATTTATCACTTAAAATATAATTTGAATTCACAATAATAACAGGAAATAGGAAAAGTCAAAAATACCCCTCTTCTGAAAAGTGGTAGTTACATCTTATGTAGAGGAACCAGTCCATGTCTTGGAATGCAGAGATAAATTGTACCAAAATCGAGCGATCCCTCTCGTCCGCAAACTCTGGAGAAACCATTCGATCAAAAAGTCGACTTGGGACCTCGAATCAGAGATGAAGGAAAGTTTCCTTCCGTATTTTTCTGGCGGTAGGTTCTCTTCTTAAGTTTTGAGGATGAAATTTTTTCTTAGTTAGTTATGGTGTAGTGTCCCGTCCCTATATCCTGTCCTAATTTTCATCCACTGGGTGCACGATAAAGTAACATTGTTGCTATCGATTTTGGTCAAAACTGATTGATCGGGATCGATCGAATCGATTGAACGGGTCTAATTGAATTAAGATCCTTTCCTCGTTATGGAGTGACTTCTTCGGAATCAAGTCCCATATTCAGTGGGTTGCGCCTCGAGGATGGACTCTGCTGCTGATTTTGGAGAGACCTATCACTGCTCTATTTTTTATGCCATACTTTCTTCTTTGGCTTTGGTTTTCTGAATGCGTTTTCATGAATATTTTCGATGGTTTTCATATCTTGCGTTCTTCGAACTTCACATTTCATATCGAACTCATTGAATATGGCAGTGTTCTGATTAATTGCTTATGCGATTTCAGGTGATCGTGTAGGTGTTGTATAAACGCAACCAATTGGTCCCTTGTCTCGATCAACCCAAGGTGAGTGGCTGACCCTTTTCTTCCTTGACCCTCTTGTACTCAAATCAATCGATAACATTGTTGCGAATGAAATGCTAGATGTAAATGCACAGATACAACTGCTTATTCTATAGAACTGTGCATGCTTTACTTGAATACTCCTGCTATAGAACTGTTACATATTTTACCTTACATATATGCCATAGAACTGTAAAGATTGATGCTATGAATGAATGTTGCAACGGTAAGGCGGAACATATTAAAAATGGCTAACTCTCAAAGATTTCGTAAACCATGCTTGAGTAATTAATTTTAGTCTAGCACATTCATGGACAACTTGTGCACAAGGTTTCGCTTTCTCGAAAGGAAAGCTGAGGACATGGGACCGATTCGGCCTAGAAGGAATGTAAGATAGCTGTGCTGGATGCTAGCACGGTCCTTCGGAACTTTCAACTAGGCTATCGTGGGTAAGATTTACAAGATTTTGATATAAATCTAATAGGGAAGAACACAGTAAGTCACGCTGCAATGGCACGCTCTGTCGTAGGTAAGATTTACGTAGTTATATTATTTACCTATGTGATGCTTGCATAAATTTATTAGGATGACTAGAAAGCTCACAAATTATGGATGCTTATTCACATAACTTCTTGAACAAATGACATTACACCAAAATAATTTGTTTCCTAATGACTATAAGCGTTGAAAAAAATATTCCTAACGGTTTTTTACCATTAGTGGATTGGCGTGAGAAATTTTCCTAATAGTTTTTTACCGTTAGGAATTTCTCATTCCTAACAATTATAACCGTTAGTAATACTTAATATTAGTAACTGTGTTTTACCATTACAAATGGATAATTTTTTTAGTAAAATTAGTGTCTCTTGAGCCTAAACTAAACGTTCAGCGTGATTGAGAATCAAATCATAGAAAAAACATTGATCTTGAATCTCTATATTCAGATATCTCTAACATAAAAGTTAATACTTAAATGGAAACTAATTATATATGACATAAAACAAGTTATATAATTGCAACTTTTATTTTGGTAGTGAAAATCTCATACAAAAATAATTTAGAATGGTAGTATACTTACAAAATCTCAAAGCTGTTACAATTTCCAATGTTGTCGGGTATATTTCCCGTCAAGCTATTGTTTCTCAGATCCCCGAAGAAACCAAGTTGTAAGGAACAAGTATTGTATATTCACGTTGAAAAGAATCATGAAACTCACAAAAATCATGGCCCAATTAGTCGGCACATATCAGTAGAGAGAGTTCCTTCCAAATTGTTCTCTCGTAGTCCCCTGAAAGTTACTCATCTGGCATCAGTACAAGAACAAAAAATACAAATTGTCGGATACTCATAGGTATTGCAGAACTTCATTCCAGTAAATGCCTAGGTATCTCTCCGCTCAATTTGTTCTGAGCTAGGTCCTTGAAACGAGAATCAGTTTTATCAGAAATATGTCATGACAAACAAACAAAAGAAGCCAAGTGCATTACTTACAAACGTTTCAAATTTGGTATTTGAGACAAGGTAGAAGGAATAGGTCCAGTCAAGTAATTGCTTTTCAAAATCATGAAGATCAATAAAGAATTGTTTATCTTGTGTCCAACCCAACGTGACATAGCATTTATCAACCTATGTTAAAGATAGCAGCCTATAATTAATATATAATACAATGCCATGTCAGTAAAGAAGGCAATTCTGAGTCAGCCGGAGAGTCCCAAAAAATCTTTTCCTATTTGTAAGCTCTTAAGAAAATCATAGAAGCATACAACAACAAATCCTTCATTCCAATTGTTTCGGGTGTTAACTACGTTTCACATACACGAATACAACACGACAGATTATGACAACGTATATTGGAGTGTATTTTTTGTCTTCATTCCAATTGTTTCGGGTGACAGCTATGTTCCACATACACGAATACAACACGAAAGATTACGACAAAGTGTATATTGAGTGCATTTTTCGTGTCCATTACGCGTCCAATAAGGCACAAACATGGCACACCCTAAAGATTAGCTACATTAATTCTTCACTTTCAAATTTCAAATGATAGAATGTTGAAACCTAATATCCCCATCAATTACTAGAGAATAAAAAAATAAAACTTATATTATCTACAACAACATCAAAAAAAATCACACCAGAAGAACCTAAATTCTCCGCCACCTCGAAATTTCCAAAACTAGAAGGGAACATGGAGCTTACCTAAGTCCCACATCATGTAGAACTTCTTAATGTATGTAAACAACAAAAATAGAAAAACACAAATAAAATCCAACTAAAAAAATAAGCAAATGAGAATAGAGAGAGAAGATATTGATACCAATGGTGAGCACTTTTATTATACCGACTCGCCTCCCCTTGTAGTCCCTGAAGACCTCCTCCGGTATCCTCGGATTGTAGGGCGTCGCTCCTTCTTTGTCCATCCAAATTTAGGGTAAGTGTAAGGGTTTTCGAAGTTTCTTCTAGGGTTAGGGTTTTATCTATCTCCCTTTTTCTTCTAGGGTGTCACGACCCGCACCCTGATTAGGGCACGAACACGTGGGTACGTCCAGCCTACACCACAGAATCGACGGTAGAAGGTTGTATAGGTCTACTAGAAAGTACAGCATATAGACACAATATATATGTACCTGTCATCTCCGCACGGAGGTATATAATCTTAACTCAATCACAAGACATCTAAGGAAGATAGGCACGAATATCATAAATATATGATGGAAAATATGAACTGAAAAAGATGCGAAGTCACAACACAGTTTAGGGTGAAAGATATAACACAAGAATCCCAAAATATAACATATAACATAAGTCTCAATACTAGCTAGAACGCAGTCCAGTCAAACCTATCTAACAGTCTAAAATAAGGTAAATCCTCTACTGGCACCAAGGGAAATGTCTCATCAAAATCTCTATCATGGCCATACCCGTAAAAGGTAGAGCAATCATCCAACATGTCTTCTATAAACATCAACGGTTATCCTGTCAGGAAAATGAGCAAGTACACCTCCAACAACAGTTCTATAGTATTGACAAATGCTGTAAGAGACAATCATAATGGAATACAAGATGATATATCAAGACTGTAAGTAAAACATGATATAAAGACTGGAAATCATGTCAGGGTGTAACGTACAGGAAAGTAGAACAGTACAGAAATATCTGATGTATAATGTAAACATAAAATATGCCTGGAGATATTATAGCATTATTTGATCGGCTTGGGTCAAGATCAGGCTGTTCCATTTGGTCCGGCTATCACAGAAAAATCTTAAGAAGGGTCAAGCCGGCCAACATGGAAAGCGAGCACAAGAAATATAAGATCTCGCTATACCCTACGTGTAGTGAGGGTGACGCAAGCACAAGAATAGTGACATGGGGGTATTGATCACATAACCTATAGTAACTCCCCATCCTCGAATAGTATATGGATCCGGACATAGCACATCATGACACAGGATTCTCCAAGAGGGTAGCTAATTCTCCTCAGAAATAGGTGTCTATACAAGTACAAGAAACAAGATCGAACAATGTACCAATATACCAAGAAAGTTCAGGAATAACATCTCATGCTAGGATCCAGCGTATACTAGTCCGTGCACCATCGTGACAAGAATCAAGTAAAACACTATAACTGAATCGGATACAGAAGATATCAATACAAGGAACTACTATCAGAGAATATACTCGCCTGCGGTCCTGAGCTGTCAAATGTGGTCGATGCTCAGAGTGATGTCACAAACCTAAATATGAGATATATATAAGCTAATTAGGGTTCAATAGTGTTAGGTATGATTATATAGTATAAGCTATGTAATCTAGGTCAAACTCAGTCAACTAAGTCAAATAGGTCGCATAAAGTCAAACTAGGCCAAACTAGGCTATAGGAAGTCAAACCAAGTCAAACCAGGTCAAACTAGGTCAAAGATTGACTTACAGTTGACTTTTGGTCAACTGGTCAACTCTAGGTCAAACTAGGCTAATGTTGACTAATAGTTGACTTTTGAAAAACTGGTCAACTCTGGTCAAGTTCTAGATATTTCTAGGTCAAGTGTTGACTGATAGTTGACTTTTGGTTAAAGCAGTCAAACTTGGTCAACCTAGGTCAAAACTAGCCTAAGCATACTATTTCTAATATTACCTACCAAGATACCATATATCTTGGTCAAACATGATCAACTCTAATCTAAGAATTAAAATATCAAGTTGCACCTCGTTATTCGTACATCAAAACCTACAACATGCAAATTGAGATAAGATAATCAACGGTAAGGTTTAATAATCTTATCCTAGTGATCCACATAGTCGTCTTGTTAATTTCAGCGATATGAGATCACTGGAATCGACTGATCTCAGTTTTGTTGTACTAATTCCAAAATATGAACATAATAAGAATTAATTATAATAAAAGGCGATACATAGAGAAATATCTACAAACATTGTCGGATGATGAAACAAACATCACCAACGTGTCTAAAACGGTCAAATTAGCTAGGATAGCCTATCCATAAGTCCAATTTGGACACAGGAACAAAAAGGTATTTCGGATCAAAACGGTGTCCGTGTCGGACCCACTTTGTACCAAAAAACGTGCAAGGATGCTAGTCCACTAAACCTAACAAATTATATGTCCATGAATCTAGAATGACGTTACGAACCAAACGGTATATCCAGAATTGGATTCCGTTGACCCGATCTCAAATTGGTCCGTTGCACAGGACATTAAAATTTCGATTTGCACGAAAAAGCGTGTCAGAGCCAATGTCCTCAAAACTCAGCAAATTATATGTCAACGAGTCCAGAATAACGATACGAACTCAACGGTATATCCGAAATTGGATTCCGATGACCCGATCTCAAATTGGTCCGTTGACCAGGATATTAAAATTTCGATTTGCACAGAAAAGCGTGTCGGAGCCAATGTCCTTAAAACTTAGCAAATTATATGTCAGCGAGTCCAGAATGATGATACAAACTTAACGGTATATCCAGAATTGGATTCCGACGAGCCGATCTCAAAATGATCCGTTGACTCAGACTGTGGGGCCCGCTTTGTACCGAAATACGTGCCAGGGTCCACGTCCTCCAAATCAAATAAACTATATATGAATTCGTGCTAGAATGACGCCACGAATCTACTGGTGGTGTCGAAATTGAAATCCGGAGTCCCGAGTTCAAAAATAGAATTTTAAAAGTTGAAAATTACGAATTTGGACGGCCAAATTTGGCGTCAAATTCAACCAATCAAACGAGCTCACAATGAAATAAAAACGAGCTCACAATGGTCGGATCTCTTGAAAAATGTGTGCGAAGTCACTGCGATGGAATTCCATTCTGAAATCCATTCCGAGCGCGTCACGACGGGATTTCGTGCGAAATGCACGAATCACCCGTGTCGTGCGTCGTGGAGGCAGGTGGCTGCCACGGTGGGGTTCGCCGGGAGGGCACTGGGCTACGGGTGGTGGTGCAGCGGTGCACAGAGCCGTGCGACACGACTGGCAATGCCATACAGCCGCTGCGGTTGTACGCTGCCTAGCCTGGCGCGCACATGCGTGTGTGGCACTGCTGCCTCGCCTAGCTGGTGCGCCTGCTAGAGGCGGTGGCACGCCGGTTTCAGGGTGGCCGTGCGGTGTCCCGGGGCAAGGGGGAGTCTGCGACAGCAACTACAGTAGCTACTAGCTGCTGTCGGCGCGGGGAAACGCGACGCTGCCTCACGGTCGTCGTCGACCGGCTAGGGCGACGCGGGCTGCTGTGGGAGGAGAATGAAAAAGGAGGAGGATGACGGTTATGGAGAGATGGTGGTGTTGACTGTGGTGGTGGTGCTCGGGGTGATGGTGTAGGTGATGGCGTTGAAGAAGAAGAAGAAGAGAAGGAGATGATGTTGTCGGCCAAGCATAGGGGAGGGGGTCCTTGCTGATGTGGTTTAAAAAATGAGAGAGGGAGAGAGACTATGAGCAATCTTTACAAAGTAAAAAGAGAGTATGTGTATTTTAGGACCGGCCATGACTTGGGGGTGTGTGTGTGTTGTGTTTTGAAATGAATGGGTGGTTGGGATTGAAGGGGGCAAAATAAAGGCTATGATTGAATGTAGGGATTAGGTTACTCCCTTAGAATTTAATCAAAGGGGTTTGTCCAAGAAATATTTTGAGTGGTACACTAGGTGTTTGGTACTTTGTAGGGGGGATGAGTGCTAATATTCATGAGGGGGTAACATGAAGCTTGGGTTAGGCTCAATGGAGTCGGGTCGGGTCAAAATCGGACTTGGTGCAATAATTGATTTAATTTAGTCATTTATGGACATGGGTAAATAAGTAGCATGCGGGGGCTAAATTAAATGGGACACAAGCGTCATGTGGGCAGTAGGCTCAAAATGGGTCAAAACCATATATTGGGTCGACTAGGTTGGATCGATGTCGGGTCCCGAAATTAAATTGGAAGTCAGGTCACATTTTATGGTGGATAATTAATTGGCCTAAATTGACCCAAAAGTTGTGCGAAGCAATTGAAGCACAAGATGGTGTGTCTGAGTGGGACACGAAGGTCATGGGTGTAGGGTGTTTCGAGTAGATCATGCATAATAAGTTGGTTTCAAGAAAACTACTAGTCTTGTGCTCCTAAATTAAAAGTCACGGCAACGTGCATATGATGATCAAAGATAAAAGTGGGAAATTAATTAATAATTATTCAACGATCAAATGGTCTAAATTGACCCGAAGTTGTGTGAAGCAAAAAGAGTACAAAGGAACAAGTTTGAGTGGGATATGATATATCAATATAAAGATAATCTTGTCTACTACAGACTCATGAAGAGAGTTTCCTGAGATTGGCATCCCTGACGCTCTAGAAGTCAAAGTCACGAAAAAGAACATTAAATAAAATAATAATCAAATAAAAATATTTATTTAAAATAACTGATTTAGAAAATTAAAAAATAATCCTAAATTCAGGGCGCTTACATCCTACCCACCTTATAAGAATTTCGTCCTCGAAATTAAAATCATCCAATAGGTCAAGCTAAGGTATGTAGCCGCTAAGGCACATCACTCAATCTGCTAACCTTGTGATCATCCATTCTGCTTCTCTTTACAAAATTTTGGTTCAGGTTCAACAAGCTTCTTCTATAAAAACTATGTCATTCTACCCCTAAGAATCTTCATATCAATAAGAACCTTTACGTATATTCTAAAATACAAGTCATCCTCGAGATACGTATATATATATATCAACAATGATTGACCATTAACCAAAATTCAAATCTCAATAGCAATTTGTTTGTTTTCTTGTCCGATCCTAAGTATCTTTATCCTATTAATCACAAGCTCCTTGAAATTATACATTCAAAACCTATTCTTGTCATTGAGCTGTTTCTCTTTTTACTCAAGAACTCATAAATATAAACCCTCAAATTCAAACTCTTGATTCATCTCCGATTTATTTATTACTTATCTACATATGTCCTTATTTTGTTCCTGCTATCTTCTGATCTTGCACGCAATGTTATCTCCTTCTATTTCATTCCACGTATCGATCTATCCTCCAATCATAAGTAAATAACTTGTAGATAACCAATAATCACTTGGTCATCCAAGTCCTACAATGCTCAACCCTCGAATCTAAGTACAAGATTATAGTCCTTAATCCGTAGTCACAAAAATATAATATTTCATTACTCCATCTCAGATACCTTATCATCAATCTATACTATCAAACTAATCATTCTTAATGGTTTTCTAAGTCCACTATAGTCAGTCACTCATATATGTCCTATAAGCTTAATCTAATAAATCCCCAAGAAAGATATACTCATCACAATCACATAATAACATATTATAGTTATAAAATCCGTTAACGAGGTTTGGCTATTTCAGTCACCAATTAAATAGAAGGTAACAAGGGCCTAAGACTGGGTCGAGAAATCCATATCAATATTTAGACAAGTTAAGGGTCAAGCAAGACATGAAAGATTGTCGAAATATTTCCAAGAATAGTACGAGGCCAAACGAGATGCATAGGATATAGTCGAAGTAAAACTCGAGAACCATATATCTCCGTAATTATGTCACATGAAGTTACTGTCGCGCTAGTGTGCATCTGGCTGCGATTAACTTCCTTGTTCTATAATACGACGGATGGCTGCAGTGCACAGCTGCCACGCCAGATAATATAGGTTCCTGAACTTAACTTGGCCAAATTCGTGAAATATTTTCAAACAACTTTTGCAAAATAAAGGAGAAGATGTTAGTCAAAATGCTTAGGAGTGGTCCAAGTAGAATTCGAGAAACATATTTAACCATGATGCCGTTATCTGAAGTCATACCTCGCCAGTATTTCTCTGGATGCAAACTTCCGATTCCGTAATACAAGGATAAATATACTTTTTGAACCTTTCCTGAATCAATCCATGAGGCACTTTCAACAATTACCGGGAAGGACAAGAAGAATTACCCAAGAGGTTAGCGAAGAAGAGTTTAGTCAAATTATAGGAAAGACGAAACACAAAACAATCATGTCGAAAAAATCCTAGTTGTGGCTGTAGATAGACAGAGTTAATCAAGACGGGGGAGAATGATGATAAAAATTTATTCTTGCTCATCTGGTCATAACGAAGTGATCCGATTTAAGATATAATCTGATAACCATATACGTCTTCCTGAAATCATGTTGCCAAAATTTTTGTACGTCAGTAAGCATAGCTACAATAAACGATAGAGTCCATAACTAAGGTATACACCCTAAAATTATGCCATCTAGAATTCTTACCACGCCAACCGGTATGGCTGCAAGAAATTCTAAATTCCATAACTAGGATAAGTATATCTAAAATCAGGCTCTATGTCCTTGTCATGCTAGCTAGTATGACGGCGATAAATTCTAAACTCCATAAATAAAGCAGACATTTACCTTATCAGGATATACCTTAATTCAATCCACAAAATTTATCTCGATGCAAGGTCAAAGTCAACAACAAAAATCAGGAATCAAAGTCAACGATAAATCAAGGAAGAGTAAATGGAGATAAGCAAAAACAGATTTTTGAGATAGGGTTTAGAAAGAGTTTTACAAGGGTTATCCCAAAGATATTATCTAGGTCGAAACTCAAAATTCCTTAAATATAGTCTAGAGCAAATCCCAACTAAAATGGTTATAGGTTCAACTTCTACTTTTTAGTTCTCTTGGGGGTCCATAAACTCATCCTAGTGCAAGAATAAGGTTTGATAACAGGCAGATATTCAAATCAGGACGAACGAAAGCAAGTGGGAATAGACTCAAGAGTTTTTGAAGTAAGATTCTCAGGGGTTATCCCTGGAATCTATCAAGAGTTCCTAACTGTGATTGAGCAACTTCTATCATAACCATGAACTTATATCCTAATAGCAGGCTCGTAGCAGCGCTCTAAGTCAAGCACCACGACGAAATCGTACTAGTTACGACTCTGACCTGCATGGCCACCACAAAAACGTGTCACGACCCGCACCCTGATTAGGGCACGAGCACGTGGGTACGTCCAGCCTACGCCGCAGAATCGGCGGTAGAAGGCTGTATAGGTCTACTAGAAAGTATAGCATCTAGACACAATATATATGTTCCTGTCATCTCCGCACGGAGGTATATAATCTCAACTCAATCACAAGACATCTAAGGAAGATAGGCACGAATATTATAAAAATATGATGGAAAATATGAACTGAAAAAGATGCGAAGTCACAACACAGTTTAGGGTTAAAGATATAACACAAGAATCCTAAAATCTAACATATAACATAAGTCTCAATACTAGCTAGAACGCAGTCCAGTCAAACCTATCTAACAGTCTAAACAGGAGGTAAATCCTCTATTGGCACCAAGGGAAATGTCTTATCAAAATCTCTATCCTGGCCATACCCGTAAAAGGTAGAGCAATCAGCCAAAATGTCCTCTGTAAACATCAACGGTTATCCTGTCAGAAAAAAGAGCAAGTACACCACCAACAACAGTTCTATAGTATTGGTAAATGCTGTAAGAGACAATCATAATGGAATACAAGATGATATATCAAGACTGTAAGTAAAACGTGATATAAAGACTGGAAATCATGTCAGGGTGTAACGTACAGGAAAGTAGAACAGTACATTAATATCTGATGTATAATGTAAACATAAAATGTACCTTGAGATATTATAGCATTATGTGATCGACTTGGGTCAAGATCAGGCTGTTTTATTTGGCCCAGTTATCATAGGAAAATCTTAAGAAGGGTCAAGCCGGCCAACATGGAAAGCGAGCACAAGAAATATAAGATCTCGCTACACCCTACGTGCAGTGAGGGTGACGCAAGCACAAGAATAGTGACATGGGGGTATTGATCACATAACCTATAATAACTCTCCATCCCCTAATAGTATATGGATCGAGACATAGCATGTCATGACACGAGATTCTCCAAGAGGGTAGCTAATCCCCCTCAAAAATCGGTGTTTATACAAGTACAAGAAACAAGATCGAACAATATACCAATATACCAAGAAAGTACAGGAATAACATCTCATGCTAGGATCCAACGTATACTAGTCCGTGCACCATCGTGACAAGAATCAATTAAAATACTATAACTGAATCGGATACAGAAGATATCAAGATAAGGAACTACTATCAGAGAATGTACTCGCCTGCGGTCCTGAGCTGTCAAATGGGGTCGATGCTCAGAGTGATGTCACAAACCTAAAAATGAGATATATATAAGATAATTAGGATTCAACAGTGTTAGGCATGATTATATAGTATAAGCTATATAATCAAGGTCAAACTCAGTCAACTAAGTCAAATAGGTCGCATAAAGTCAAACTATGTCACAAGAAGTCAAACCAAGTCAAACTAGATCAAACTGGGTCAAAGGTTGACTTACAGTTGACTTTTGGTCAAATGGTCAACTTTAGTCAACTTTAGTCAACTCTGGTCAACTTTAGGTCAAACTAGGCTAATGTTGACTAACAGTTGACTTTTGGTCAACTGGTCAACTCTGGTCAAGTTCTAGACATTTCTAGGCCAAGTGTTGACTGATAGTTGACTTTTGGTCAAAGCAGTCAAACTTGGTCAACCGAGGTCCAAACTAGCCTAAGCATACTACTCCTAATATTACCTACCAAGATACCATATATCTTGGTCAAACATGATCAACTCTAATCTAAGAATTAAAATATCAAGTTGTATCTCGTTATTCGTACATCGAAACCTACAACACGTAAATCGAGATAAGATAATCAACGGTAAGCTTTAATAATCTTATCATAGTGATCCACATGGTCATCTTGTCAATTTCAGCGATGTAAGATCACTGGAATCGACTGATCTCAGTTTCGTTGTACTAATTCCGAAATACGAATATAATAAAAATTAATTATAATAAAAGGCGATACATAGAGAAATATCTACAAACATTGTCGGATGATGAAACAAACATCACCAACGTGTCCAGAATGGTCAAATTAGCTAGGATAGCCTATCCATAAGTCCAATTTGGACACAGGGACGAAAAGGTAATTTCGTATCAAAACCGTGTCCGTATCGGTCCCGCTTTGCACCGAAAAATGTGCAAGGATACTAGTCCACTAAACCTAACAAATTATATGTCCACGAATTCAGAATGATGATACGAACCCAACGGTATATCCAGAATTGGATTCCGTTGAACCGATCTCAAATTAGTCCGTTGACCAGGACATTAAAGTTCCGATTTGCACCGAAAAGCATGTCGGAGCCAATGTCCTCAAAACTCAGAAAATTATATGTCAACGAGTCCAGAATAACGATACGAACTCAACGGTATATCCGGAATTGGATATCGATGACCCGATCTCAAATTAGTCCGTTGACCAGGATATTAAAATTCTGATTTGCACGAAAAAGCGTGTCAGAGCCAATGTCCTCAAAACTTAACAAATTATATGTCAACAAGTCCAGAATGACGATACAAACTCAACGGTATATCCGAAATTGGATTCCGATGAGCCGATCTCAAAATGACCTGTTGACTCGGACTATGGGGCCCACTTTGCACAGAAATGCGTGCCAGGGCCCACATCCTCCAAATCTAACAAACTATATATGAATTCTTGCTAGAACAATGCCACGAATCTACTGGTGGTATCGAAATTGAAATCTGGAGTCCCGGATTCAAAAATATAATTTTACAAGTTGGAAATTATGAATTTGGACGGCCAACTTTGGCGTCAAATTCAACCAATCAAACGAGCTCACAATGAAATGAAACCTAAGGGGCATAAAGAGGGTTATACCAGTTGCGCATAGGAACCAGTGGCACACCAAACAGAGCTGCGATGGAGGAGATACGAGCCGACGAAGTTGGCCCCGTAAAACTGTCCAAAAATTATACAATTTAAACGGTCAACTTGGCTGCCGATTTTGATGTATCAAACGACAAAATTAACGGATGAAACTTGAGGGAAGTGAAGAGGGATATATCGAGATTGTGAGGAGCAAAGTGTTCGTCGATCCAACGGTCGGATCTCTCAAAAATGTATGCGAAGTCGCTGCGACGAAATGCCATTCTGAAATCTATTTCGAGCGCATCACGACGGGATTTCGTGCGAAATGCACGAATCACCCATGTCGTGCGTCGGAGAGAGGTGGCTGCCACGGTGGGTTACGTCGGGAGGGCGCCGGACGGGTGGTGGTGTTTCGGGGCACGGGGGAGTCTACGACAGCAACAACAGCCGCTACTAGCTGCTGTCGGTACGGGGAAACACGTCGCTGCTTTGTGGTCGTCGCCGACCGGCTAGGGCGGCACGGGCTGCTATAGGAGGAGAATGGAAGAGGAGGAGGAGGATGATGGTGATTGAGAGATGGTGGTGGTGACTGTGGTAGTGGTGCTCGGGGTGGTGGTGTAGGTGATGGCGTTGAAGAAGAAGAAGAAGAAGAGAAGGAGATGATGTTGTCGGCCAAGCATGGGGGAGGGGGTCCTTGCTGATGTGGTTTACAAAATGAGAGAGGGAGAGAGAGTCTGAGGAATATTTACAAAGTAAAGAGAGGGAGAGTATTTTAGGGCCGTCCATGACTTGGGCGGGGGTGTTGTGTGTTGTGTTTTGAAATGAATGGGTGGTTGGGATTGAAGGGGGCAAAATAAAGGCTATGATTGAATGTAGGGATTAGGTTACTCTATAGGAATTTAATCAAAGGGGTTTGTCCAAGAAATATTTTGAGTGGTACACTAGGTGTTTGGTACTTTGTAGGGGGATGAGTGCTAATATTCATGAGGGGGTATCATGAAGCTTGGGTTGGGCTCAATGGAGTCGGGTCGGGTCAAAATCGGACTTGGTGCAATAATTGATTTAATTTAGTCATTTATGAACACGGGTAAATAAGTAGCATGCGGGGGCTAAATTAAATGGGACAAAAGCGTCATGTGGGCAGTAGGCTCAAAATGGGTCAAAACTATATATTGGGTCGACTAAGTTGTATCGATGTCGGGTCCCAAAATTAAACTTGAAGTCAGGTCACATTTTACGGTGGATAATTAATTGGCCTAAATTGACCCAAAAGTTGTGCGAAGCAATTGAAGCACAAGATTGTGTGTCTGAGTGGAACACGAAGGTCATAGGTGTAGGGTATCTCGAGTAGATCATGATGAGAAGTTGGTTTCAAGAAAATGACTAGTCTTGTGCTCCTAAATTAAAAGTCACGGCAACGTGCATATGATGATCAAAGATAAAAGTGGAAAATTAATTAATAATTATTCAACGATCAAATGGTCTAAATTGACCCGAAGTTGTGCGAAGCAAAAAGAGTACAAGAGAACAAGTTTGAGTGGGACATGATATATCAACATGAAGATAATCTTGTCTACTACAAACTCATGAAGAGAGTTTCCAATGATTGGCATCCCTGACACTTCAGAAGTCAAAGTCACGAAAAAGAACATTAAATAAAATAATAATATTTATTCAAAATAATTGATTTAGAAAATTAAAAAAATAACCCTAAATTCAGGGGGCTTACATAGGGTTAGGGTTTTGATGGGAGGAGTGAATTTGGATTTTGGGGAAGAAGAAAGGGAAGTAAAGGAAGTGGATAAACATTGCCGATGAGAGGGAATACGACAGAAGAGGGATAAAGAGGAGAGGGAAGACGGTGTCAGAGGGATGGAGGGGATAAATCTCTTACCCCCGTTGTTGACGCTCTCGAGCGACAATGGATGCGACGGCGAGAGATGGATGAAGAGGATGAGTTAACGAATGGGGGAGCCTCGAATAAGAAAGGGATTTTGAAACCCTTGCAACTCGATAACACTTCCCATATAAACAAATGATGCATATTTTTTTACTTCTAGCGGTTTTAAGTGTTATAAAATAAAAAGTATATGTTATTAAAACTAAAATTTATTTTTTTCCTATTTTTGCCAACGACTTTTTTACTTCGTAACGATTTTTAACCGTTAGTAATTCGTAATGGTAGAAAACAGTTAGTAATTGAAAAATATTTCTGTTGGGAAATCTCTATTTTGGTGTTGTGTGAGAGCTTAGATTTAAATTAGTCACCTACTAGCACATGTGAACGTACTGATCCTCGCTCTCCACAGGTTCTATGAATCAAGTGGAACGCGCCAGTTAGCAAGGCGACGTTCATATTTTGAAGCTTCGGCCGTATGTCGAAGCCTCTTGTTGAGTCATTTTGAAGACTCTCTACATTAGTTCAAGAAAGATGGCATGACTCCCTATCATTCAAGGTGGTTTGTAAATGCTGGTTGTATAAAAAGGGATGTAATGTATGGAACGACTATCTCATCATCATTCGTTTTGCGTCAAGTTGTAACCCGTGCGGCATCAAGATGTAATTGACTCATGTAAATGATGTCCATTATCAATAAAGTAAAGTTTTTTCTATATCATATGTGTAGTTCAATTTCTCTGTGTACTCTTTATGTTGTTGTGTTTCAGATAACCTTTTGACTTGGCCTTGTACGAACATAACTTAGGTTCGTACGGCATCACCCCTGGAGGACAACTATCGATTCTGCAGAATCGGGACGTGACATATATTATGGGAATTTGGTCTATGGTTTGAACTAATTTGGTGAGGATTTGGCCCTCCAAAGGATTAATATATTAATGGGTTTCCTTATTGGGTGGGTTGTTTGACCAAGTCAAAAATAAGAAATATATTACACATGACTGCAATTTAATCACTAAAAATTACTTAAATATATATCTAATTGATTTTGACAACCTTATATAGGCTCTAACAAGTAGGGGTGGCTAGGTTAGGGTCCAAACAAGCTTTCTAGTCAATTTGAACCCGAAAAGTCAACTAATGTGTCTCATGTGCCATTTGTAAATAAATAGCACATGATAACTCGATTGAATGGCACATCCTAGGCATGTGCGTCGTAGGCTCAAAATGAGTCAAAACTATATAGTGGGTCAAATGGTTTTGATCTATGTTGAGTCCCGAACTCAAGTTGGAATTTGGGTCTAGAATTACGATAAATGGTCAAAATGGCCTAAGTTGACCCAAAATTGTGGAAAGTCAAAAGAATGTTGACAAAAAAATTTAGATGAGACATGATATATCAAACTGAAGGTGGATGTGTCTAAAATTCAAATATGGAATTGGATTTGACAAATCGATATTTGTTGTGCTTCAAAAATTAAAGCTATGGTAAAGTACTAGTATAGTCATTATTGACTTATAATTTAATTTAATATTAGAATATCCATAAAATAATAAAAAATAATTAAAATCAAATTCCAAAAATTAGGAGACTTACAACCTACTAACCTTAGAAAATTTTGTCCTTGTAATTAAAATAATATTATCATACAAAATCTATAATAAAGGAATAATTAAGCTAATCTTACCGAAATCCGTGAACAGATGTGGATATCGCTCCCCGTATGGAATCTTCTTGCTTTCAAGTAGATTCTCCCGGAGAATGGTGCTTCGATGCAATCCGAACCTATCTAATCGTCTGTCATATAAGTGTCATCTCACTAGTATCCAAGATACCAACCGCCTGCTCCTTGTATGGTAAACTTGATCCACCGTGATCTTAGAGTGATCGACCACATGACTGGGATTAGTCACATATATACCTCCTTAACTGTGAGACATGGAACACATTATGCACTCCCTCTAATAATGGGGGTAATGCACGACGATATGCCACCTCACCTACACGCTCAATGATATCTAATGGTCAAATATACCTTGGACTCAACTTCCTTCTACTCCCGAATCTAATGGTGCCTTAGGTCGGTGAAATCCTCAAATATACGTGCTCTCCTTACTTGAATTCCAATGGTAGACGATACGTATCAGCCCAATGCTTATGTCGATCTTGAGCTGCTTGAAGATGACTCTGAATCAGCTTCACTTTCTTAACTGTCTGCGTCACTAGCTCTGGTCCAAGTATTTGTCGCTATCCAATGTCGCTCTAATATACTTAGAGATCTACACTTCCTTCCATACAATTCCTCATATGGTGCCATCTGTATGCTAGCTTGGTAATTGTTATTGTAGGAGAACTCCACCAAGTGCAAGTAGTCCTTCCAAGAACGTCCAAAGTCTAATATACACGCTCTCAACATGTATTTTAATATCTGAATAGTGCGATGTGACTGACCATCCATCTGTAGATGTTATGAGGTGCTAAACTTGAGCCTTGTACCCAACTCTTCCCTATACTCCTCTAGAAATATGACATGAATCTAGAATCCCTATCCGAGACTATACTGATTGGTATTCCTTGGAGTTTTATAATTTGCCTTATGTATAACTCAGCTAATATCTCGGTGGACTGTCCTACTTTAAACGACATTTTTTTCCCGACTTCGTGAGTCTATCCACAATCACCCAAACTGTATCCTTTCTGTTGGGACTCCTCGAAAATATAATAAAAAAATATATAGTAATGTGCTCTTACTTTCATTCAGGGTTAGGAAGTGGTTGCAACATACCTGCGGTCCTCTGATGTTCTGCCTTCACCTGCTGACAGACCAAACACTTTGCTACAAAGCATGCAATCTCCCTATTCATACCATGCCACCAATAGTACTACTTCAGGTATCGATACATCTTAGTACTTCCAGGATGAATAATATAAATAGAGTTATGCACCTCATATTCAACTCCTTTTGTGTAAAGACGTACTTCAAGCTCTTATGATTCGTAACTATCTTTATTCGCTCTCCATACAAATAATGCCTCCATAGCTTCAATACAAATATCACTACTGCTAACTCCAGATCATGAGTAGGATAATTCTTCTCATGTGCCCTCAATTGCTTCGATGTGTTGGCTATGACCTTTCTATGTTGCATCAAACACATCTAACTCCACTACCTAACACATCACTATATAAAATGAATCATCCCAATCTATAAGAAAGCATCAAAATAGGTGCCGAGGTCAATCGCTTCTTCAATTCCTCAAAAGCCTTCTGACATCGGTTCATACACGTCAACCATGACATCGGTTCTGCAATCCATAAGAAATTCTCTACGAATCTCTGGCAATACCCGGCAAGTTCGAGAAAACTCCTAAACTCTACAAAAAATATCGTTGTCGACCAAGACTCCACGGTAGCAATATTTTTCAGATCAACTGAAAGTAGTTTTCCCGAGATAATAGGTCCCAGAAAAGGAACTCTATTAAGGTAGTTAACACTTACTAAGCTTGACATACAGTTTCTCCTTCCTTAATACTTCCAATACAACTCTAAGCTGCTCCTCGAAATAAAAAAATAAGCAAGGAAGAGAAGGGATAAAAGTATTTACTATAGAATAATTCCAATACGACTAGTTGTACCATTCTATCGTAGGTATAATATTATCAACCTATTCTAGGATACCCGTCAGTTCACTCATAGCAATTTCTCCTAATAGCCTCTACGCATCCGATATCCAGGCACTCATACTCGAATCTTAATCTTACTATGATCCATCTCTAAGAAACTTACCAGTTTCTAGCTACCCAACATCACAATCACACCAATAATGTAGCTTATTTATATTCTATAATATAACTATAAGTTTTATCTGTTTTAGTCATTTAGTAAGTAAAAGGTAATGAGAACTATAAGCCTTCCAATTTTTAGGATTTATTTTATTTATCATGATTATTTATTATTAAGCTATTTTTTAATTCAATTTTGGAGAATAAAGATCTTTATCGTAGCTTTGGTTTTAGAAGCACGAAAATAGCCAATTTTTCAAAAAAAACTAATTTTACCTGCATGACCTAGACAAGTCCACCTACACTCATGACCTTCATGTTCCACTCAAGCACATCTTCTTGTGCTCTATTTTAATTGCACAGTACTAAGGCCAAAACCTGATTTCTAATTTGCACATACACCCGATGATCATTCAGATTGAATTTCAAGTCACAATTTCGACTTGATTTCTCTGATCAATTTTTATGGTCATGACCTACACTAAGCCCATGACTCCCATGACCTTTGTGTCCTACTAAATCTAACCCACATATGCTACCTACACATATTAAGCACCATTAGACCATTTTTGGGTCATTCAGATAACCTGACACAATCTAGACTACATCGGCTCGAACCTAACCTATCTAGTATGTTAGGACCTAACCTAAGTGAATTAGACTTGGTTAGCCCACTCAAATTAAGCACAAACACAGCCCATGACAACCATGTATGAAGAAAAGCTAAAGGGTGGAATATGAATGGAGAGGGGAGTTATAACTCTCAAACCCTTTCATCTCCCCTACTATTACTCCAACTATCATGAACTCTCACACCCTCTTTCATACAGCCATTCCCTTATTTCCATACTTCCTCCCATCTCCTAATTCTCTCCCACATCCTCCAAGTCCAACAAAAATACCCAAACTCTACCCTTCCCCACTACAATAAAAGTTGTAACCCCAAACTCTTCCTCTCCCCACAAGGCTGGCCATAACTCTCCTCTTTTCACCTCCGTCATTCAAACCACCTGAACAACATTTCTTTCTAACCCTCTTGCCAACATTTTTTTTCACCATCTATATATAGATAGTTAGCACGTCCCGTATTGCTTTCTATAGGACCGTTAGCTCGCGTCGTGCTGTGGTTTTAATCTACTTTACCTTTTAGCCATGACTAGTAGCATTACTCATACTCCTGTGTCATCACTTGTACGTTTACTTTGTCTTTATTTTATTATCCTTCTACTACATGTTATTTACTGTTATTAGAGACATGTTTATATGTATCTTGCTAGTCCCCGGAGGACCTGGCGATCTCTTCAGGTATTAGATGAAGTTATCAAGATTTAATACATTGATGGATGATGGTTGCTTCACCAAGACTACAGGTATATTTAGTTGATGCTATTATCATTATCTTCCTTATTTATCTTTTGTCCTCTATTTGACTCATTGGTCTTTTACAAGCTTCATTTTCTTTTAGCTTATTTATGATGAATGTATTATTAGGGATCCACTCTAATACATTTATCTATTCTAGAGTCACTGTATTACGGTCTGACTAGCCTTAGTGCATTTGATTTGTTATTGTTACCAATATTTAGTGGATTAAGATATATTTGATTTAGAACAATAAGACAGCTTATATGTACTCGAGCTGGGCTGGAGTTCTCTCGATACATAGCTGGCATGTATACGATCTCCTAGTCCTACGTATTTTTGGACTGGGCGTTACATATTTTTTGGTGGCCCATGCAAGTCAGTTAGCCGTTTTGGTTACGTTATTGTATCGAGCGGGCCTGCGAATATGATTAAACCCTTAGGAATCTCAATCCACAACTGCCTTGACAATTCTTTTAGAAATTTTTCTACTGTCCTTGAACTTCATATTTTCTTTCGACCATTCTTCCTTTGCTTTCTCGTGTCATTGCTTATCGTTCCTTCCTAATTCAGAGTAATGAATGATCGTGCTATATAGAATTTATCAGAAATTCCTAATTTATAGTATAAGTTAGTTTGATTATGAAATTTTGGTTGCTTGATAGATAGGAGGGGATTAGAGATGCCATATTCCATAGATATCTAGTGTTATGGAATTTTGTAACCAGTGTGCAAGGGTTATAAAATTTTAGGACATCATGTGTTTGATGGGGGTAGTGTGACCAAAGGTGGGTAGACGTCCACAAGACACAATACGATTTATTGATGATGAATTAATTAAAAAAGTTGTATGAATTTACAAGCTTGTGAGTAAGGAGATTGGATTTACCTTTCAAGAATTAGTTGGTTGTAGATTATTATTACTAATTGATTTTTAGATTCAATGCTTGAATAAAGATATAGGACAAAACCTTTGAAGAAATTAGTCGGTAGATTCAAGAGTTATAGAGGACCGTGGATATAGTGGTTGAGGGACTAGTAATTATAGTCCTTGGCTTGAAGGTCAAGGAGGACAAGCCTTCAACATGATCATTGTAAGACCGCTATTACCAAGAAGAGTGACTAGAGATAACCATCTATAGTTTTATGATATATATGTTGCAAAACAAAATTATTTAGGAGTGATTATTACTTGAGTTATTAGGAGACACCGTAGTGACTTGTCGTATCAATTGAACTATTCCTAGTTATGCTAGCGTAGTTATTTGTTAGTGAGCTTTATTTTGATTTCGATGACGGAATTCTTTTAAGGTGGATTGATTGCAAGCCTTCTAATTTTTAGGATTTATTTTTTATTTATGTATCATGGTTATTTATTATTAAACTATTTTTAAATTGAATTTTGGAGAATAAAGACCTTTATCGTAGCTTTGATTTTAGAAGCACAAAAATAGCCAATTTTACCTAAAAAAAACTAATTTATCTGCATGACCTAGACAAGTCCACCTACACTCATGACCTTCATGTTCCACTCAAGCACATCTTCTTGTGCTCTATTTTAATTGCATTATATTAAGGCCAAAAACCTGATTTCTATTTTGCACATGCACCCGATGATCAATCCGATTGAATCTCGAGTCACAATTTCGACTCGATATCTCCGACCAATTTTTTGGTCATGAACTACACTAAGCCCATGACTCCCATGATCCTTGTGTCCTACTAAATATAACCCTCATATGCTACCTACATTAATCACCATCGGACCATTTTTGGGTCATTCAGATCAACCTGACATAATCTAGACCGTACCGACTCAAACCTAAACTATCTAGTATGTGAGGACCTAACCTAAGTGAATTAGACTTGGTTAGCCCACCCAAATTAAGCCCAAACTCAATCCATGACAGCCATGTGTGAGGAAAATCCAAAAGGTGGAATTTTAATGGAGAGGGGAGTTATAACTCTCAAACCCTTTCATCTCCTCTACTATTACTCTACTTCAAAGCCACTAGAACTCCCATAAGCTCTCTTACCCTCTTTCCAAAGCCATTCCATCATCTCTATACCTCTTTCCCATATCTTAATTCTTTCGCATATCCTCTAAGTCCAACAAAAACACCCAAACCCTTCCTCTCCCCACTACAATAAAAGTAGTAACCCCAAACTCTTCCTCTCCCCACTAGGCTGGCCATAACTTCCCTCTTTTCACTTCCCTCATTCAAACCTCCTTAACAATATTTCTTCCTAACCCTTTTTTTAAAATTTTTTTTTCACAAACCATTCCCTAAAACCTTTTCCATTTCTCTCCACAACTCCATTTATCTACCCTACCTAGGCTAAAACCGAATTCACCTAGTCTCTACCAATCCGGCCATATCTCCCTCAATACTAAGTATTTTTCTCTCACACTCATTACACTTCTTCCTCTCCCTGTCTTCAACACTTTCTCTTTATAAACTTTTAATCAAAACTCATTCTAACTTCCTCAAAATAGTCCTCCATCAGAGGTGTCCAGGCTGAATATGAATTCAGCCTATTCCCTTCTCAGGCCACTCCAGACCTCCTTCCACCCTTCCACCACCTCATACGCAGCCCTAAGACCGTCCCCTAACACCACAGCAAACTCTCAAGCGGCTACAACCTTGGTTAGGTCGGCACTAAGCCGAGAAGGTAACCCGAAGTCGATCGAAGTAGGCTGAAACCTCACAGTAGGTATGCTATTTTTTCGAGTGAGTTTTATCCACTTTTTCTTGTTCGTTTGATGTGAAACAAAACTAATGCAAAGATTTATGTGCCCCTTCGGTTTGCAACTTGAAGGTGCTTCAGATAGGCGATGTCCATACATTATGTCTCCTATAGGTAAAGTCTTCAACGCGGCTGCACGCCTCGAAAAGCTAAGGAACTCCATGCCTTAGCGCGTCCAAGCGAGCTCCGCCTCGACAAGAAAGTACCGTAACCTGTGCATGAAAACTGTTGGGTGGTCAGCACACAACCATACTGGTGGTGTGAGCTCCTCGCCCACCCATACAAAACCAACACATTCATTTATTGAGTGCAACTATTCCATTTTTAATTGTCTTTCTATTCTTGTCTTAGGATCAATTTTAGGACATAGACTCCTTGTCACTACCATATTTTAGCTTGAGAGAATTTTGGTCATTTTGTTAATTTTGAATTTATTTGGAATTATTAAAGTGATGATTGTTATTTTTGACTTTTGTTAGTTGAGACTTTGGAGACTCACCTAGATGTTGACCCTAGCTATGGTGACTTGATTAGCATGGTGGGACCCTAGTCTAACTTGAGTCAGCCCAAGATTAGTCCTTTAGAACCAAGTTTCAAATAGGAGGATTAATGATTATGTTTATAGGCTTTTGACTCATGAATTAATTTCCATGACCATTGAGACTTGGCCCAAGCCCACTAGACTAAACCCTAACCCTAATTCATACTTACTATGGTCGGCCACATTGGTATCCCCCTATAAAGTCTCTCTTCCTTTGGTTCTTCCCTCTTTTGTATTGAATCAACTTTTAAAAAGGAAATGTATTGCCATCCTTCCTCAATCCCTAACTTTTCTATTTTAATTCCTTTTTGACTCTAGTTTCTTGCGTTAGAGTCTAATACTACTCTATTTTCTGATTATGGAGAGAAATCTCAGCTTTTAAATAATTTGGGGATTTGAACTAGCAAGGAGGATCACTCTATTTTGGAAATTTTCTTGCCATTTGACACACTATAGGTAAACCCTCTAAATTGTATTTTTATTCTGATTTCTTTGCATCCTAGCCTAGATCTAGGTATCCCCTAGCTGTGGTGGAAGTTTTGTGTCAATTTGCATTGATTTCGTGTCCGTATCGGACACGCATCCTAATCTAGTCCTAGGTGTTTGTGGAAATGTCTCAAAGGATTTTAGTTTATTATTTTTGAAAAATGTTTGAATGAAATTGTTGTTTTATATGTGCATGTTAAATTCCCTCATGACTGAGTCCTACCTTGGGCCGTGTCCAAACAGGACATGAACATGCCACTGCACACACGCGGGCAGTATCCTGTTGCCCGACCGTTTGTTCTCTTCACACAGGACACGTGGACACATAGGATTTTGGGGAAATGTTGGGGCACTGAATATCATTATCCTCCCAAAATTTGGGAGCATATGATGCATGACACGGGGAGAAATCATGCCCGAATTGGACACGTACTGTGTCCGTACTGTCACTAAATACGCACTGACACGTATTTCGTGTCCACACTAGATACGACTTGGACACGTAGTTGTGTGTCGACTGTGTAGCCCTATACGTGGGCTACACGTGTGCATGACCACGTGGCGTGAGGTGTCATGTGTCGTGTCTACGAACTCAGTGAACATGTACACGAGAACTGTGCACTGTTAGTGTAGACACGAGTGTAGAATGGTTTTGGACACGTTTGTATCTAGTTCTTGGACACTGGAACACACCCATGACACACTCTCACATGACACATGTATTACCAACCATTAAAATCAATTATTAAGTTGTTTTTGAATTCGAATTTAGGGATTCCCCAATATTTCTAATACTAGACTGATTTATTGATTTTCCTGAGATTTTGATGTATGTTAAACTGTGTTTGATTGATTAAATTGTGATATTGGTTCACCTATATGTGTATGTGTCTAACCTACAATGCTAGGGTTCATGTTGGCATAAGGATTTTGGGTTTCGAATTTGCATTTGGGTTGCCTAACATGAAACTGTTTATGTATACCCTGTTTTCTGAGAATGGCAAACTGTGGTGTACATTGATGTTGTGTACAATGATGCTCTACACTCACTCACACCACTGATAGCTATACACACACACATGAGCTAACTGAGAACAATTGACACTGATTTGCATATATTGTTGTCCTGAGAATTTCAAAATTGATATGTGTACACTCCACTGAAATCAAACCTGAGAATTGGGGCACTGTTTTGTATACTCTATAAAGCTGAGAACCTGGGATTTTCAACACTGATTTGGGTACACTGATATTTCTACACACACATTACACTAACCTGTGATTGCAACACTGTCATGTGCTCTAGAAAACTGAAACCTAAGACCCTATGCATTGTTAACACCCCATCTATACACATACACCACTGCTACCCTAAAAACTGTCATGTATGCACTGTTTTCCTGTTCACACACACACACTCATACATATTACACTGAAATCTGAGAACCTATATCCCTGTACACACTATTGACACACACACATATATAGATACATGACACTCTATCTCTCTCTATATGTATTTGTATACATATATAATATATAATCTTGTGTGATAATATGTAATGTAATATATATGCATATTGTCTATATAAAATTAGTATATATATGTGTGGAAAATATGTGTGTATGCCTATATTATTGTATATGGCATATAGCCTAGGTGATAAAGCCTATGGGTATATGGAATGTATACACATGAGTTTGTGTTTTGTTAGTTTGTGTGACTTGTGAATGATGTGTGCTTACTAAAATAGACTGGTTATGCTTAGTGAGACTTTTTTGGGTTAGGTTTGACCTAGTTGACCTAGTTTGACTAGAGTAGTTGACTAGAGTTGACCAAAGGTTGACTTTAGCTTAGATTGACCCAAACATCATGTAGAATGCATTGTAGCAGTTTATTTTACCAATTTGGATATGCTGTGACTTGTACTGTTCTGAATAGGAGCCAGACACCACTCCTCAGACAGTATTTCATTCAGACACTCAGGATATCAGGCGAGTACATTCTCTGATCGTTTTATACTTGATAGGATTTACATTTACACTCTAGATTACTTTACTTAATGCTGTCACGTTGTTAACACGGATTGGTACTATATGGATCCCTTCATGAGATGTTATCCCCCACGGGAGCATCGGGTTACAGTATGTCATGTGCGTTTCACTTTCATCATGTACTCCGGTGCTTTCACCATTCATGTGCACTCTCGTGATTCATGTACTCTCATGATCACGGAGCCCCCATGTATACAATCATGTGCACCCTATTATGGGCCTTCATGTGATATCATGTGCAATAACATAATCTGTCTGGATCCTTGTGTATTGATTGGGGGTACGGGGGAGTATAAATGGTCATGTGAACAATTCCAAATTAGTATACTCATGTGCAAACTCTTAGATTAATCATGTGCAAATTTAAGTCGCTCACATGTCTATCTTGTACTCTAAATCACTAGTTCACTGTTATTTCTCTACTTAGAGTATTTATTTACATTACAGTTCTCTCTCTTTTACTTTATGTATATTCTGCAGCGTTTCATGTACCTTACTCTATTGCATATTTATATATCCTGTCATATTATGAACTGCGTGAGATGTACTGTACTCGCTCCCGTCCTGACTGGACATGTTGAAATATTACACATGATATTGAGGAGTTCTGTCCCACTTACTATGGAGCGGGCCTAGATGACACATGTGAGCTGGACTCTTAGGAGGACCCAGCACTTGCAAAGGATATTACCCCAGTAGTCTAGGCTAGTTAGCTAGACCAGTATCTTATTTATCATCATGTCTTGTTGGATACACTTGTACTTATTTGGGGAGTTATTATTCTGGATATTGTGGAGTTGTTTATCTTAGACATTTAGCTCTCTCTTATCTTGTATTTTTATCTGTGGATCCTCTTGATTATCTATCTATCTTATTGTACCGTCTATCTTAGGTGTGATTGAGTTGTACTTTATATTATTCCTCCATTCGGAGAGTATAACTGTACAGGTACCTTATAACTGTTAGATGTATGTGACCTAGGACAACGTTCTACCGTCGACACTGCGGCGTAGGCTGGACGTAGCTACTTCTCGTGCCCCTACACTGGGTGTGGGTCGTGACACGTTTTTAGTGGTGGCCCATATAGGTCCTAGTTAGAATTGCAATGGTATTCGAACTAGAGTATTACTGCAGCCTACAGTAGGATTAGGATATTTTTGAAGGTATTCAATCACATTAGGAAAAACTCTTAAATCAGATTCCTTTTATCTAAAATTTGCTGCTTATTATCTTTCCTTGAATATAAACTGTCCTCCTTTGCTATTTCGACCCATTCTCAGAAAATGTTTCTTGTTTGATCTGTCTCCACGATGGTCGAGACTAGATCACATCGCCCAGGTCAGGGGACACTGATGAGAGATCTGCCACCTCTCGTCCTTAGCAGCCAGCCCTCGGTACCGCAGTCTCAGTCATGCCAGCTGGGGTGGGTGTTTCAGCTGCATTCGGAGGAGCCTCTCCACCAGCAGTTCGCAGGCAGAGCCCGGTGATTCCAGAGATATTCCAGCAGCAGCAGCCACCTTCGGGGACCGTTGATGCAGTCTAGCTGTTCACTTTTTTCCAGCAGTTCATGGAGGCCCAGCAGGCCTAGCAGTAGCGTCAGACGGTAGAGTTTAGTCGGGGCATCAATCTGGCCCTGACGACAGTTAAGAGGGCAGCAGTTCAGCCTGCGGCAGTTCAGCAGCCGCATCAGCCGAGAGAGAAGGGCATCCAGGACTTCTAAAAGATGCACCCGAGGGACTTCAGGGGTACAGAGGGCATTCTGTACGCTGATGAGTGGATTGAGCATATGGAGGAGATTTTTAGACTGGTAGAGATTCTAGCGAGGCTATAGATCAAGGCGGCGGCCAGTATGATACAGGATTTGGCCCGCACATGATACCAGACCGACCCGAGGGTTGGTACGGTTGGGCAGACTTGGGTAGCCTTCAAGAAGCTGTTCAAGGAAAAGTTTTTCCTCGACGCAGCGCTTGGTGCCCTCGAGACTCAGTTCGAGACTTTAGTACAGGGCAGTTAGAGTGTAGAGGAGTATGCTGGGGAGTTCTGCCGTCTGGGCAGGTTTATCGAGGGGTTATCTGAGGCGACGAAGGCCTGGTGGTTCAGAAAGGGACTAGTCAAGGAGGTGAAGTCCTATACCAAGAGTGCCCGCAGCGCCACTTTTGAAGAGATCTTGGTGTGTGCCTTAGCAGTAGAGGATATCTTGAACTGAGGCTCAAGAGGGGACGAGACACCTAGGGAGCCAGTGGTAGCGGAGGACCGGCCAAGAGGCTGCACTTTCAGCTACTGTACCAGCAGAGACAGTTCCAGGGTCAGGGCCGTGCACCTTTCCAGTAGGTGCAGCAACAGCCGAGGGTTCAGCCGCAGGCACCTAGGCAGCAGCCTGTCAGTTGTGGTTTCTGTAAGAAACCAGGGCATGTGTGGAATGACTGCAAGAAGATGCTCGGGAGGTGCCTACTCTGTGGTTCGGCAGATCACCAGTTGAGGGAGTGCCCTCTATCTTCGGGACGAGCAGCTCAGGGAGCAGGGGCCAGAGCCCCAGCAGTTCAGCAGAAGGGACCGCTGCCGACTCAGCAGCAGCGGTTCGTGCAGCACCAGCAGCAGGCCAGGGGAGGCCAGCAGGGAGCTTTCGCCATGGCGGCCAAGGATGCAGAGGCTATTGGGGAGCTGATCGCAGGTTCTGTTCTACTCTACTCCATTCCAGCTTTTGCCTTATTTGATTTCGGGGCTTCCTACTGTTTTGTGTCTGTATCATTTTCTATTAAACACTGCCTAGTATCTGAACCATTACCTCGGACCTACAAGATCATGAACGAGGGTGGTATTATTCTCGTGAGTGATGTTTGCAGAGGGCGGACTATTATTTTGGGAGGTCGAGAGTTGGAGGTGAGTCTGTTCGTAATGCCACTACCGAACTACGATATCATATTAGGTATGGATTGGTTGAGCAGGCACCATACCGGCATAGATTACCGTAGGGGTAGAGTTATGTTCGGAGCACCAGGAGAGCCAGAGTTCGAGTTCACCCGACGGCAGGCGGAGCAGAGCAGCGGGCTTTTCTGTGAAGTTTCAGTCGAGGAGCAGGCGGTTCCACATCCTTTGATTGCAGACTTTATAGACGTCTTTTCGAAGGAGCTGCCAGGGCTTCCACCGGATAGAGATGTTGAGTTCTCGATAGACTTGGTTCCCCGCACGGAGCTAATTTCTTAGCATGTCTATCGAGTAAACAATAGTGAGTTGGTGGAATTGAAGAAGCAGGTGGATGAGCTGTAGGATAAGGGCTTCATCCGATCGAGTTCTTCACCTTGGGGTGCTCCGGTACTCTTTGTACCCAAGAAGGATAGGTCGGTACGGATGTGTATCGACTATAGGACACTCAATAACCTCACGATCAAAAAAAGATACCCACTGTCGCGGATTGATGGTCTCTTTGATCAGTTGAGCGAAGCTCGGATTTTCTCGAAGAATGATCTGAGGTCAGGTTATCATCAGGTAAATGTAAAGAAGGAAGATATCCCGAAGACCGCATTCAGGATGCGGTACGGTCAGTTTGAGTTCTTGGTTATGCCGTTTGGGCTGACCAACGCCCCGGTGGTATTTATGAACTTGATGAACAAGGTGTTCCACCAGTACTTGGAAAAGTTCGTGGTGGTATTCATCGATGATATCCTGGTGTATTTGAAGACTGAGGAGAAGCATGAGGAGCACTTGAGAGTGGTTCTGGAGACACTCAGGAGGGAGGAGCTTTATGGCAAGCTCTCGAAGTGCGAGTTCTTTCTGGACAGAGTTGACTTCTTGGGTCATATGGTGACTGGAGATGGGATCTCAGTGGACCCGAAGAAGATCACGGCAGTTGAGGCTTGGTCGGCACCGAGTTCAGTAGCAGAGATCAGGAGCTTCGTGGGACTGCCAGGCTATTACAGTAGGTTCGTGCAGGATTTCTCTCCGATTGCAGAGCCGTTGACTAGGCTGACCCGGAAGGATGCATAATTTGTTTGGTCAGAGGAGTGTCAAGTCGCTTTTGATGAGTTGAAGAAGAGGCTGACGACAGCTCCGATTCTGACATTGCCATCAAGTTCAGGAGGGTTCACTATCTATAGTGACGCCTCAGGGAAGGGTTTAGGTTGTGTCTTGCAGCAGCATGGGAAGGTGATTGCCTATGCTTCCAGGCAGTTACGTCCCCATGAGAAGAACTACCCTACCCAGGACTTAGAGTTGGCAGCAGTGATATTTGCTTTGAAGTTGTGGAAACACTACTTATATGGATGGAGGGTGGAGATCTTCACAGATCATAAGAGCTTGAAGTATGTGTTTACATAGAAAGAGCTCAATATGAGGCAGCACAGGTGGTTGGAGCTGATGAAGGACTTCGATATTTCACTACAGTATCACCTAGGAAAGGCCAACGTGGTTGCCGATGCCTTGAGTAGGTATCTGACAGCCATGTGTTTGACTATGGACCGTCACTTGCTAGCAGATTTGGAGAGCCTGGGGATTGAGGTGATTGTGCCAGGAGTTCAGATGCAGACGTGGGGCCTTCAGATTCAGTCGGACTTGGTGGAGAGGATCAAGTCGACGCAGTTCGAAGATGTTTCTCTACGGTGTATCCGTGAGCAGGTTCGAGCAGGGCTGGTGGATGATGAGTTTACTCTTACAGAGGATGGTGCTTTAAGGCACAGTTCCATGCTGTGTGTGCCCAGTAGAGACCTCAAGGAGCAGGTCATGCAGGAGGCCCACCAATCTCAGTACTCTATACATCCTAGTGCCAACAAGATGTACAGGGATCTGAGGGAGCACGTCTGGTGGTATGGGATGAAGCGGCAGGTAGCTCGCTTCGTAGCCAGGTGTTTGGTCTGTCAACAGGTCAAGGAAGAGAGGCAGAGGCCAGAAGGTTTATTGCAGCCATTATCCATTCCAAAATGGAAGTGAGAGCATATCATGATGGATTTTGTAACTAGATTGCCGCGTACACAGGAGAAAAAGACGTGATTTGGGTCATCGTAGACAGGTTGACCAAATTGGCCTACTTTTTGCCATTTAAAGTGGGTACATCTACTGAGAGGCTTGTAGAGATGTACATGCGGCAGATTGTCAGGATTCATGGAGTTTCGATCAACATTGTTTCAGATCGGGATAGTCACTTTACTTCCCATTTCTGACAGAGTCTGCAGACTAGTTTGGACACTCAGCTCAAGTTTAGTACTGCATACCACCCTCAGATGGACGGACAGTCAGAGAGGAATATTCAGACGCTCGAGGACATGATGCGGAGGTGCGTCTTGGATTTCGGAGGATGTTGGGAGGATCACCTGCACTTGGTAGAGTTTGCTTACAACAACAGTTTTTAGGCCAGCATTGTGATGTCACCTTTCGAGGCGCTGTACGGGCGTAGGTGTCGTACACCCTTATCTTGGGATGACGTTGGAGAGCGAGCTTTATTGGGACCTGAGATAGTTGTTGACACAGCCGAGAAGGTGAAGCTCATCAGGGACAGACTTCGTGTGGCGCAGGACAGACATCGGTATTGGGCCAATACCACCGGAGGCCTTTGAAGTTTGAGGTACAGATTAGAGATAGGATTAGAAGTAGGTTATTGTTTGTGTTTGTTTGATCATGTTTGATTATTAGTAACTTGAGACATTGTTTGTGTTTAGTCCGGAGACATGGTTTTTCTGAGGATATCTCCGACTCGTGGTACCATACATTTTGGTGGAGGTGGGAAGCTTAGCCCGCGCTTCATCGGACCTTTCGTGATCAGCGGGAGAGTCGGTGACGTAGCATACAGGCTAGACTTGCCACCTGTACTAGTGGGTGTCCATAACGTATTCCACGTATCACAGTTGAGACGGTACGTGGCTGATCCTAGCCATGTACTTGACCATTCGGAGATTGAGGTGGGACCTACTCTCAGTTATCCAGAGCAGCCAGTAGAGATTCTAGATCATCGAGAGAAGGTACTGAGAAACCAGGTGATACCCTTGGTTCGCGTCGCATAGAGGCATCATTCTCCAGGAGAGTCTACCTGGGAGCGGGAATATGAGAAGCGCGAGCGATACCCATATATTTTTGGATCATGAGGTACGATTGTCTATCCTTCTCATCAGTTTAGTTTCGCATTTTAATTTCGAGGATAAAATTCTTTTAAGGAGGGTAGATTTGTCACTACCACATTTTAGCTTGAGGGTATTTTGGTCATTTTGTTAATTTTGAATTTATTTGGAATTATTGAAGTGATGATTGTCATTTTTGACTTTTGTTAGTTGAGCCTTTGGAGACTCACCTAGATGTTGACCCTAGCTATGGTAACTTGATTAGCATGGTGGGACCCTAGTCTAACTTGAGTCAACCCAAGATTAGTCCTTTAGAACCAAGTTTCAAATAAGAGGATTAATGATTAGGTTCATAGGCTTTTGACTCATGAATTGATTTCCATAACCATTGAGACTTGGCCCAAGCCCACTAGACTAAACCCTAACCCTAATTACCACTTACTACAGCCGGCCACATTGGTATCCCCTTATAAAGTCTCTCTTCCTTTGGTTCTCGCCTTTTTTGTATTGAATTAACTTTTGAAAGGAAAGGTATTGCCATTCTTCCCCAATTCCTAACTTTTTCATTTTAATTACTTTTTGACTCTAGTTTCTTGCATTAGAGTCTAATACTACTCCATTTTCTCATTATGGAGAGAAATCTCAACTTTTGAACAATTTGGGGATTTGAGCTAGCAAGGAGGATCACTCTATTTTGGAGCTTTTCTTGCCATTTGACACACTATAGGTAAACCCTCTAAATTTTATTTTTATTCTAATTTCTTTGCATCCTAGCCTAGATCTAGGTGTCCCCTAGCTGTGGTGTAAGTTTTGTGTCAATTTGTATTGATTTCGTGTCCGCATCGGACACGTATCCTAATCTAGTCCTAGGTGTTTGTGGAAATGTCTCAAAGGATTTTAGTTTGTTATTTTTGAAAAGTATTTGAATGAAAATTTTGTTTTATATGTGCATGTTAAATTCCCCCATGACTGAGTCCTAACTTGGATCGTGTCCGTGTCCAAACAAGACACAACACACACGCGGGCAGTATCCTGCTGCCCGACCGTTCGTTCTCTTCACACAGTACACATAGACACGTAGAATTTTGGGGAAATGTTAGGGCACTGACTGTCATCATCCTCCCAAAATTTAGAAGCATATGATGCACGACACGGGAAGAAATCGTGCCCGTATTGGACACGCACTGTGTGCGCACTGTCACTAAACGCACAATGACACGTGTTTCGTGTCCACACTAGACACGACTTGGACACGTCATGGTGTGTCGACTGTGTAACCCTACACGTAGGCTACACGTGTGCATGACCACGTGGCGTGAGCTATCGTGTCCATGAACTCAGTGAACACGTACACGAGAACTATGCACTGTTAGTGTAGACACGAGTGTGGAATGGTTTTGGACACGTTTGTTTCCAGTTTTTGGACACTGGAACACACCCACGACACACTCTCACATGACACATGTATTACCAACCATTAAAATCAATTATTAAGTTGCTTTTTAATTCGAATTTAGGGATTCCCCAATATTTCTGATACTAGACTGATTTATTGATTTTCCTGATATTTTAATGTACGTTAAACTGTTTTTGATTGATTAAATTATGATATGGGTTCACCTATATGTGTATGAGTCTAACCTATAATGCTAGGGTTCATGTTGGCATGAGGATTTTGGGTTTCGAATTTGTATTTGGGTTGCCTAACATGAAACTATTTATGTATACCCTATTTTCTGAGAATGGCAAACTGTGGTGTATATTGATGTTGTGTACAATGATGCTCTACACACACTCACACTACTGATAGCTATACACACACATGAGCTAACTGAGAACACTTGACACTGATTTGCATACACTATTTTTCTGAGAATTTCAAAATTGATATGTGTACACTCCACTGAAATCAAACCTGAGAATTGGGGCCCTGTTTTGTATACTCTATAAACCTGAGAACCTAGGATTTGTAACACTAATTTGGGTACACTGATATTTCTACACACACATTACACTAACCTATGATTGCAACACTGTCATGTGCTCTAGAAAAATGAAACCTAAGACCCTATGCATTGTTAACACCCCATCTATTCACACACACCACTGCTACCCTAAAAACTATCATGTATGTACTGTTTTCCTGTTCTCACACACACACTCATACACATTACACTAAAATATGAGAACCTATATCCCTGTACACACCATTGCACACACAAACATATAGATATATGACATTTTATCTCTCTCTCTATATGTATATGTATACATATATGATATATAATCTTGTGTGAAAATATGTAATGTAATATATATGCATATTGTCTATATAAAATTAGTATATATATATGTGTAGAAAATATGTGTGTATGCCTATATTATTGTATATGGCATATAGCCTAGGTGATAAAGCCTATGTGTATATGGAATGTATACACATGATTTTGTGTGTTGCTAGCTTATGTGACTTGTGAATGATGTGTGCTTGCTAGAATAGACTGGTTAGGCTTAGTGAGACCTTTTTGGGTTAGGTTTGACCTAGTTAACCTAGTTTGACTAGAGTAGTTGACTAGAGTTGACCAAAGGTTGACTTTAGCTTAGATTGACCCAAACATCATGTAGAATGCATTATAGAAGTTTATTTTACGAATTTGGATATGTTGTGACTTGTACTGTTCTGAATAGGAGCCAAACACCACTCCTTAGGAGTATTTCATTCAGATACTCAGAATATCAGACGAATACATTCTCTGACCGTTTCATACTTGATAGGATTTACATTTACGCTCTAGATTATTTTACTTGATGCTGTCACATTGTTAACACGAATTGGTACTATATGGATCCCTTCATGAGATGTTATCCCCCTCGGGAGCATCGGGTTACAGTATGTCATGTGCATTTTACTTTCATCATGTACTCCGGTGCTTTCATCATTCATGTGCACTCTCGTGATTCATGTACTCTCATGATCACGGAGCCCCCTTGTATACAATCATGTGCACCCTATTATGGGCCTTCATGTGATATCATGTGCAATAACATAATCTGTCTGGATTCTTGTGTATTGATTGGGGTACGGGGGAGTATAAATGGTCATGTGAACAATTCCAAAGTAGTATACTCATGTGCTAACTCTTAGATTACTCATGTGCAAATTCAAGTCGTTCACATGTATATCTTGTACTCTAAATTACTAGTTCACTGTTAGTTCTCTACTTATAGTATCTATTTACATTACAGTTCTCTCTCTTTTACTTCATGTATATTCTGCTGCGTTTCATGTATTCTACTCTATTGCATATTTATATATCCTGTCATATTATGAACTGCGTGAGATGTACTGTGCTTGCTCCCGTCCTGACTTGTCCTGTTGAAATATTATAGATGATATTGAGGAGTTCTGTCCCACTTACTATGGAGCGGGCCTAGATGACACATGTGAGCTGGACTCTCAGGAGGACCCAACACTTGCAGAGGATATTACCCCAGTAGTCGAGGCTAGTTAGCTAGACCAGTATCTTATTTATCATCATGTCTTATTGGATACACTTGTACTTATTTGGGGAGTTATTATTCTGGATATTGTGGAGTTGTTTATCTTAGACATTTAGCTCTCTCATCTTGTATTTTCATCTGTGGATCCTATTAATTATCTATTTATCTTATCGTACATTCTACCTTAGCTGTGATTGAGTTGTACTTTATATTATTCCTCCATTCGGAGAGTATAACTGTACAGGTACCTTATAACTGTTAGATGTATGTGACCTAGGACAGCGTTCTACCACCGACACTGTGACGTAGGCTGGATGTAACCACTTCTTGTGCCCCTACACTGGGTTGGGTTCGTGACACTCCTAGCCTATTTTGTGTCTCTAGACCATCATCGTGCCAACAATATCAACATACTGACTCGTGCTTGCCTTTCGTCCCATACTTTGAGACTCAATCACATGGTCGTGCCATAAACTTTATTCGTGTATCATCATTGAGGTCGTGTCTCGCAACATAGTGTATTTTTACTCAATACATGCCTTATGGCCTTTTTACCCATTTCGTCATGGAAATGGCTTAATCATATACTCCCATTTTATCTTAGGAAATGGCTTATACATTAACTCTTATTTCGTCTCTAGAAATAATTAAATTTAGACTTGTAAACTTAGTATCCTTTTTACCAATTTCGTCTCCAAAAATGGCTTGGTCATAAACTCATGAACTTAGTATCGATGACTTAATCTACGATATTACGTCTCGTACCAAAGTACATGCTACTGTTATAGCCAAATCTTAGGCTCAAGCATTGTGTTGTATATCGTGTGCACATTTCCTGACTTATTTGTACCGTGCATACACACCTTGACTTATTTCTGTAGTGCATACACTTTTGACTCAATCTAAGGCATGCACACGGATAGTCGGGTTGCTGTTTGCCAACTCATCTATATGAAAGGGTCACTAGCACCCCAAGCTATCTTGGACAATAGCTGGGCTTAGACGGTGACCCTTTCAGTGCAAGTAGAGAGCCTCACTGAAAGTTCTCGACTAACCCATCTAAGTGTTTTATGCCAACACAGCTATTTTCTTTTGCTCCGCCAACGTTCGAAGTCAGTACCATCTCCGGGCACTATCTGAGGAGGTTTTCTTTGTTCACAAGTTGTCCGTGACCATGCAAGACTCAACTCAATTATCACCCTACATAGTCATTACTTAATCGACGTGTTTCCATACTTTTTTTCCTTTCTGTAGCACCCATTGTTTCAGAGATTGCCTCGATGTATGCCCATTGTTTTAGGAAGCCTTGGCGTGCTACAATTCTGGGAACTTTCCCTTGTTTGTTTCCATACATTTGATACACTCATGAATGAATACTTGTGAGCCTCCTGCATATTCAACTTAAATCAATTATGTTCCATATCAGTGTCAGGACTGTGCCATAACCATGTAATATAACTTACGTGAGATGAGCAAAGGCTATGCCAAGCCTTACACCGTGGAAACGTGCATTTAGACTTGTGGGATAGTTATGCTATGCCAAGCATTGTATGATGGCACAGTGCATGCTTTACCAAGCATTTATGTCTTGTGACGCCTATGGCTATGATAAGACCATAGCCTTGTGGCAACATAAACCAACATTTTTTTCTCCCAAGCCCCGGGACGAAGGACCCAGTGTCAATTTTAAAAGCACGCATGGACATTTCTAAGCCAATCGTGGGACCTTTCCATTTTCTAACTCAATTCAACTCAAAGCGGGATTATTCCCTTAGCTATGTCGGTTCATCTCTTTTATTATTAAGCATATTCAGTACAATAAAAACTTTCGTTTTATTCGTATGAAGGCCAAGCTGAGGCAAGTTCACCGAAGCCACCCACCTGAACGAGGAGTTTCCTCGACCGAACAGGACTTCGAGTAAGCCATTGCATGGCTAAGTCCAAACGTCGTTGGCATTTTAATTCCTCCGGTTGGACTAAACAAGACGGGGCATTACAGTTATGATCGAATCGACCCATTTTGTTGAAAAATTGGCAAGTTGTGTTAACTAATCGAACTAGTAACTATTTTATGAGTTTTTCTTATAAATAACCTATACAAATTATATTTGAAGTATTTTTCATTACTTTTTCCAGAATTTATAAAAAATATTTAGTAATTCTAGATATTATATTTTATTAGAATAATTCGAAGCTTAAGGGATGCATAGCTATGATGACTTCTAGGATGGGTTGTGAGAGATAGTTAGAATAGAAGTAGTGTCCATTGATACCAAGAGTTGAATGTGGTTGTTGATATGACATAGGAGTTCGTGGCAAGGAGATCGAAGGGACAATAAAATCTCTTTTGCAAAACCAGTTACAGGATACAAGCGAGTATACCTTGCCTTATGTACAATATATTTTACATGTCTGCTTGCCATTATTTCTGTCATACAATTTTTTCCCTATTATGTACTTGTTTCCTTGACATGCTCTATTTTTATATTTTTACCATATCACCTGCCTGTCATTTACTTTTATGTACTTTCATATCGTTATGTCAGTGCCTTGTTACCATGACTAGTTCTTCCCACTCGATCGTTAGTACGTGTCGTGCTGCGATAGAGACTTTATACATGAATTGTTCCCCACTCTCAGTCGTTAGTACGTACCTGCTGCGATAGAGACTCTATATAAGACTTTCTTCCTAGTTCCTTGTCCTCATTATTAGTACTTGGCTATTGATGGTCTATTACGAGGAAACATATCCTCAATCATCGTCCTCATCATCATTATTAGTACTTGGCTATTGATGGTCTCCCCACTAATACATAGTCATATATAAAAAATATTTAAAAACATAACTAGTGATGGTCTATCATGAGGAAACATATCCTCAATCATCGTCCTCATCATCATCGTCAGCACCTGCCCCCTGGAAGGATCGGTCTCAGCAGAACGGTTAGGATCATAACGGACAGCAGCAGGGTCAAAGTATCAATTAGCCTCTAGATCATCAATACGATATCCAAGTCTAATAGGATCACGAACCATGTGAATAGGACCACTAGGGTTGTGAGCAAGATTGTACGAAACAACCCACACGGAGTTGGATATGGCCTGAAGTTGAAGGGTGGTATGAAAGTCCATGGACCGAAACTGATCCATCATGAGAGCCTGAAGTGACTCAAGAGTAACACCACGGGGAGGATGAGTATGATGGGGATCAGCAGCTGATAGGTCAACTGGAGGTAGAGAAGGAGCCTGAACTGCAGGAGCAGGAGCAGTACGACAATGCTCATGAAGATAAGCAGGAGCACCATCCTTTGGACAATCCTCAAGCATAACCTCAAAGAACTAAAATATGTAATGCAGATACATCGCATAGAGAAGTCATCGCGGTTTCTTGTGACACCTTTCCATAACGGCGATGATAGTCTTAGGCAGACTGAAGGGGACGTAGAAATGGAGATGATAGATAGCAGAAAGCTCCAAATATGAAATCTCATCAGTGGTGGCATTCTTTGGAATAATGGTAGAGAATACCATTCTATAAAGGTCATCGAAGTAGTTGTTCAAATGTCTAGGGCGAAGAATGCCTTGAGATCGAGGGTTTATTGCACATAACGAATCACGAAATGAATCAAAAGTTGTCCCAATATAAAATTGCACCGAGACTATATCAACTAATGCTTTCCCAACATTGGGAATGTTTAGTATAGTTGCCAAATCATCGGCATCAAACTTAATATCAATTCTGCCAACTTTTGATTTTACTGAGCCATTAGTGACCGATAATTTGCAATAGAACATGCGGATTGCATTTGAATATATTGGAAAACTAGATTGAATTAAAACTAGTAACTCAAAGTGTTCAAAAACGGTTACGTGATCAGAAAATAATGTTAAGTTGATAGGAGAACCTTCTTTGATGAAAGTCACTAAACCATTCATTGGATGCATCTTGTGACACAAAAATAAAATCATCAATGAAGTCACCATCCGATTTAGTGGGACTGAATAGTAAAAATGAGGCTGCCTCGTGAGGATTAGAGGACGAACCTTCATCAACTTTCTTCTTCTTTTTGGAAGAAGAAGGAATTTTAGGTGCCATATAAAATTAAAAAGGATGGAAAGAGTGAAAATATACCTGGTGGTGTTTTTGGAGGTTTTAGTGAAGAAGATGATGATATGAGGGTTTAAATAAAGAGGAGACCCGACTGTCCAGCTTCTGTTCGGATTCACCCAGACCGAGTTTGATAAGAACTCTGACCGAATTCGGTCACTGGGTAATCATGATACACTTTAGAAAGTGTGTGATAGAGTTTTAACATAAATGCAAAATTAATTAAAAAATATTTTTGTTGATAAAAAATAATCAATATTAATGAATTAAAATACATAATTCGTATAGAATATTTTGGTTTAGCTGTAGGAGCCGGATTCCAGCTAGCGGTAGTCCAAAGACTAGTACATCATGTCGCTTCAGGCTATTTACACTTGTGTGACAGAAGGGTCCTTTCGGCTTACAACCAAAATAACTTCAAAAAATTTATGAGTCTTAATCAAATAATATTTAATTATATTACTTCAACATCCAAAATTCCTAATTCTCATCATATAAAGTTAAAACGGTCTTCAGCCAAGGGCTTAGTGAAGATGTCAGCTAGTTGATGTTCAGTGTCAACAAATTCTAAATTAATATCTCCCTGTAAAATATGATCTCTAAGGAAGTGATGTCTAATTTCTATGTGTTTAGTATGAGAATGACATATAGGATTATTCATGAGATTAATGGAGCTAGTGTTATCGCAGTAAATAGGGATATGGTTAAACGACAACTGATAGTCTTCCAAAGTTTGCTTCATCCATAAAATTTGAACACAACAACGCCCTGCGGCTATATATTCAGCCTCGGGTATTGATAATGCAATATAATTTTATTTCTTAGAAAATGAGGAGACTAATGACTTTCCTAAAAAATGACATATGCCACTGGTACTTTTACGATCGACTTTGCATCCGACAAAATCTGCGTCTGAGTAACCTATCAGGTCAAACGAATCGGTTTTGGGATACCAAAGACCAGTCGCCAAAGTTCCTTTAAGGTATCGCAGGATACGCTTAACGGCGCTCACATGTGATTCTTTAGGACAAGCCTGATATCTTGCACATAAGCATACAAAAAATATAATGTCAGGTCGACTAGCAGTTAAGTATAGTAAACTACCAATCATAGCTCTATACTTACGTACGTCAGTTAGTGTACCACTTTCATCTATATCAAGTTTTGTAGACATTGCCATAGGTATGCCGATATGTTTGACGTTATCCATGTCAAATTTCTTTAGCAAGTCTTTTATATATTTTGCTTGATTGATGAATGTCCCTTGTGAACTTTGCTTGATTTGTAGCCCGAGGAAGAATGTTAGTTCTCCCATCATGCTCATTTCGAATTCACTCTGCATATACTTAGCAAACTCGTTATATAGCATCTCATTAGTTGATCCAAAAATTATATCATCTATATATATCTGCACTAATAAAGTATTTCAAAGATTTTATAAAGAGAGTAGAATCAACCTTCCCTTTTGAAAACTCGTGTTTAAGCAAGAAGGAACTAGGGCGTTCATACCATGCACGAGGTGCTTGTTTGAGACATTAGAGAGCCTTGCGAAGCTTGAATACGTGATCAGGATTTTTAAAATCTTCGAAGCCAGGAGGTTATTTTACAAAAAACTTCTTCTTTTATAAAATCATTTAGAAAAATACTTTTGACATCCATTTGAAAGAGTTTAAAATCATGAAAACTTGCAAAAGCATAAAGCAAACGAATGGACTCTAGTCTCGCAACTAGAGCACACGTCTCATCATAGTCAATGCCTTCTACTTGATTATAGCCTTGAGCTACTATACGTGCTTTGTTGCATGTGACTAAACCATTCTCTTCTAATTTATTTCGGAACACCCACTTGGTACTAAATATCAGATGATCAATAGGTCTGGGAACGAGTTTTCAAACTTGATTCCGTTCAAATTGGTTTAGTTCCACTTACATTACAGAAATCCAAAATTTATCATTAAAAGCTTCTAAAATATTTTAGGTTCTATTTTGGAAATAAATGCAACATTAACAACTATCTCTCTTGTGCTTGAGCAAGTACTTACACCTCTTGATACATCACCTATTACCAGTTCTTTCGGATGGTCTGGCATAAACTGCAATCGTTTCGGCGGACTTTCCAGGTAGGACGAGGAAGGTGTATCTTCTGATGTTCTGTTGGAGGGAGTTTTCTCTTGTTCATTGTCACTATCGTCATTGCGTTGACTATTCAGCTCGTCGAATATGACATTTATTGACTTTTCAACAACACATGATCTCTTGTTGAATATCCTACATCCCTTGCTTTTTGTCGCATACTACAAGAATATGCCCTCATCAGCTTTTTTATCGAATTTTCCCAAATTGTCTTTTGTATTTAAAATGAAACATCTGCAACCAATGACCTTGAAATAACTGATGTTAGGAGTTCTATTAAACCATAATTCATAGGGAGTCTTTTTAGAGATAGGTCTAATAAGAACTCTATTCAAAATATGGCATATTGTATAGACAGCTTCTGCCCAAAAATATTTTGGAAGATTATGCTGGTTAAGCATAACTCTGGCAATATCGCCAAGAGTTCTATTCTTCCTCTCCATAACGCCATTCTGTTGAGGAGTTCTGGGACAAGAGAATTTCTGTGACAGCCCATTTGAATCACAAAAGGATTTAAACTCATGGTTATCGAATTCTCCTGCATGATCACTTCATATCCGAGTAATCATGAATCTTTTCTCATTTTGTACCTTTTTACAAAAAGATTCAAATTCTGAAAAGACCTCATTTTTATTTGCAAGAAAGTAAACCCATGTATATCATGAATAGTCATCAACTATCACGTAAGCATATAGCTTACCGCCAAGACTGGCGACTCTACTTGGTCTAAACAAGTCCTTCTCTTTTGGAGTTAACTCTTCAAAAATTTTAAAGTCTAGCTCATGCATCGTAAGCTTTCCTACAAGGGTTTCAAGAATCATTGTTGTGAGATCATTTCCTTCAATAATGGTCGTCGCTTTAGGATTCCAGTTTTTGTTAGCCCACGAAGTACCTTCTGAATCTTTTCATGATTGTTGTATTCTTTTCCAAAGAGAGATAGAGGATTAACAATATCTAAAAAATGATTAAACATGTTTGTAATAGTCTCATTATGCTTCATTTTGAAGGCCTCATACTCTTGTATTAGTCGTAAGATTTTGGACTCCTTCACTTGTGAAGTGCCTTCATGAGTAACCTCAAGAAGTTTCCAAACCTCGTGAGACGTGACACATGTTGAAACTATGTTAAACTCAGTTCTATCTACAACACAAAATAAAGTATTGATGGCTTTTGCATCAAGACTGGCATGTTTCTTTACATTATCTGTATATCTATCAAATAGTTTTTCAACTAGTTCACCTTCTACCACAATAGGTAGTGGTTTCTTATAACTATTCATGACAATCGATCATAAATCAAAATCAAGAGACTTGAGGTAAAAGCTCATATGTGCCTTCCAGTACGTGTAGTTTGTGCCATCAAATATGGGTGGCCTACTTGTTGATTGGCCTTCACCATTGCTTGGATATAAGGATGCCATATCTTAAGGAGTTTTAATCCAACTAAAGATAAACTGTGCTCTGATACCAATTATAGGATCGATGGCACCTCTAGAGGTGGGCGAATATAGTGCAGCGAAAAAATAATTACCAATTTAAAAACTAAGCAGGTAAGCAAATATATAAATAAACTTAAATGCAATGAAGTAAAGCAGTAAGTAAGTGGAGGCAAGAAAATAATACGCAAACACCAAGGATCATACTGGTCTTCCTCTGAGAGGACTATTCCAGTTCACGAGAACTCTTGCTCACTATAATCAACTATTTTGAATAGAGATTACACCGCGTGCTTTACTCCAAAGAATACGCCAACTTCAACACTGTTATATTTTTATCCGAAGACCACGATAAAACTTCAAAAACACCTTTCTGAGAACAGCTTTTATACGCCAAGTTTGTACAACTCGAATGCTCATAATCGAAAACCACCAGCACTAGAAGAATGGGAGTTGTCTTGGTGATTTGAAGATTTAGCTTTTTAATGTAGATAGAAAGCTTAGGAATAGATAGAGAAGATGAGGATTGAATGAGTGAGCAGAAATGGGAAATTCTTCACTTTTTATAGGATTTCCTTGGACATAGTTCGGGCAAAACTTAGTAGGCTAACGTTCATAAATTTGAACGTTGTAGATCCAAAAGAATAGAAAAATACAACTGACCAGGAGTGATCCTAGGTGACCGAGTTCGGTCCGAGTTCGAGCAGAACTTTGGCCGAGTTCAGTTGCTAGGGTTTCAGGGACATTTGATTTGGTTTGGATTTTGGATATTGGTTTGGCTTGGGATAAAAGAATGGATTGGTTTGTTTTTGGTTCAGGATAGAGCTTCTAAATGCCAGTGATCCTCTCAAAGTTTTAAGTCTCAATAAAAGAAAAATACAGAATAAAGTGTAAAAATTAGTAGAGACGAAATCTGCGATCTTCTGTTTCTTTACATATCGAGCTCAGAGTTTTAAGTCAATTATCGAAATCGGTTTGAGCATGGCTAAATGGGCTAACAAACCCCTCTTCTCCTCTCGTTCCTCTCAGAAAACCCCTATTTTCCTTAAGTCCTTTCTCTTTTCTCTCAGAAGACACTCTCCCTCCACTCCCTAAAACCCTCTTCTCGGCGTCTCCAGTCTCTTCGGCGGCCTACGTACCCTCTCTAAAGCCCTATCATCGGCGGCAACTTCCCCATGCAGCAACTTCGGTCTTCACCATGCGGTAATATGCAATTTTATTCCATGTTTTCTCTCTACAATTTTGTGGATTTTATTGAGGGTAGGGTTTTTTGTCAGTTGTGTTTTTTGTGGACTTTATTGAGAGTAGGACTTTTTGTGTCTGGCAATTGTGTTGTGTCATATTTATGAATCTGTAGGGTTTTTTGTGGGTATTATTTGCATACTCAACTGTGTCATGTTCTATTTGAGAATGAGTAGGGTTTTTTGTCGGTCAATTTTTCCATATGATGTGGGTTTTATTTTTATTGATAGAACTGAAACAGTGTTCTAGGAATTTTTTTTAATTTGTTGGTTTTATTGGCATACTCAACTGTGACGTGTCCTAAGATTTTTTTATTCACATAACTGGAAATGATCTGTTTTAGTACACTAGACCAATATACTAGTCTGCTGCCTCATTCTTTTTGCAGGAATGGAAGGAGCACATAGAATGAGGTCAAGATTACGGTCAACTAACGCTGCTGCTCATGTAGATTTGTAACCTGGTTATATAATTTGCTGTTATAGAAATTTTGATTGATATACGTGGAACATCAGACAAGACAACCATGTCTAAGTCATGGATGTCGAAGGATAGAATGTGCAGTGAATATGAGAAAGGAGTAGAAGAGTTTCTTAAGTTTGCAAAGCTCCATTTGAATAATCCTATTTCTATTCGATGTTCATGCGAAAAATGTAGATATTTGATATTCCAAAAGCTAGGGGATGTAAAAAAACACTTGTATAGTTGGGGTATCGATCGAAGTTATACAATATGGATTTGGCATGGCGAAGAACACCTTAGTAGAGGATCGACAAGTAATGGAGCAAGTGAGGAACAATCACCTAACTATAAATGTGGCTCCTTTGTAGATGGTTCAAATGTTGTAGAAATGGTCAATGCGGCATAAGAACATGTTTTCGGTGACACAAAGGCATTTAAATATCTACTTAAAGATGCCGAAAAGCCTTTTTATCCTGGTTGTTCAAAGTATCTGAAGCTATCGGGCTCGGTGAGATTGCATGACATTAAAGAAAGATACAGATGGTGGTCTGACAGTAGCTTTTCTGAGTTGTTGAAATCACTTCATGATATGTTACCAGAACAAAATGAAATACCTTCATTAATATATGAGGCTAAGAAGTTAATGACTACCCTGGGTTTTATTAGAAGATTCATGTATACCCTAATGATTGCATACTTTATAGAAAAGAGTATAGCGATTTATCTGAATGTTCCACTTGTGGAACGTCAAGATGAAAGAAGGCAAATGGTTGTTCTCATCAAATTTTGATTAAAAAATACCTTCCAAAGTTCAATGGTATTTTTCTCCTATTCCCTGATTTAAACGGATGTTTCAATCCTCACAGATAACAAAGGACTTAACTTGGCATACTTCTGAAAGAGTAGCTAACGGCAAACTTTGCACCCCACAAAAGCCTCATCATGGAAGCTAGTTGACCATAAGTGGCCAGATTTTGCGAAAGAACCTAGAAAGCTTCGACTGGTGCTTTCAGCTGATGGCATAAATTTACATAGGTCCCTTAGTAGTAAGTACAGTTGTTGGCCAGTTATATTAGTGACCTGTAATCTACCGCCATGGTTGTGCATAAAAAGGAAATTCATGATGTTGTTGCTATTAATATCAGGTCCGCACCAACTAGGCAACGATATTGATGTTTATTTAGCACCATTAGTTGAAGACTTGAAACTTTTATGGGAAGAGGGAGTTGAAGCTTATGATGAATAAAATAAAGAGTTCTTTAATTTAAAGGTTGTATTGTTGTGGACCACCAACGATTTTCCTACCTATGGAAATCTATCTAGTTGCACTACTAAGGGGTATTATGCTTGCCCCATATACGGGAAAGATACTTATGCGCCTAGACTGAAACATAGTGGTAAAAATGTGTATAATGGTACAAGGAGGTTTCTCCTACGCCACCATCTGTATCATAGTGAAAAGAAAGTTTTCAATGGTAAGTAGAAATTTCGTGGTCCTCCAACACCATTGAGCGGAAAAGAGATATTAGAAAAGGCTAGTCAAATTTCTAACTCCTGGGGTAAGAAACATAAAAAGTGCAAAGCATCAAAGTCTAGTGAAATTATGGCTGAAGAAGAAGTCCCGGAAAGACAAAGGATGGAGTCAATGCTCATCTTGATCTTGTGGAGAAGAGGCTAAGGGCCGAACTACATCCTGATTTTAAAAAAAATTATACTTATTTGTTGTGAGCTTGTCATACCTTAACAATGGATGAGAAGAAGATATTTTGTCAAATATTGTTAGACATAAAGGTTCCATAAGGTTATTCTTCTAATATCAAAAATCTTGTCTCAATGCAAGATTTGAAGCTTTATGGTCTGAAATCTCATGATTGTTATGCACTAATGCAGCAAATACTACCCGTGGCAATCCGTTCAGTTCTGCCTAAGCCAGTTATAGTTGTAATTACTCGGTTTTGCTTCTTCTTTAATGCAATATGTAAGAAAGTGGTGGATGTGAATATGCTAAACCATATTAAAATGATCTTTTGGTCACATTATGCATGCTGAAAAGCACTTTTCACCGTCTTTCTTTGACATTATGGTCCGTTTACCTCTATATCTTGTTACACAAGTAAGGATTTGTGGACCCATTTTTTGATGTGGATGTATCCTTTTGAAAGGTGCATGAAACCTTTGAAGGGTTATGTGCACAATCATAATCGTCCCGAAGGATGCATTGAAGAAAGTTACATTGCAAATGATGCAATAGAATTTTGTAGCGACTATCTATCACATTTTGAGGCAATAGAAAATCCCCTTGCAAGGAAGGGCAATATTCAAGATAAAAAACCTTTGCCTGGAGGTCGTCTCGTAGCAATTGATCATGAAGAATGGAAACAAGTCCATTTTTATATTTTGGAGAACATGGATAAAATTGAACCTTATACTGAGTAAGCATCTTTATCATAATTTTTTTGATTTTCTAATTAATTGTATGAAAATTATTACAATGTATAATAAGTTCTTATAATGACTTGACAATGAGCATATGGAGTGGTTACACTTATAACATCCCCTTAAGTCTAAAAATAGAAAGTGGTTGCAGGACAAACACAATCAGACATTTATCTATTTGTTACAACAGAAGGTAGTTGTTGAAACAAAATCAATATATTTATGCTCTTTCTTATTCAGAAGTTAAAGAATATTAATAATATTAAATTTGTACAAGTTGATGGTGCATTAAATGTGAAAGAAGACATCTCACAAACTGTCAAGTGGCTAGCACAAGAACCTAGCCACCATGTACTTAAAAGTTTTGGATATGTTATTAATGGTTGCCGCTACCACAAGAGGTATCGTGATAATGCTCGAGTTAGCCATAATAGTAGAGTTAGTCTTGTAGCTACAACAATGCAGATTTTAAGTTCGAAAGATAAGAATCCTATAGTAGGGGATACGTGTTTCTATGGAGTTATCAAAGAAATATGGGAGCTCGATAATCATAGCTTTAACATTCCAGTATTTAAGTGCAATTGGGTCGAGAGTTAGGATGTTAAGGTTGATGAATTTGGTTTCACATTGGTGAACCTTAATCGAGCTGGGTACAAATCAGATTGTTTTATTTTAACTTCGCAGGCCAAGCAAGTATTTTATGTAAAAGACCAACTAGATCCTCAATGATTTGTTGTGTTGTCTACTAGTCCAAAAGATTATCTACACAAAGAAGATTCTGAAGACGTGGATAATTTGATGGAACATCATTCCTTTACTAATGCATCATTGAATGATGGGTTGTTAGATGTTGGGGATGACGATAATATGTTTTATAAAAGAGTGGGTTGCGAAGGGGATTGGGTTGATTAGTAAATTTTGTATCTATGATTTTGTTTCTGAACTTTTTGACATCAATGAAGTCAATTTTTTTATCTTCATTTTTACTTGTGCAATCTGTTTGATTTGTACTTTTTACTTATGCAATCTGTTTTGTGTTCAGATTAGTGTTCATTTGTATTATATCTAACTTCTTCTCTTTTCTATACAAGACTAACTCGATAGAAATCAATCTGTTTTTACTTGTGTGCAAACATCCCAAGTGCTTAATATGAGCAATTATGTTAATGATAAAAAGAGAAAATCCAAAGCGGTATGCAGAAGTTTAAATACTACTTGGATACTTCATATATTAGCTTTGATACTTCATATCCTAGTATTTAGACTCATATACTTCCCTTTCCATGCATTGCCTACCAACACATTTTCCAATCACAATGTATTATTTATTGCTCCTACCCTCATGCCATACTTATTACCTAACATATACCTATGTACATGTCTTAACCCTTTACCTATACATATCCATCATCTTACCTACACATGTTATATATTGCTACTCTCCATTGTTTCAATTTTCCCTCACACAAGTAGTCATATACTGCTCCTGTACCTAGTTGCTAACCCTTGCCCCTCAGTTATACATAGAAATCCCAACCTAGCTGATGCTGATATGGCCTTGATAACACTACCCCTGTCTTCACCCAATGGCCCTGCAACCTTCTCTGCCCGCACTCTCCTATTCCTGTGTTAGGACAGGCCAAGCCTACTGCCTAGCTACTATGTAAACGACACAGGTCTAGCCTAACTTGTGTGTGTGCACAAGTATATCCTACACAATACCTACTGATACACAGTTGCACACATCCTGTGCAAACAGCATAGGTCTAGCCTAACTTGTGTGTGCACACAGGTATATCCTGCCCAATACCTACTGATACAAAGTTGCATACATCTTATGCAAACAGCACAGGTCTAGCCTAACTACTACAAGCCATTGCTTATGCTAATCCCTTACTTGAGCACTGTACTACAACTGTTCTCCTTACTGCTGTAGAAACTGCTGCCAGAAAAGTTTAGAAGCACAATAATGCAGTTTCCTGCACGACAAGAACTTGAGCTATTGTTACAGCCACATTACCCACAATCCAAAGTATTGTAGTACAATTGTTTTAAGTCTTCTGCTATTTACTTGTTTGGTTTATTTCTGTTGTCACAGGAGGAAACTGGCCCCTCCAAAAAAGAAACAAGAGGGCCAATTAAAAGGAGAAGTGATGGAATGAGGAAGATTGTCACTTTCAACGAGGCTAGATAGCCTATCGGGGAGGGGCAGAATGTGTTAGTCTGCTTGGGGTTGTTGTACGAAGTATGACACCAATCACTTATAATGATTGGCAAAGAGTCCCAAAAAAGTTAAAAAGAATGCATGGGCCTCAATTGAGGTAAATTTATACTGACGATTAAAATTGTTTTGAGTTTATTGCTTGGTTATAAGTAATCTTACGATCATATGCAGCAATGTTTTATTGTGAATCCACGCGCTAAAAAAAATTTGATGCAAATGATGGGTGTTGCAACAAAGTCATTTTGACATACCTTAACGGAGTATGTTCTTGCCAATATGGACAACCTTGCAGTTTTCAAATATCCACCTCTAATTTATAGTTTCATCCATCAAACTCAATGGAGCAAGTTTGTGACATCTCAACTTTCTGCGGAATTTCAGGTATCAATCTCGAGAATTTGATTAACTTCTCTACTTTATACGTTGTTACTTATCATATATTACTTATGATTTCAGAAGCTTCGTATAGAGCAACAAAATAGGATAGGGAGACATATGTACAACCATAGGCTAGGCAGAAAATGCTATGCGGGTTTATGAGAAGAAATTGTAAGTAATCTGAACTCTGATACAACTCTTTAAAATAAGTGATGGATACAATACAAATGTTTACACACACCGATGACCATTTTTATCATAAAAATAGAAGAACGATGCAATATATAATGAGGAGGAAGTAGACCGCTGCCTTTTTTGGAAGCTTGCTCGAAAAAAACAAAGAAAGTCTACAGGGGATGCTAATAAACATGCTGAAGAAGATGATTCTCATTTGTTAGTTTATGATATGCAATCAATGGTGGATAAGATTGTAAGAAAGTCTCAACATTAGTTCATTTTCATAACATTCTTTTAAGATACTAACATAAATTCTATATTTTTATCATAACATTTTGCACTTCATATTAAGATACTAACATAAATTCTATATTTTTATAGGATGAAGTTAAGAAAAAAATTTATTGTGGCAAGTTGTCTATTCCGGTGAATCGTGATAATTTGTGTTATGCAATGGAGAAGCCCGAGCACAGTGGTCGTGTTACGGCTATGGGTAAATATGTCACCCAAGCTCTTATTTCCAAACTCCTAAAGCTCCGATTGGTTGGAAGGAGGAGAAACAAAAGTTGCTTGAGGTGATTAAGAACCAAAATATGATGATAAGTAAGTTACTGACACAAGGTAACTGTGTTACACCAATATCCAATACTGGTTCCAACTTTTCGGTAACTAGATCCTCAATTCCTCCAATCCCTTCTATGAATGCACCGAGTTCAGCTTCCGAAGGATCGCAAAGGATAAGTGTTATGCAAAAGGTATAATTTCATCCCCTTATCTAGCATTTTGAACTTAAGTGCTAACATTTTCAAACTTTTTTGATAAGGTTGTGAATGCACAGTCCCCTTTGAAAGGTAATGAAGAGATGGTTCATGTGGAAAAATCTGAATGCATGAAGATTGTACGAAAGGTTGTCACTTTTTTTTTGAATGAATACATGCTTACTTGTGTCATATTTCGTCACTTTGAACGTGTTAATTTTTTAGGAATCCAATACGGTGAAGAAGACACCAACTAAAGAGAAGACACTAACTAAAGTCAAATCACCAACGTGAACTTGTACAAGAATTACAAGGTCTTTTAAGAATCCACCTGGAATGGAATACTTTGGTATCCTGGCATAAAAGTTGATAAGTGAACAAACAACAATTCGGGTTCCATATGATATTGACTTGTTTGGTACTACAATACTAACTTGTCTTCTCCAAGAGGATATTGATTTTTTTGTTAACATGCATCATCTCGCAACAAATTGTATTCAGATATACATTAGGTACATGAATAATTTTCTCTTTAATTTTTTTATTACATTAATAAGTTGAGTTAACTTATCTGCAAACTGTAGGTCATTCTTCTATCGGTTAAAGGACCTAAACACTGATGAAAATGTTTCATTTATCGATCCAAGAAAAGTATCCACTTCTGGGTTAAAAGACATTTTTTGTATCACGGGATGCAAGAGCAAGAGATATTTGTAACGGTCTGAAATATGGAAAGCAAAGTCGACTATTTTTTTGGGCCATAAACCCAAGGTATTACATTTCTTACTTTTTTTTTTCTTTTATAAAGTGAATTCAGAATTTTCCTATACACCTACAGACACTCACTCTGGCCACTACACTATCCTACTTAACAAACTATATTAACACTCAAACATAATCTGGCCAATATACTATCCTACTTAACAGACTCTAATATACACTATAACTGATCTTAATAGACGCTCTAACTCTGATACCTTAACTTGTATATATCTTGGTGTTATATGGTGTTATAGAGATGATTGGGTTTAGGTTGTCATTGATAATATACTAATGAAAGCGTACTACTTGGATTCTCTGGGAGGTCGCATATGTGAGAACCTTAAACAAATTGTAACAAGGTATGCATGAATATATCTGTCCCAAATCTTCGTACAACTATAGTCAATGTTATATGCTTTAATAATGACAAATAATGTTGTCCACTTTAATTTGCATAGTGGGCTTCGGATGTATCATGCTCAATGTGGAAACCAAGTAAAAAAAATCTAAATTGAATTGGTTATCAATTAAGGTACAATATATTTCTCTCATTAATATCTATAAATAAGAAATGAACAAGTGTGTAAGGACTTTGCTTTTCTATGCATAGGTGCTAGAACAAAGTGACGCTATCGAATGTGGTTACTACGTGATGAGATATATGAAAGAGATCACAAATGATCCAAGCTTGTTTAATTCCAAGGTGATGTTCTTCTTACTTAACATGTATGTTTAAAATATATTACGATCATTTATGTTTTTTTTCTTTCTGTTTACAAACAGTACAATGAGAATAGCGACGAGATTAATGAAGTTCACATTGAGTGGATGGATCATGTGTCACCGTTCTTGACCTAGCTATTCCTGAAGGTAATTTTTGGATTTTATCTAGGAATTGCAGTTATTATGTGTTATATATTTATGCCTTACTAAATATAAGGATACTGTTTAGTAGTGAAGTATCATTGCTGCCCTTAATTTTATGTTCAGGATACTTGCTGATATTGATACTCATGATACTAAGCGACTATTAAGCACTACTAGTAATAGCTCTAATACTCATGTTCCGGATACTTGTGTTTAGGATACATATTATATGATAGAGGGTGAATGTGGGAGAGTTGTGTATACATGTACAAATATATGTGTGTGACTGTGTAATGGAGAGTGTTTCCTGTGCAAGTGTGTGTGAGTAGTGTGCTCATGAGTGAGGATGTTTTCTATACATGTGTGTGTGTTGAGTGTAATTTGTGAGTGTGCGAATGTGTGAGTGATAAATAGGGAGTAAAGGAGTGTCAAGTAAGGGGAGATCAGTGTGTGTGAATGTAAAGGAGAGTGTGTGAAGAACGAATGGGGTATTAGGAAACAGAGGGAGCCTCTGTGTATGCCCTGCACACAGGAGTGTGGCCTGTATAGCAGTGTACAGGAGGGGCAATGCACAGCTAGTGCACTACACATGCTTGTGCACCTGTAGACAGCAGGGAGATGCACTTACAGGTTGGCAGGGGACTGGGTTTCCCTCATGTACAGGCCATAAGTAGGCCTGTTGTCATGTCCCGCTCCCAGAATACGGTGAGCCGGGTATGTAACAACATCTTCAGGCTACATACCATACGAATATATATATACCCGTATCAGCGATTGTCACCTGTAATATTCTAGGATAGAAATACAGGTAATACTAAATACACTTTCATTTCATTAAAAACTATAACTATTATACATAAAATGTTTTCTAAAAGTACAACTTTTACAAGTTATTACAACAAAACCATTAGTTTACATAACTTCCAGCTACAAAATGCTATTTGCTACATCCTTGAAAGCCACTAAAAGTCATTCCTCAACTTCGTCAACATCATATAGACGTAGCATCTTGCCTGAAACTTCATCTTCTCCTAGTGAACAATACTAGGTCATCAGAACGACAACAAGTTCTCGATCAAGAACGATAAGAAGATGAAAATATGATAAGAAAAAATAGTTAGTTGGAGATTTTTTTTCCTTTTAAATAAAAGTTGATTTATGTAAATTCTAGGGAAATGCAATAGTGTAAACTTGAAATAACCCTCTATATAGGTCATATTCTAGTGATATTTAAATGTTCAATCAATCAACACAACCTAAGTCACTACCACAATCACAAACAATTTCCTATATGATAATGCAATTTAGAGAACACATTTGGATCACATTCATCCTATTTTTTCGATAATAATCCTGTGACCAGGTATCAGGATGTGGCTGGATGGCACGATGCTTAGAGTCCGGCCCCACACATCGTATGTGAAACGATAATTATATATTGATTCACCTAATCGATCTTTTTAATCGAATTAGGTACGGATTCAGGACATGTAAGTGAGCTAAGCATCACACACTCACTTTGCAAGGCCTTCTAGAAGGAGCTAACTACTGATCAGTTTTGTTGTTATTATATTGCAGAGATTTTGGTTGTGATCCAATTGTTCTCTCCCACACAATGCACTAACCTAGTGCTACAAACAATTCTTATTCTATTATCTTGTATTAACTCTACTCTGTACGTATTTCATCCCAAATCTTAATATGTCAATATGCATGTTCTTCAAAATTCCAGGCATCACGTAAATATTGCTTTCAAGCATATATTATATCTCTGTCTTGGGATAATCATGAAATATGTAAATACAGGTTTAGAAAGAATTTCTTCCGATTAGACAGAGCAGAAAATATTAAAACTTTAATTGATTTTCTCTTACGTAACTGGTGTCCATGTCCAACACGTCCTAGAATCTTACTATTCGTCCTCTAATTAAATTGATTTTAGTTTGTCGTAAGTCTGTCGCTAAAATATATATATGTAACAAAATCTAGGAATTAGAACATCGATAATATTTTCGGATATCAAAAATTGGCCAACTCCCAAAATACTTTAAAAATTTAGCAGAGTCTCCTTTGTATTTTGAGCTCCAAAAATTTACAATTTATAAATATATGAGACCCGGAGCAACCCTCCATAGTATTTCCCTGGGTTCACAAACCCCTTCGGTGGAACAACTCTCAACACCGAAATCTCACGCAAGTAATATTATAAAAAATTCAGTAAATTACTTTCTTACCTTGACAAGCATGTTATTTATTTTGGTTACTACAATTAGCTCTCTCTAAACGCTATCAAGTTCAAGGAAAACACAATTATTAGCAACATAATGATACCAAAATCTAACTTCTAAATATCAAAACATACTAAATGATTTTATATGCTTTGTAATATTTGCTTGATATTAATTACATACATACAAAATTAAATCTAAATATTCAATTTCCAAGTCAACATAATTTCTAAGGATATGGAATTCAGTTTCTTGATAGAGTCAAATAAAAATGGGAGATGATAAAAAGTCTCCCGCCAAGTGTATAAACAAAAGTGTACCAATAAACAATTTGCCCATAGGGCCAATACATACAACTCATAAAAAAATCAATAAAATCACTGAGGACCCCTGCGGCGCATCTGAGATAGCATGTACTCATACTGCTCCTGTGTGAGCTGCACCGTAGGGGAAGTAGGAGGCAGTGCAATGTCTGGATTCGGTACCGTCGATGGACCAGGAGGACGTATCTGCTCCAGCTCTCGCAGTCGCTCAGCATGCGCAGCAAAGGTACTCACCATCCTCCGAGTACTCTCCTCAATCGAAGTATGTACCTGAGTGAGTGAGGCAAACATGGTCCTCTGCGATCCCTCCAGCTTGACCTGTCTACGCTCTGTGCGCTGCGTAGACTCGGTGAGCGTGTGCAAGCTGGCAACTGTAGCCTGCTGCAGACTCATCAGCTCCGGTATATTGTGCTCTACCGCACCAAATCGTTCGGTGATCATCGGATCGTCGGATCGTCGCTCTGCGGTATGGTGATCAGAAATCTGCTGCTACAACTCGCGACGCAGCTCGTGGATCTGACGACCAATATCCTGAGCTCGTGATGACGCCTGCAAAGCTGTAGACTATGCACTGATAGAGGGAGCCCGGGATGACTCTGAAACCAAATAGGCGCCGTAGGATCCCGTACCGTAGTACGTACCCTTCTGAAGACCACCAACGGCGGTCATCCAGAGGTCGTCCGGCGATGGAGCTGTAGGCGGCTGGGAGAAAGTACCAGCCCCTTCTTCTGCTGGCGCACTAGCAGCAACAGCCGCCTCCTCTTGTAGTCGAAGAAACTCGGCCTAGAACAATGTTTGCTAACGTCTAAGTAATTGCTAAAGTCTATATTGATATCATTTTTCCTGTTTTCTAAATTATAGTAAATTAATATAAAGAATAGAATATACATATGCCTGCGTCGCCCTCTCGTCAATGAACTCCCTAGCCCTCCGATGGGTGACCAGGAAGACGGTCACCATGTTGGGGTCCTCACCCTTTTTAATTTGTTAAAATATATTATCTATTATTAGTATTAAATATTCTATCCAACTATATATAAAATGATGTCCGTCTTAGGAAACGTACCAGATATATTAAATATTCTATACACCTGAGCAGCCCTTAGCTCATCATCGTTCAGATATCTCTTATTCATTTTACCCGATGGCTTTCCTGGAGCATTGAATACCTTCAGTATTGTATCATTACATTCATGATCTCCGTCGTCGTTTCTGGAAGCCCTCGTTCTATTAGTTGCAACATGAGGCTTGAAATACATCGAACAAAAGTTTGTAATCTCCTCGAGAATATAGGCTTCACAAATAGAACCCTCGACCCGTGCCTTATTTTTCATATTTCTTTTTAGGTGATTCAAATGTCGCTCGAACGGGTACATCCATCGATATTCGACGGGTCCACCAACACGTGCCTCATAGGATAGATGAATCGGCAAATGCTCCATAGAGTCGAAGAATCCAGGAGGAAACACCCTCGCTAGCTTGCACAGTGTTACCGCAATGTCCTTCTCTTACTTTTCTAGACGATTAACGAGCAAATTCTTAGAACAAAGATCCATGAAAAATACGCTAAGCTCCGTCAATGGATCCCAAACTGCCTGCGATAAGAATTCCCGAAATGCAATCGAAATTAACCTCTCCATGAATATGTAACAATCGTGGCTCTTCATACCCGTCAATTATTTTCCTTCGGATCGACACATCTTCTCAGATTTGACACATATCCGTCTGGAAATTTTAGGCCCTGGTTCCACCGACAAAGTCTTATTTATCCTCCTTGTCTAGTAAAAAAATTAACTTCGGCAGGAACTGTTTTCTATTCTTCTCTATCAAATACAACGCAGGACGTTTGCATATTTCTTCTAAGTCCAACTTGGACTTGGGATTGTCTTTCGTTTTTTATTTTACGTCCATCACAATATTAATTATGTTATCAAACACATTCTTCTCAATATGCATGACATCAAGATTATGCCTGATCAGATTAGTACTCCAATATGGCAGATCCCAGAATATGCTACTCTTTGTCCAGTTATGATCTCTACCAAATCCATCGCACTTGTACCCAGTTGTAGGATCTTTGATAGCACTTAGAAAATCTCTAACCTCCTCCCATATCGTGGCTCCGCACCACCTTGGGAGGCTCCGCACCACCTTGGCGGTGGATCACCCTTCTCTACAACGCCGGCACGGAATGCATTCATGTTCCTTCTGAACGGATGATCTTTTGGCAGAAATTGCCGATGACAATCAAAGAAGCACGGTTTTCCTTCGTGTTTCAAGCGAAAAGCCTTAGTACGATCCATACAATACGGACATGAGAGACGGCCATGAGTGCTCATCCAGATAACATTCCATAGACCGGAAAGTCGTTGATGGTCCACATAAGGGTTGCCTTCATCTGAAAATTCTGCTTCCTAGAAACATCGTACGTGTTAGCGCCTACTTCCCATAACTGATTCAACTCATCTATCAAAGGCTGTAAGTACACATCAATATTTCTCTTGGGATTGTTCGGACCAGAAATTGTAACGGTTAGAAACATGTACTGAGTCTTCATGCACATCCAAGGCGGTAGGTTATACGGAGTGACAATCACAGGCCAGCACAAATACTGGGATCCCGAAAGACCAAAAAGAGTAAAACCGTCAGAAGATAGCCCCAACCTGACATTATGCGGATCTGAAGCAAAATCAGGATACACTCGATTAAAGTTCTTCCACGCTTCTCCATCGGATGGGTGATCCAACACTCCTTCAATCTGTTCTCGCATGTGCCAACTCATATTTTCGGTCGTCTCTTTCACCATAAATAATCTTTGTAACCGCGACGTTAAAGGCAAGTAGTGCATTGAATCGGTCGGTCTTCTTGCACCGGTAGACCTTCCTGTACTAGTTGTCTTATAGCGATCAGCACCACAAAATCTGCACACATCTGCATCATTGTCGTCTTTATAGTACAGCATGCACCCATTGCGACAAGAATCGATTTTCTCGTATCCCATCCAGAGCGATCTCACCATCCTCTTAGACCGATAGAAGTCTTTAGGTAACTTAGTACCCGCCGGCAAGATCTCTATAATCAACTCCAACACTCGGTTGTAGCATTCTTGCGACATGTTAAAATCTGACATAATGCTCAACAGTCTTGTAACCACCTCCAATGGTGAATGATCCTCACAACCAGGATACAATGGAGTCCTTGCATTCTCCTGTAACTCCATGAACTTTGTAGCATCGACATTCGGTGCCTCCTCAGCTGCATCATGGACGAAACTAGGCCCCGCAGTGTCGAAAACCATGTTCACGCATCCGTCGTCGTATGCATGATTATCTGAAACAAAATTAGGTCCCGCATGTATATACGGCTCAACATAAGGCACTGGCTCTAATGCTAAAGATACAAGTTCTCCGTGTGCGGTCCACTGATAGTAATTAGGCGTGAAACCCTTCGAATACAAATGACATGTCACTTCCACTTCTGGATAATATTTTACGTTATGACATTTCACACACGGACACTTAATTTTGGTGCCGTCCATGTACTGAGGGAACGCCTTAGCTAACTGCAGGAACTGCTCTACTCCCGCTATGTATTCATCCCACACACCACACATATCATCACGACGATGATTGTACATCCATGAACGATTCTGCAAGTAGTAATTCATATCCATTTGGAAATAATTCTACAAAGATGGACACACATGGTCAGCGCAGTAACTAGTCAAACAGGGTGAAGTTTAGTTGACTAAGTCAATATCTTGGACAAACTAGTCAAACTGGGTGAAGTTGACTAAGTCTAGGCAATTATCCTTCACTAGACATAGACATGGAAGAAACACCGATATTTGCAGTGTTCGAACTTCCTAGTGTATATTATAGTAGAGAGACATGGTAACCGTTTGTAGGGGTGCAACTCGGGCGGTTTGGGTCGGGCTTGAGGTCAACCCGAGCCCAACCAGATGAATCATAAGCCTAATCCGAGCCCAAGCCCTGCCCGACCTCAGGTTCAACATATGAAGCCCAAGACCAAGTCTGGAGGATCGGGTTGAACTCGAGTTGTGTCAGATCCAACGGATAATGTTGACCAACTATTGACTTTCAGTCAACTGGTCAACTCTGGTTTGGTTTCGGCTCAATTCTAGTCACTTTTAGGCTAAGTTTGACTTTCGGTTGACTTTCGTTGACTTTTGGTCAAAACGGTCAACCGATGTCAAAACTAGTCTAAGAGTACTAATCCTAACCATTACCAACCAAGACAATCAATTTCTAACCATATCCTAACACCTTAGACTCATACCTTAGCTTCTAGGCAATTACCTTAACTTACCCTATTACCTTACCCTTTCATAGCTAGGGTAAATCCTAATTATCTTGTGATACCATCTTGGTATCACAAGATACCTCAACCTGTCACGCTCACTCTAGCCCACATCTAACTCTAATACAAAACTTCTAATATAAAATCTTACTAACATATCTTCCATAATTTCCTCACTGTCTAACACAAACCACATCCTATTACGAAACCTTTCCTTAACATATTATCTAACCACTAACATACTCTTCTAACTAAACGCCCAACTCACTAACTCACTAACAACACACACACACACACAACATGAAGGGGGTTAAGTGACTGTTTTTGATGAAAAGGATGAATAGATGAATGAATGGTGAATGGGTGAATGGATGAATGAATGGTGAATGGGTGAATGGATGAATGAATGGTGAATGGGTGAATGAATAAATGAATGGTGAATGGGTGAATGAATAAATGAATGGACTGCTATATGTGAAGGATGAATGGATGGATGAATGAATGGATATGGATGGATGAATGAATGGATATGGATGAATGGTGAATGGGTGAATGAATGAATGAATGGTGAATGGGTGAATGAATAAATGAATGGTGAATGGGTGAATGAATAAATGAATGGACTGCTATATGTTTATTCATCGTTTAAGTATTTGAGTTAATTAAATAATTAACTCTCTCACATCCTCATTTCTTTTATGTTTAGTCATCAAACAAATGGAAGGAGATAAGAACTAGGATAAAAGAAAAATGAATATGTAAATATATATATGTACGTACTACATGCATATGCAGTTTTTCAATTTTCTCTCTTTTACTATCCAAACATACCCCTATATAAAGAGAGCACCAGCTCTTATGGAGGGTGAGTAGAAATATTTTCTATCAGCCAGTCCATTCTTTCAACACTCCAATGGTTATTCCGAAAAGGACCTGATACAAATAGAATTCCATAAGTTCTATTGACTGTACAACGAGCGTTCACTGAGAACAAATCGACTAGGAGAATGTCGAATCTTACTTTGAGAAATGATGATTCTGACCAACCCAACATAATGTTGGACTAATCTTTTTTAGCAAGCTTTATAGCAGTTTTCACTGCTTACAATTATTTAGATGGTCAAAACGGTCAACCGGACAAGCCATCGGACATGGACATGAACCCGACACATGAACCCGGGCCCAACCCGCGATTGTTGATCGGGTTCAAATATTTTAACCCAAATCCGAGCCCAAACCCGAGTATCTTCAACCCTAACCCAACCCATTAACGGGTTTATCCGATTGGGTTTGGCCAGTGTGTGTGTCCGTGTGTGTCTGTGTGTGTGTGTGTGTGTGTCTGTGTGTCCGTATGTGTGTGTGTGTGTGTGTGTGTGTGTGTGTGTGTGTGTGTCCGTGGGAGAGGAGGAGGAGGAGGAGGGAGAGGAGTTAAGTTAGGGTTTACCGAAAAAAGATGAGGAGGAGCTCGGATTGGGGGAGGAGGAGCTCGACGGGGGGGGGGGGGGGTAGGGGTCGCCGGGGGGGAGGGAGTCGCCGGGGGGGGAAGGGGTCGCCGGGGGGAAGAGCTCGAGGGAAAATTCTAAAAATTTTGAGTGAGGGGGAAAAAGGAAACAGTGTGCCCTAAGTAAAAATGTTAGTGACGTCAAGAGTCGACGTCGCTAAACGTCGCAAACATTTTAATATATGGCGACATATTTTAATAATATGTCGCAAAAAGTCGCTATTCAGCGACGTAATTTATCTCCTGTCGCTGAACGTCGCTATTCAGCGACGTTTTGCGATGTCTATAGAAAGGAGTCGCTATATTCCATATTTAGCAATGTTATTTTATGCCGTCGCTAAATTACGTCGCTAATAGACCATATTTTAGTAGTGAGGAAGGCAGGGTGCATGGTCTATGCACCCACATGAGTGAGGAAGGGTGCAATGGGAGGCTAAGTCAGGAGCCATCTATACTGGCCATGTGGGCGCATAATAAGGGCTATGCGCCCACTGCTATAGAACACCATGACTTAACACATATTAAAGTTATGTGCATAAGCAAGCAGAAGCTATGGGCGCATAATAAGCCATGCGCCCACACTGAGGAAGGCAGGGAGCTTGGGCGCATATATAGGGCTATGCGTCCAAGGCTAAAGTCACTGTAGGCACAAAATGTCATGCGCCCACACTGTTCGTCTCCTCAAACCCCAGAAGAAGAACCATGGAACCACTGAACTTCCAAGGTCCATAAATAACTCAAAATCTGGGTTTTCAAAGGTCTATTTTGGGTAAAATCAAATTCGCTACAACATAGAGCAATCAAAACTTGAAAACAAAGAAGTTTGATGGATCAAAATCCAAGAAAACCAAAATTTGAGAAAACTTAGATCTATAAGTTTTAATCCTCCAAAATCAAAAATGCTAAGTACTAAAGAGTCTTAGAATCTTGTAGGAAATGCAATAGAACAATAAAAATGGAGTTCCTCCATGAAGCAAGTTGCACTTGCCTAAGGTGGTTGGAGAGAATTAATGGAGGAAGAAGAAGTAAATGAAAAGTAAATGAAAGTAAAGGAGGAGAGAGAAAAAGGGGTTGGTTTATATAAAAAGGGGGGTTTATCATGATGAACCACTCACCTAAACCAAACCAAAATAAGCCAAGCCAAGCCATGCCAAGCTATGCTAGACAAGCCAAGATACGGGTCGAGAATCCGTACACGTATACTAGAAATACGTATAACGAAAAACGGGAGTGACAGTTCTGTAGTCTTCCGGACGACTGCATTTCATCATTCGAGGACCTGAAGACTCTCTTCATCGACTGATTCTATGAAGGGGGATGGACATGATGATGTCAACTCTCATGGAGGTCGTCCAGAGAGAGAAAGAGCATGCCCGTGCATACATCGAGCGCTTCCGCCAAGCAGCTTTGAGGCTACCACCTGGCATGCCCGAGCCCATGCTTATGGACTCATGCCGCAAGAACATGCTGCTTGCAATCAAATTGTGGCACAGTGCTCCTTGCACGAAGTGGATGCCTTTCATTACAGAGGCGGATGTGGCACAAAGGAAAGCCCAAGATGCGCAGCTCCTGGGATTAAACTTTCCTTCTCTCGAGGACAAGGAGAGACGCTCGTCTAGCAACAACCCCAAGAACGGAAAAGGCAAATATGCCATGACCGTCAACATCTCCAAAGGTTCAGTAACCATGAACCCCAAGTCTGCAGAAGCGAAGAAGCCGAGGGAGACTTACTCCTTCAACGACGAGGATACGCTGGAACTCTTCGATATGCTGGCGAAGAGTGGCAAGCTGTCTCTCCCAACACCCAAGTGCCCCGATGAAGTGGGAAAGGTGGACAACCCTAAATACTGCCATTATCATCAGTATGTCCACCATTCGACACGAGATTGCTATGTGTTGAAAAGACAGATTCAGCGCCTCATCGATGCCAAAGTCATATCACTTGACTATGAGGAAAAGACTGTCACGACCAACATGGTTACTCTCCAGTTTGGAAGTTTCCCAACCACGGAGGCACAGGACGGGGTCGTCCCCATCCCGAGGGCGACAGTGGAAGTAGTCAATCTTCCACCAGCGCGTGATAACGCTCAAGGGCTCATCTCGTTCTCCACACCACGAGGCGAGGTTATGTGGGTCCACCCCGACCTTACTTCCGATATGATGGCACCTACAGCCCCCTCTGTCAAAGAGAAGAAGGTCAGGACATGTCGCATGATCTCGGCATCAATCGATGACACCCTGGTGACCACTCGCTCGACACGACAACAAGAGGAGAACCAAGCTCCATAAGAGGCAGCACCTCCACCAACTACAACCCCTGCTCATGATACATCAGAAGCAGGCCCGTCTCAGACTCCTGCCACAGATAGAAGCAAAAGGAGGTTTGCTTCGACAAACCTCTGAGGAAAGACTCGGTAGTAGGGCCTATCAAACCCTACAACTTCGATATACAGGCACAGCTAGCCAATACCCCGGCTAGATTGTCACTCTTCGAGATCCTCCGTATCTCCAAAGAGACCCAAGATGCGCTCAGCGAAGCCTTGCAGAACGTCGAGTCCTTTCTCACTCAGGTGCGACCACCCAAGGAAGAACACTGTGGCCTGCCCACATTGTCACAGTATGGTCGAAGTGATCCCCAGTATCACTTTCACCCAGCAAGACATGCTGCTAAAGAATAATCGGCATAATAGGCCTCTGTACTATACAGGGTATGGTGGTGCCATTAAAGTCGATTGCATCCACATCGACCCAGGCTCCTCTCTCAGCATCATCCCAAGGAGTTTGATCCAAACTCTAGGGATTCTGAAGCATCGGCTGACTGCATCAAACACAAAAATCAGTGACTTCAACGTAGGGAAGAGCGAGCCCCTGGGCAAAATTTGCTTGAAGTGCCAAATAGGCGACCTCCACACTGAAGTGACTTGCTATGTCATCGACACTGACATAAACTACAACATGCTATTGGGACAACCATGGATTCATGAGTACATGATCGTTCCTTCCACTCTCCATCAATGCATGAAGTACGTGGCCAGCGACGGGACTATCAAGACCAAATTTGCGAACATCGACCCGTTCTGGGGACTTGAAGCCTATTGTACGGATGCTGATCTGTACAAGTCAGTCCCCTGGGACGATGAGAGCAATGATGCCGATGACGAGGCAGAGACAGCCTCAGAAAGCGCAGCAGTTACTGAAGAACCACTAAAGGTTCGACTGAAGGAAAACCCCCCAAGGTATCAACGCCCCTCGTCGTCAAGCTCCGAGGCAAAGCGCCAGCTTCGCACTCGGTGACGTCAGATGATGGCCAGGAGCCTATGCGAATAAGGCTACCCCGGAGGTCCCCAAAGTCAACCATGAAGGTACAGGAACCTCCGACCGCAGCCCCCTTGGTGGTCAAGCTAAAGGGGAAGCGTCCTCCTTCTCCTCCCTCGACAGCCCTAGTCCTCACCAATGAGGAGCTAGGAGACTACATTTGCACCAATACCGAAGCACACTCTTTAGATAATATAATCCCTCGGGATAAATTTTTTTATTTTATTAATAGAAAGTTGTCTTCGAATTACTCCCGTGCATGTTGGAACACTAGATATTTCTTAGACAACTCTCTACGTATGCTACTAACACAAGTGACAACCGCCAAACTTATGAGCCGAGTTGTCCCTTTCCAGGGCTCTTACTTCCTAGTTCCAGCTAGGAAGAAGGAGGAGGTACCCATCATATTTGATCGATTGGAGCATCCTCAGCGACTAACTCCAGGAGAACCAGAATCCGACAACGGCAAGATACAACTCTACCATTACGCTACTCAAGCCAAACACCTCATCCAGAAGATGGATTACGACTTGAACAGCAACAAAGGACTAAACTATGGTAAAGGCCGGTGCCTTTCCTTACGGATTCGAGCTCCAAAGGAAAAGGCTCAAAACTATTACCAGTGCACTCGTCGGGGGTTGGGTTATGTTTCACCCACTTTAACTTAAGAAGACTCAGAGACGAAAGTCATGATGCATTCACACTCTTCTGACTCCTCAACCTGGGACTCTGACACTAGTACTGGTTAGGTCTTCAAAAAGATGATGTCCGCTAACATGGTCTCCATAAATCCTCCGATCGAGGATGAAGACCAGATGTTCGAATACTTTGAAGATGAACCCTGGGCACAGCGCCTAGGATCTCAATAGGAATGGCATTTCGAGCAACGCGAACCTCCCGTAGAAGATGAAGTCATCCAGGTCGAGTTGGGAAATTAGGCCTCTTCTAAGCCCATCTTCATCAACAAAAGCTTGACAAAAGAAGGCAATGAATCTCTGATACAGCTTATCCGAGAATACATCGACGTCTTCGTTTGGAGCTATGAGGATATGTTGGGTTTAGATCCATAAGTCGCCATGCACCGCCTCAATATCTCACTCGATGCTAAGCCTGTCAAATAGCAACAGTGTCGGTTTCACCCTAACATCATAGATGCTATCGATGAAGAAGTCGACAAACTCATTGAGAGCGACTTCATTCGGGAAGAGCAACATCCAGATTGGGTGGCGAACGTTGTCCCAGTCACTAAGAAGAACGGAAAGATACGGATCTGCATAGATTTCAGGGATCTCAACTCAGCCTATCCTAATGATGAGTTTCCCCTCCCGGTCACCGACGTGATGATTGACAATACCTGTGGCTTTTAGCGCATGTCCTTTATGGATGGTTTCTCAAGCTACAACCAGATCAAGATGCTCCCCAAAGACAAGAAGCATACAGCATTCCGAACTCCAAAAGGGGTATACTGTTACACAGTAATACCCTTTGGATTGAAGAATACGGAAGCAACATACTAGCGAGCTATGAGCACTATATTCCGCAAGCATCTCCAGAAAATGGTGGAGTGTTACATTGATGACATTGTCGTTAAGAGCAAGGACAAGTCCAGCCACTTGGACGATCTACAAACAGTGTTCGATTTAATGCGAACACATCAACTAAAGATGAACCCGACTAAGTCCTTCCTAGGCGTTTCCAGCGGCAAGTTTTTGGGCTTTATCATCACAACAAAGGGGATTCACATTGATCCAGAGAAGACTAAGGCAATTCTGGATATGGCCCTCCAAGGAATCTCCAAAAGTTTCGAGGCCTGCAAGGATGCCTGGCATACATCAGAAGGTTCATAGCGAACCTTTCTAGCAAATGCCAACCCTTCACCAAGTTAATGAAGAAAGGGGTCTCCTTTGTATGGACCGAAGAATGCCAACGCGCGTTCGACGACATCAAAAAGTACCTCACCAGTCCTCTCGTACTAGTAGCACCGGTCGTAGGAAAGCCTTTTCTGCTATACGTCCGAGCCATAGACCATTTTCTTGGTGCCTTGCTAGCCCAGAAAAGCAGTAATGGCCACGAACAGGCGATCTACTATCTCAGCAGAACAATGATTGGAGCCGAGCATAGGTATAATCCTGTTGAGAAAGAGTGCCTCGCCCTCCTCTTTGTTATCCAGAAGACGCGGCTCTACGTGACAGGACAGACGATCCACGTCGTGTCCAGAATCAATCCCCTCAGAGTCCTCATGACCAAGCCAGGAGCATTAAACTCACGATTAGCCACGTGGGCAATCCTTCTGAGTCCCTATGATATGGTGTTCATGCTGCAGAAGGCAGTTAAAGGCTAAACGCTGGCAGATTTCCTAGCAGCACACCTTGTGCCAAAGACGTCGAAACTCTAGGACGATATCCCAGATGAAGTTCTAGAGTCCAATGCAGTCTTAGACAACTCGGTTTGGCACATATTCTTCGATGGTGCTTCAAGAACAGGACCAAAGGATGATATCATCGCAGGAGTTGGGATCGTCCTCATCACCCCCGATGGCCTTGTCATCAATTGCTTGTATTCTCTCATGGAGTCATGCACCAACAATATTGCAAAGTATAACGCTCTCATCATTGGGCTCCAACTCGCTAAACAGTTGGGGGTTGACTACATCGAGGCCAATGGAGACTCAAAATTAATCATCAGCCAGGTTCGAGGGCAGTATGAGGTTCGACATGAAGACCTGATCTCCTACCACCAGGCAGTGATCGACATCATCTAGAATACGTGCCGCGCCTACAGAACATAGAGGCCGACCCACTAGCTGGCCTCGTCGCTTCTCTGGCTGCCCCCGTTGGATACCAATATGCCATTACAGTGATGGGATGAGAGCTAGTTTTTCTGAAGAATGCTCTACGTACATGTCAAAGCTACTCAGTACAAGTAGACACTGACATGGACATTCGAGACTAGCAATTCTCATTCATAGACTACGCAGTCTACAGAATCCTGCCACAAGACCCAAAGGAAGCGGCCTCCGTCAGGAGACGCTCACTCCAATTCTTCTACGACACGGCCACCAAAATGTTGTACCGTCGTTCATACGACGGACTCCTCCTACGTTGTTTGTCCCAGATAGAAGCACAAAAGGCACTCCGAGAGGCGCATGATGGAACCTGCAGATCCCATCAGCCTGGCCCTAAGTTAAAAGATCGATTGTGCCGCATGGGCTATTATTGGCCCACCATGATGAAAGACGTCGTAGATTACACAAAGAAGTGTCGGGCATGTCAATTTCACGCTGACTTCATCCACCGACCTTCGGAATATCTACACCCTACGGTGGCTGCTTGGCCATTTAAGGCATGGAGAATGGACATCGTCGGGCCGATCATCCCGCCCTCCTCCAAAGGATATCGGTTTATCCTCACCATCACTGACTATTTCTCTAAATAGGCAGAAGCGGTACCACTGGTAGAAGTAAAAACCTCCAACATGATCAGCTTTATCAAGCACCATATCATTTACCGCTTCGGAATTCTTAGAAGGATTGTCCACGATAATAGCCCCCAATTCGTGAGCCACGCATTCCATCGATTCTGCGATAAGAACTGGATACAGAATGTGGCGTCAACGGCTTACAACCATGCGGCTAATGGACCAGCCGAGGCATTCAACAAAACCATCGTCAAACTGCTCAAGAAAGTCGTCTCTTCTAACAAATGCGATTGGAATGAGAGGTTGGGCGAATGTCTGGGCTTACCGTACAACCGTTCGGACACCCACGGGCAGCACACCATTCTTCCTTATCTATGGGAGCGAAGCAGTGCTCCCCCCGGAGATCCAAATCCCGTCGTTATGGGTAGCTATCACCAACCAGCTGACTGACAAAGACAATCAGCGCCGACAGCTACAAGAGTTAGAGGCATTGGACAAAAAATGCCTACTAGCGCAGCAAAGGATCGAGCTTTACCAAGCTCGTATTTCTGGGACCTTTAACAAAAAGGTCCGGAAAAGAACGTTCCAAGTGGGCGACCTCGTTTTAGCAGTTCGAAGACCAATAGTGATGACTCACAAAACGGCAGGGAAGTTCGAACCCAAGTAGGAGGGACCGTTCGTCATAGAGACGGTGTATTCCAACGGCGCTTACCGACTGGCCAAATCTAATGGTGCTTACTCATGATGCTAATCAATGGCAAGTTCCTAAAGAAATACTACGTATGAAGACAAGCAATACCAGCGAAAGCCCTCATGCTCCAGTGGGTGCTCACAAAGCCGTGCTACGTCAACAAAAGAAGACAAGACGCTTCGTAAATCCTCAAAATGACGTGGGTTCAAAAAAAGGTCATGATAAACGTTCGCGAGAAACGAGGAGTCCTGATCAAAACTTAAGGAAGCGACGCCTTGAGGTATTTAATGCTGAAGCCCAAGCATGACGTCAGCGTGGCAGCAAACGTGATGGGCATTTTGCCTACAAAGAAACATGTGTCATGCTTCTTTTCAAAGTTTCCCGAGCTTGCTCAAGTTTGGGACACTTTGAAGGGGATCTTGTAGAAACATGAAAAAGCACAGGATGACACAAGGCGCAGGTGGGTACTCTCACTATCCACCCATCTTCACAAAGGCACGGATGACGAATGGCACAGATTGGTGATGACTTCACATCATCCCAGCTTCAACGGCGCAGACCTATGCTTTGATCCAGAAGCTCAAACCCTTCATTAAAGACTTGGGAAACACCATTGAATCCAACACAAGTCCGTCTGTCGCTCCAAAAGTACAGTAACCTCGTTAGCCTGAAGCACAGCCTACTCGTCGCCCTAAAGCACAGTGACTTTACCACTCGAAACACAGCCTACTCGACGCTCAAAAGCACAAAGGCTCCGTCATCTTCGAAACATAGTCTATTCGTCATCTGAAAGTGCAGAGGCTCCATTGTCTCCAGGAGAACAGTCTACTCGTCACACTAGAAGTACAGCAGTACTAAGACCTCGCTAGAGGCACAGGTTGCATGGTCCCACCCAATTGGTTTGTTTTAACCGCCACTCTCAAAGATAGGACAGAGGTTGATCATATTGATAAGTACAAATATCTTATCAATTGGTTTAAAACTTAGATACGGACAAAGTTTGCTCTTTTGATAAAGGTCATATCAAGTCGGTTTGTTTAAACCGATCGCCTCCTGAAGATCAAACAGAATCCTACCCTGAGATGAAATCCAAGATCTACTCGGCTTCATCTAAACAAAGGATTCCCAGCAATAGACACACGACACGTGTCTCCTCCTTCGGTTATTTTGATAACCACCCGAGGTCTCGATAGAGGGGAATCTCGACGTCCGCCACGTGTCAGCTCAGTAGAAGCCTGCACCGTACAATGACAACAGATACCTTCATATCTTAAATCTGAGTGCACATCGCATATGTGCCCCATTTCTTCTAAAAATAGGAGTTTTTCCCTTCAACAAGGAGAGGAGGAGGACACACATAGAGAGGAAAGAAGCAGAAGGCAAAAGGCAGAGCTTCAAAGTCTTCAACTCCGGCATCCTCTTGATCGGTAACCCTAGAGTTCCATCAAAGGTACCAGAAAGCCAAAGCAAGTCCAACTCGTCGTCAGATCGGTAACCCTAGAGTTCCTCTTTGCTCGATCTCCACCGTCACGCTTTCCCAGAATTCTTGTACTTAGATTTCCTCGCATAGGAATCGATTATACCTTTTTTCAAGTTCAATAAACAAAAAGTTCGTATAACCTTTTGTGATGTCGAACAGTCATGTTAGCAACACTGATGCCACAACTTCTACACTGCACATCACCTACTACTGCTATCTTATACAGCTACTAAGCTGCTGCTAGTATTTTCTACTGCTGCCTACTTCTTTAACCTGTCCTACACCCAACTGCAGGACTGCAACTAACAAATGTTGCTACTGCCTTCTTCCCACTGTCAACTGATTTCCCCCTTCACCAACTATAACACATACACTAGTCACCAACCCACTCTAACAACTAATACCCCTAACACACACATATATATACATATAGGCACATGTATAGATACACACACCTATCTATATTCAATACACATACACACACACACACACACACACACACACACACACACACACACACACACACACACATTTATATATTATCCATACTATTTGATAAATATGACACTCACATATTAGCACCAAACCAAACACTTGGTGTGCATCACCCTAGTATTGCACCAATCTACGATACTCTTGGGATACGTCCAAGATACCTATAACAAACCTTGTCCGAACTTATCCAAATCACATGAACATACCTAAAACATAAAATTAGAGCCTAATTGGAATAATCTATAGCTAATGCAATGTGTCATGGTGAATTGGATATGCGTGCCACAAGTATCGAAGGGAAAAACTCCTAAAATAACTTTGTGTCCAACTGTATCATGATACGACCTACTCGCATCCAATGGTGGACACGGATCTAGACACACAACTAAAATAAATTTAAATATATCTAGATTACCAAATGATAAATACTTGGTGCACCAATCTCGGAATTCTTCCAAATTAGACACAAATCTCAACATAACTTTCACATAAAGAGTTATTAGAGCCTAATTCTTCCTTCTATAGGCAGTCCTAGTCCATTGGTGGATTCCTAATGGTTAAATTGAACAATTATAGTCTAATTAGAGGAGAAATTGAGATGTATACCTATTGGAAGATGGATTCCCAATACAAAGCTTGATGGACACGATCCGGACACGACCTCCTAGCAATTAGCCTCCTCTTCTAGTGCTCCTAACCACCAAGATCCTAGGTTCCTCCAAGTGATGAGAATGAAGAGAATTGGATGGGAATTGGAGTAGAATTGAGATGGAGGGATGGATCAATTTGGAGAAGAACACCAAATGGAGAATAATTGGCACAAAATAGAATGAGAGAGAGAGTGCTCTCCTTCCTATAAGGGCCGGCCACACATGGCTCCTCCATGAGAAATGAAAATGGTCCAAGTTGTCATGAAGGCTAATCTAATTATGGAAGCCTCTAATCCTAATTTGGTAAATTAGACTAATCTCTATTAATCAAGTGAAATGACTAATTAAGTCTAATTGGATCTAGTCTAGAGTGTTGGTCCATTTGTCATGTCAATCTAATTGTTGGGCTCTAGTGTCATATCAAGTCTAATTGGATCCACTAACACAAGTCTAATAAATAGGCTAGTCCACTAACCAACTAATCACACGGTCTATTCTAATTAGCTAGCACACAACCAATACATATAATAATAAATATTATCATCACTAATAAAATTATCAAACAAATTATTGAAATGACAAAAATACCTCTATCCCGAAATTAGGTAGTTACAATTTTGGTATCAAATTTTGAATGGTCCAGGTTTCCTAATGTTGATTAGGAATTCTTAATTTCCTATAAGGACGAGGCAAAGGGGGATTTCTAATGGTATGCTCTTATACAGGTTCAAGGGAGACACAACAAATTCTACAAGAGAGTTGTGCTCTTGTAGGTTCTTGTTTTTCAAGACAAAGGAAGGAATGTTTAAGGGAGAGTCGCTTGCTCCGTCAGGACGAGTTTGTTACATGTTAACATGGACAACCACTACTAAATATTGATAAAGTAATGTATGGGTTATGATTTTTTTATCTCTGTATTTGTATCTTTCTCTTGAGAATATTAAAGGGTCTCTTGGGGCAATAATGGAGTATATTTGAATTGTATTTGTAATATTTTTATTATATAAAATTTTGGAAATTATTATGGTGGCCATAACCACCACCACATGCGTTTTTTGTTGTGTGGCCTTTGCACGAGATGAGTGATTCGTGTTTCCTTTGTGGGACCGATGGTTGACGTCATTTGTTGCACGTCCCTAATACCAACAATTCGAACAAATGTAACATATTTCAATGATAGTGAGCATCTTTTTCCATGTCAACTCGCTCCTTTTCTGTTCGCTTCACAAGCTTTCATTTACTATAGAATATACATACAGTACTGTTGGAATGATATAAATATTTAATCTTCAATCCTTATTAAAGCTCTAGAGTTCACTTGTAGTGGCATGGATTTAAACTTTGGACTATGAATATGTGTCAAGTCTAAACTCCAATACTTAAAGTACAGTAGAAACTCTATAAAATAATACACTTGGGACCACCAAAATTTATTAATTAAAAGAGTTATTAATTAATCGATAAATTAATAATTATTAATTTATATATTAATTAATATTTTATTAATTTATAGTAAAATACTTACGTAGTTTACAAACACCTTTCAAGCTTCCACTTAATTATTGTATACAATGCATGTGTATATCAAATGAAGGGCCCAATTTGAAAGAAACCTTCAATCTCCCACCTTATTATGCTTCTTGTGTTCAGTGTATCACTTTATGGATGTCGAAGATGTTCTGACTCACCCAGAAGAAAATGTAGTTGCACAGTTGTTGACTGATGAAGAAATTATTGAAAGCGTTATTGGAATTAATAAAGATGATATCGATGAAGAAGATGATGAAAGTTCTACAATGGAGCCCCCTTCGCGAAACGAAGCTATTAAAGCGGCAATCACATTGAACAATTTCTTGTTGAGCTATGAGAAAACAACACCAGAAGTTCTTACCATGCTAAGGAAAATTAGAGACGAGATTCAAGGGGAAATTGATTTCAACAAAAAACAAAAGACAATTGAGTCATTTTTCAAGAAACCTTCATAAATCATTCATGTAATATGCTATATATAAGGAATTATTAATTTATATTTTATATGGGGTCTGAAGAAATTATCAAAAATGTATTATCTTATAATTTTAGCGAATTATTAATTTAGCACCCTATTCTCGAGTCGGGACCGGCCAAAAATATTATCTTAGAGAGTTTATTAAATAATCGAGTATTAATTTATAGAGTTTCTACTGTAATTTATTGAGCTAATAAAACAATCATCGCTAAAGATATGAAACATTCGACTTAAGGGGTGTTGAAATGATATAACCACCCTTGCTAAAGCTTAAGAGTTTTATAAAATGTTGGAGATTAAATATTTATGTTACTCAAAAAAGCACCTACTCTACATCACGAATATAACTAAAAATATGCTCTATCGAACCCAGGACCTCCCTGTTATCCCGCACCCGTCTCCACCAGCTTGACCACCATCTAGTGACTTGAAGTTTTTTTCTACACTCATAAGCTCAAAGCTGGAAGACCCGCCTCGGAGGGGATAAGCACTAACCACTGACCAGGCTATAATGCTCAAAGAATACTTTAAATACTAAAGGCCAGTGCTAAGGGCACTTTACTCTTTATATTAGGGGCTATCACCAAAAAAAAGTCAAAAATGTCCATTTTTTGCATATCCATAATACCCTTTGAAAAATGTTAAGAGACATCACAATTTTAAGTATAAAAATAGCAAAAAAATAGTTGCTTCTCCTTTATTTTCAAATACGTAAACCTTAATCCATATTTTACACAGTTTCGTAGTAGATAGTCCCATTTGGAACTATTTCTGAAGTTTCGAACCCCATTAATAGTGTTTCAAAGCTACAAAATCAAAACAATTTCGTTTGTGACGACGAATGACTCTCAAAATTTTGATCGTCCTGAGACAGGGAGTTATATATTTTAGGACTGTCAAACTTTTAGCGGTCCTAACAATAGTCAATACTACCAAATTTTTGCAGTCCTGAGAAATTTAACTTCAGTCTCAATACTGTCAAAATTTTGGCAGTTGTTAGGACTGTCAAAATTTTGCTAGTCTTGAGACATGGAGTTATATATCTCATAATTGCCCAAAATTTGACAGTATTTACTATTGTTAGGATTGCCAAAATTTTAGCAATTTTACTTCATTCCCAATTCACATGTTCCTATTTCTCAAGCTTTGAAACATCTATAATGGGGTTTGAAACCCCCTATAATGAGGTTTAAAAGGAAAAAAAAATTCCAATGTACATTAATTAAAATATAAATAAAATCTAACAATTGGTGTGTTTAATTTAATTTGGAAAAAAAGTAGAAAACATACTTTAAGATGTTGTCTTTAAGGAAGACGGAGGTTAACAACTTAAGTGTGTTGTCTTCTAACATATGATCGCCCCTAACATAAACTGAAGTGTCCTTAGCATTGGCGATACTGGATAGCTTCTTTTGATTAACACTCATCTTTTCCATGATTAACACGACAAATATTGTATACAGAATTTTTTGATTTCAGTGCTTCAAAGCTGAAATTCTCGAGGCATTTGACATCAGTTTTGCATTCACGGCCGGTCTGGTGACTTCCTATCTTGTATCTTCCCATATGAGCTCCATTCAGTATTTGATGTATTTTATACTTAAGTAGGTATTTGATATTAAACTCATCATACACGGACATTCTCATACGGATGAAGGTTTTACATTTCTAGAAATCCACTTCTCATTCATTATCCACTGGAAAGATTCATTATCCATTGGAAAGGAATTCAACATATTTTCATATTCATGTTTGTCTAGATTGGAAATATGTAGCATAAAATTTTTAATTATCTAATTCCCATGTTTGGTTCAGACATAAATACAATTATCTAAATTTAGTTTGTGTCATCGATGGTATTATTGTAAAAAAAAATTGTTATCAATGCACCCGGCCAACATTTCTAGAAAAATAAAAGTATTCTCAATGAGCAGCTTGGAATTTACTGTGGAAAACTGAATCTCTCCATATTCCCTTCCAATTTTCAATCCCAGACTAACCAAGCATGGACAAGTAACCCAAAACTTCTCAAGCCACTAAAACTTGAAACAAACAGCATCTAAGTTCAGTCCCTAAAACTTTTCAACCAAATAGCACCTAATTTCAGTAAATTTTGGCTAGGATCTCTTTGATACCAGTCCGTTCTCCCCAGAAATATAATAGCACACACCGGGTAGCATAATCCCCAATATAAATTACGACTAGCTTCTCTTACTAGTCCTATGACAATTGTGGTGAGCACAAGCTCCAGATTACAAGCAGCCAACATTTCTCTTCTGGCTATTAAGCGTTTTAGATCCTAACCATTCCAATGCCCAGAAATTTTATATATCATTAAATAATTTATCATGGCTACAAAACAAAAGCAATATATAGAATTTTTACGTGACAGGTTGACTGCCAGTCATAAAAACTTCTTTCATCCATTATTTTCAAACATCTTTCCCGTGCTCAATAGCAGCTCATTCCAAAAAAAGAAGGTTTGGACAGCTACGATGGCCGTTAAAGAACAAATTATAAAGTGTAGAATATATGAAAACTCCTGGTGTCCCCTTCACAAATAAGCTTCCATATTAGTGCAACTAGGAGCCTTATAACCTAGAACCGATACAATTCATGTCGCTTGGGGTCAATATGTGATTGCGGGTGATCTCCTTGAGTGAGGTGCAACCACTTAATGCCATTGTCAGCTCAAACTCATCCCTGAGCATCTGGAGAACCTTTCTTACACCAGCATCGCCTTTCGCAGCCAAAGCGTAAACAACAGGCCTCCCAATCTGGAATCAGAGTAAGGTATCAGCTTAAATAAAATAAAAGCCAAATTGAGAAAGATAACCATCTTAGGATCATGTTACATAAATCTTCTTGGCGCTACATAAACAAGTATGCCAATTTCACTTACAAATATTCCCGAGGCACCCAAAGCTACTGCCTTAAAGACATCAGTTCCACGGCGAACGCCACCATCAAGAAAAATAGTAACCTGGCCACGAGCAGCTTTGACGACCTGAATTTACCAGCAAATTAACAGTAATCAAATATATCTTGCACTTGAAAGGTTTTTGTATGCAGCCTATCCATTTCAGTATACATAGGGTTGACTAAAGAAAATATTGCTATTTTGCATGGTTATCGTCATAATACAAAAAATTATGGAATACAGAATATGCCTTACTTTGAAGTTTCTACTACTAAAATGCTACAAACCTGAAGCAGAAAATGAGAATGATAACTTTTTCTTGACCCACTACCCCCACAGCCTATATAAAGGGTTCTCGACTGTTGTATCAAGCAAGTAAGAAGAAATAAGAGTAAAAAGAGGGCCTTTATAGGCTGTAGCCCCAAGCTTGAATCACCTTAAACCTCTCAAAGCAGCCATCCGTTGTGTCACAACTTATTACTTGAAATCTCATCAGAAACCATATACTTGACCTTAATACTACATCTCTCCCAAAATTATGTCATAGATTCTTACACGCTAGCTACAGTTTGATATGAATGTTTTCTAAAGTTGGTTCCATATTGTTGGGAAAGAAATGCGAAAACCTTTCCCCAAACTAGAGAGTACCTGCAAGAGAATCGAGCAATACAACGCACGAAACAAAATACCAAAACAAACCACGCAGACACAGAGAATTTTTGACGTGGAAAATCCTTGCGGAAAAAACCACGGGACGATCGGAGTCCAACCCTGAGAAGCCTTCACTAATGAAATAAAGGATATGACTCGACCTAACCTGAAAATACTTTTTCATCTCTAATATTCAGTAATTTAATATATCAGAAGATATCGGTTAATATCATATTTGTCTATATATCGGATTTTGACCGACATATCGGCCGAGTTTTCTCCAAACGATATATGTGGCTGATATATGTCGGTTTAAGCATCAAATCCATATCGGGCGATATCAACGATATCTATTACACTAGTTAGAATACAAAAATCTAACCCTCAACCCTTACTACAACTTTAGAGTTTTGGAGCAGAGGCAGAGACTTTAACAAGGCCAATGAATTTAGGAGCATGCATATGAATTAAAAGAGCCCATGCCATTTCTAAGATATGCCTATGCTTTTGTTCTTCGACTTCATTTTGTTGTGGGCATGCTTTTGTTCTATCTTGTCCTTAATCGGTGCCATCTCTAAATTCACATAAATATACTCAATTATTATCCTATCTTGAGGTGTGGTTTGTACATGTGTATTGCAGACCAATAGATGCTAGATGCTCCAATAAGAAGGAGAGATAAAATAGTAGTTAAAGGATTTGCTAGAACAAGAGGTAGGCCAAAAGGAACATGGTTTGAAGTTTAAAGAAGGATATAGTTAAAGGATTTACTAGAACAAGGGTAAGAGCCCGGTGAGTGAAAGCTGCTTCCTCCTTCTTAAATGCTACATGTTCAGCCTGGACACGCTCAGCATCTAATAGGAGACAAGCCCGCTGGTCTTCAAGGCGGCGAATCTGGGCATCAACCTCCGCGATACTAGCGTCCAACGCAGCTTGCAACTCCACCTTCTCCTGCGTGGACTGAGACAACCGCTCCACTGCAGCTTCAGTCTCAGCCACTTCGCGTTCCCAGACGTTCACGGTGGCTTGATAAGAGGACTCAGTCTCAGCGATCAACTTCTCCTTTTCCGCGTCTACCAGGACGGAGAGATCATTTCGCTGGATACACTGAAACTCGGAAAGCCGCTGGTCCAGCTCGGCCACCGAGGCCTCCAGAATGTCGGCCATATGATCATGGCCCTAGTGGAGACGGATCAGGTTGATGTGAGGCAGTGCCAGAGTTTTTGCCGTTGCAAAGCTCCCATTGGCATCCATCACTGCCGATACGCCCCTCTGCAGCATCTTATACACCTCCTCGATGATGAACTTCACATATTCATCTGCATCCGCCAGCACCTGCGGCGTCATAGCAGGAGTCGGAGGAGCTACTCTAGATAGCGGACCGGAAGAAGGCCCGTCTGCCTCAACCTGCGAGGTTGGAACCTCGGCATCAACAGGCTCTTCATCAACAGGGGCTTGACTACTAGCCCGAAGAGCCAAAAGAACATAAGGAGCCGAGAGAGACGTCGATATAGTACCCCAAGTAGAAGGAGCAACAGAGGGTTCCGCCAAACCCTTACCCTTCTCAAGCTCGGAAGAACCACCGACGTCAGCGGCTACCTCATCAGTCCCCAACGCACTATCAGCAGGTAGTATAGGACATTCCCCCTCTGGCAGAACGGGGAGATCAACACTTATCTCTTGACTCGCCCCTGGGGTCAAGGCCGGCAGACGAGTCTCGTTTTCATCATTAAATCCCTCTACAGGGACGGGATCTGTCGCTACCTCCCGGTCGGCAGCCACCTCAGCCTCCATCGCTGAGTCCGGAGTAGGGCTCGGCAACGCTACGGCCGACCTCCCCTCATCATGACAGGGAGGAGACTGTTACTGGGATTCCGTAACAATATTACATCTCGTGCTTGCAACGACAATGTTAACTCATAACTTGCCTCAAGACCCTTCTCGTGACAACAACGTTAACCTATCGAGTCGTGTTTGCCTTACGGCTTAAAATCAGAGACGCAACTACGCGGTAGTACCCAATTTCCTTACGACCGTGCTACAATTCCCTTGTGCCGTGCCTCGCGACTCAGTGCAACTCAACCATATCGCCGCCCCGCGGCCACCCTTTGTTACTTTGATCGCCAACTGACCCAATCAAGACTTGTGGGTTAAGTGTCACTCGACTGACTTTGCCTTGCGGCGGTTTCCCGACTTAAACTCAAACAACTTAACCAACTTATGCAAACTTATATGCCGACTCATCTATATGATTTGGTCACTGACTCCTAGAGCCATCGCGGACTCCTCTTAGCTTTTGTTAGACGGGTGCCCCTTTCAGCGCAAGGTAGCTAGCCCCGCTGCAAGTCCCCGCCTAACCCGTGCCAAAAGCACAGCTAAATTAATTGTTTCCCAATGCCCGCAACGATCCCGTGGCCTCGGATTGTCGTGCGGGAAAACTCTCACCTTGTCGACAAGTTGTTTGTTTCCCAATGCCCGCAGCGGTCCCGAGGCCTCGGGTTGCCGTGCGGGGAAACTCTCACTTTGTCGACAAGTTGTCCAATGACCATGCAAGACTCGACTCAAACTGACGTCTCACACAGTCATGCTACCTCTAGTGTCACTATTTCCTTCAGGGCCAAGTTCAATATTTCTTTCTTATGAGACCGCCTCGCCGACATGTAGCCGCGAGCATACTTCTTTCTTATGAGACCGTCTCGTCGACATGTAGCCGCGAGGCCTCGCCGACATGTAGCCGCGAGCATACTTCTTTCTTGCCCTATCATTTTACTCAACTCAAGAACAACTATTCACAACACTTTTCAAACTCAATGAATCAACCGTGGCCCGTGCCTTAAAAACGATCGCTCCTACGGGAGCGGGGCGTGACATAATGGTATCAGAGCACGACTTTACGTCCTTGGACTATCGATTGAATTCTTTAACTCCGTTGTTTCCGCAAACTCTGAATCGTTGCTTCCGCAAAGTTGATATGGTTGGTGTGCTCTCTCTCAAATGTTCCACGGGATGTCCATACAATAAGTCTATCTATTTTGCAAAAATATAGGAGAACAGTTTTTGATAACAAAACAAAAGATGGTTTACGTAAACACGGTTGGCTAAGTCGGGCTGGGCATATACACCAAAGTTGCGTCGACCTTAGAAAAAGTCGAGTGCGGGACTTGAAATGTTCGAGTCAGAATGAGTTGAACTCGATTGAGTAAATGTAGGATAACTATCGATAGGGGTACTATCGAGCGACAATAACGTCGATGCGATATAGATGAGCGTGCTTGGAATTCGAGGAATGGTTCGAACGGGATTTGAAGAAGTGGATTTTGATTCGAATAATAAGTTGAGGATTTGTTGAATGACTTCATCCCTGAGTGGTGTATGCGATAGCCTCAGGGATGTCGATCGATTGATTAAGGAAATTGATGTTGTGAATGATTCGAGGAATACTGATCAAACTTGAATTGAATGTCGAGGAGATTATCCAGTCGGACGATAGCATCATTCGTACAACTCAGAATTGGTTGCAAAAGGAAGATCGTCAGGTTATGCATATCGTCGATGGTATTGAGGCGTATCAAAGATCGATATGCGATAACTCGGGGGTACTCTGACTCGGCGAATGACGATCGTGCAAGTGTTATTGTTCGGTTGGATGTTATGCTTAGGATTTTGATCGAGATAAATGTTGGATGAAAATGATTGTGTTTTGATGGTTACGCGGATAACCACAACGTCGACGATCTTGTCTTGCGTGAGCGCAACTCTAAGCCTCGCACATGTGTTGCGTCGAATTTGGGGCGATCGTTCCGCGTGAGCGTTGACATGGTGATTCATGTCGCGGGAACGATCGAACTCGGAAAATCAGGACGCGGCGACGTTGATTGTCTCGACTTGTTGGCTTGACGCGAAGGTGAATTCGAGGATTTGTAGGACTTGCGATTGATGATTGAATAGACTTGAGGATTGAGTAGGTCCAATCCACGTATCGAGAATGAATTAGTCTAGACACAAAACAAGAGTTACGTTCCGATGAGGATGACTATCCCGCGAGAGCGTGCATGGTGATTCATGCCCACCGTGGATAATCTGAATTGCGTCAGATCGGGACGCAATATATTGTTAAGCTAGACGACCTCCTGATCGAATACGTGAATTGGGATGAATGACTTAGGGAATATGAAATGTGAATTATGGGTTAGCGAGGGATTGTGTCGTAGCGTGTTTGACTTGGAAGGGATGATATGAGGATGATGTTGAACGTGTTCGAATAGATTGACTATGCGAAATGGCTTGTTGAACGAGTGAGATTGATATGTTAAGGAATTGGTTGAAATGTAAGTTGTCATAGGATGGCTTTGTTGGATGACTCGGACCCCGTACGATGAATGTTGGGATGTGCATAGAGAATCGGTGCTCGATGTTTAGAAATCGGAGTGATGCGAGCTTGGGTAGAAAACCTGCACTATCAACTTGGTTTGACCTTAGGATGGGGTCAGTGTTGATATTGTTGTTTGGGAACTATGATTCCAATGCTGACGAATAACCTTAGCCAAAAGACATAGCCTAGCGGTTAGGCAGACGTCCGAGCGCGAAACGATAGGAGTTACGGAGGCACCACTCGCGAGTCTCGGTTGACATGCACGTATATCATGGGCGCCCGAATATGTGCACGATCCGACTCGAGTGGTGATGGTGGATTCTCTATCATGAGGCTTGGCTGAAATGCATGTATTTTGGGGACGCCTAGAATATGTGCACGATCCAACTAAGTGATATGTTGAATCAAGTGAGACTTGAGGAACGGGAAAGTGTCGAGGATTTTGAGATCGTGAGTTTTGAAGAAAGGATTGAGGATAGTACGAGCGTGGCTCGGATTGAGGAAACGCATAGGCATAGTGTGTGCGAGAGTTCTTGAACGTTGGGTAAAAGTGATAAGTCAATAAGTGTACTCAGTTAGTTTCGAGGACGAAACTTTTTCTGAGTGGTGTATGATGTAGTGCCCCATTCCGCTCAGTCAATCGGAGTAATCGAAACGCCGACGGCGTTCGGACTTAGCCTTACAACGGGGACTCGAAGACATCTCGGTCAAGACGACCGCTCGCTCAGGTGGGGTAGTTTCGGTGAACTTGCCTCATCTTTGCCTTCACATAATAATACGCATATTTTCAACTTGCACAACTAGGCTTAATAATAAAAGAGATGAATCCACATAGCTAAAGGGAATAATCCCGACGGGTCGAAATGAGTTAGAACATGAAAAAAGGTCCAACGGTCGGCTTAGAGTTGGTGCACGGCGTGCTTTGAAAATGACACTCGATCCTTCGTCCCGTGGCTTGGGAGAAGGAAAGTTGGTTGAGTCGGCGAAGCTATGAACATAGCCTAAGTCATAGGCGTCGCCCTTTGTCCCGTGACTTGGGAAGTAGTAAAGTTGGTCTTGACACAAAACTATGGACTTGTCTAAGTCATAGGCATCGTCCGCGTAAATGCTCGACAAAGCATGCACATTTCCATAATGCAAGGCTTGGCATAGCCTTTGCTCGTCCCTTGAGTCAAGTTATAGGCTCGATTAAGTTAGGCAAAGTTACGCCGATCGACCTAAGTTATTTCTAGTGTTGTCCCGCTCTTTCTGCGGTTGTCAAGTTAAATAGTCCCACGATCCCAAGGCCCGTCACATGAAGTATGACTTGGGCGATAGCGTCTCGTAGATCGGAAGTCGGTTTGAGACACGATGGCACGGTCCTAGAGTTTTAAGGCACGGGCCACGGTTGATTCATTGAGTTTGGAAAGTGTTGTGAATAGTTGTTCTTGAGTTAAGTAAAATGATAGGACAAGAAAGAAGTATGCTCGCGGCTACATGTCGACGAGGCCTCGCGGCTACATGTCGGCGAGGCGGTCTCATAAGAAAGAAGTATGCTCGCGGCTACATGTCGGCGAGGCGGTCTCATAAGAAAGAAATATTGAACTTGGCCCTGAAGGAAATAGTGACACTAGAGGTAGCATGACTGTGTGAGACGTCAGTTTGAGTCGAGCCTTGCATGGTCATTGGACAACTTGTTGACAAAGTGAGAGTTTTCCCGCACGGCAACCCGAGGCCTCGGGACCGCTGCGGGCATTGGGAAACAAACAACTTGTCGACAAGGTGAGAGTTTCCCCGCACGATAACCCGAGGCCACGGGATCGTTGCGGGCATTGGGAAACAATTAATTTAGCTATGCTTTTGGCACGGGTTAGGCGGGGACTTGCAGCGGGGCTAGCTACCTTGCGCTGAAAGGGGCACCCGTCTAACAAAAGCTAAGAGGAGTCCGCGATGGCTCTAGGAGTCAGTGACCAAATCATATAGATGAGTCGGCATATAAGTTTGCATAAGTTGGTTAAGTTGTTTGAGTTTAAGTCGGGAAACCGCCGCAAGGCAAAGTCAGTCGAGTGACACTTAACCCACAAGTCTTGATTGGGTCAGTTGGCGATCAAAGTAACAAAGGATGGCCGCGGGGCGGCGATATGGTTGAGTTGTACTGAGTCGCGAGGCACGGCACAAGGGAATTGTAGCACGGTCGTAAGGAAATTGGGTACTACCGCGTAGTTGCGTCTCTGATTTTAAGCCGTAAGGCAAACACGACTCGATAGGTTAACGTTGTTGGCACGAGAAGGGTCTTGAGGCAAGTCATGAGTTAACATTGTCGTTGCAAGCACGAGATGGTCTAGAGACACAGAATAGGCCAAGGAGTCGGTCCTAAAACTGATCCTAAGGCAAGAGTAGAAAGACAATCATAAAGGGGACTATGTTGCACAAAGTAAAGTAAACGTGTTAGTTTTGTATGGGTGGGCGAAGAGCTCATTCCACAGTACAGTTGAGTACTGACACCCACATAGTTTACATGTGCAGGCACAGGTAGAAGCTCATGGCACGGAGCTCGCTTGGATGCGTCGAGGCACGGAGTTCCTTGGCGATTCGAAGCGTGCGGCCGCATGGAGTAAAGATTTATACAGGACATAATGTATGGACGTCGGCTTCCAAAGCTTCCGCTGGATCAAGACTTGTAATTGAGAGATGAGAGAGAGCTGAGTGACTTGTAATGTGAGCTTGAGTGAGCTTGAGAGAATTGTAATCTTGGCCTTGCGCCCTTTGTAATCCTTGTTTCAATATCAATAAAGAGCTTCTTTGGATAACTTGTGTTTTGCTTTAAATTTTCGCTGCTATGATTCAATGTCTCTGCATGGGACTTCTGTGCGACGACCCCATCGCAGCCGCTGAAATCGGCCGTTATGGAACCCGCCTTGCACGAGCGCAATCTAGGCTCGTGCCGCATCACGCCTTAGCGAGGACGATCGCTCCTACGTGAGCGGGGCGTGACAACATGCCTTGTAAAAGTTTAGTCCCAGATCGAAAATGCATCATGAGTTATCTCAACATATATACTTGGTTGTGTTGTTGAGAGATGCACATGGGGTGGTGACCCTAAGGAGGGAACCATGTGGGTGATTTTACTAAAAGGTAAGAATAAGGCTCCAAGGATTAAGCATTAATGCTTTTGTCATTCTCTTGGATTAATTCCATTTGGAGCTAAGCCCCAAAGGGGCTTAGCGACTCGGACTTGGACTCGGGCTCGGGCTCATGGGCTCATGAGACGTAATGTGGCATTTTGTTGGCGCACTTTGCACTTAGCACGTCAGCAGTCATGCGATCTTATGCGGCATGCGGCTCTTATGCGGCATGCGGCTCATATGCGGCCACATATTGCCTCATGCGGTCTCATGCGGCTCATACGGCGCATGCGGTCCATGCGGCTCATGCGTCCTCATGCGGTCCATGCGACACTTGCGGCCATGAGGCCATGCGGCTCAAGCGGCCAGGCTGCTACTGCTGCCGCATGGAGGGCTCCGCTGACTGTGCAGACTACAAGTCAGTTATGGAAATACTAATTCAATGCGATTAATTCAGATCCACTTTTTGTGGGATTTGAATTAATTTCGTTGCTTTCTTTGTAGGATTTGAATTAATTTCGTTGCTATCTTTGTGAGATTTGATTCAATCTTTCCATAACTGAATAGGCGGTTAGGGTTTCCACCCTCTCTCTATATATACTCTTTCTGGCCTCCTTTGTGGGAACTATAAATTTTATAAGTCAGAAAAGAGAGAGAGAGCTGCTGCCGCCATTGCAAGTCCATCCGAGGAGTCAGAACAGAGGTGACTTCGAGCGTTTCATAAGTTCTTCAACTTGCTGGTTTCTGGAAGCAATTCGTGTGGGGCGAATCTTGCTTTGAGCAACGGTGTTTTGACACCCCAGTAACTTTTTTTCATCTCATCTTTCTCTATATTATTGTAACTCGTTCTGTTCCAATTGCAACACGTTTGCAAGGAAGAAGCATGGTGGTTGGGGCGCATGACTGTTCGAGTGCATGGATACTCCGTGCATCAGTGATGGGGCGCATGCTCCTCTCAGTTAATACAAATGATAACGCCTCGATAACCAAGAAGATTAATGATGATCTTTTTGGATTTATTTGCAGTTATCTCCTCGTAGAACCCAAGACGGCGGCTGAGGTCACACTTCATCGGTTCACGCGTGCGACTGAGCCTATAAATAGGCGTGAGGTGAAGAGAGAGAGTTCTTCCTCTCTTTTGCTTTTGCCTTTTAGAGTTCTTCTTCGAAAAACCCTAATTTTTCCCCTTCAAGGAATGGCTCCCAAGACTCCTCGCGGTGGTGCTGGCAAGGGAAAGGAGCCTGCGGAGTTCGCCGAGGAAGACGCTCCTGTCACCATTGTGACTCCGGCCGACGTTCGGCCTGTGGTGACGGGTGGGTGTCGTCTTTTCCACTATTTTTTATTCAGACGAGTTTTGGATCACATGGCTGAGTTGGTGTGCCCTAACTCTTTGTTGCCGACGCGCATGGACCTCTGTCCTGATGATGCGCCGAGGTTTATTCCGCCGACGTGCATGGGTTTAGGCCCTTATTATGTGCCGAGGTTTAACTGCTACCGCGCATGGGTTTATACCATGATGATGCGCCGAAGCTTCATTGCTGACGCGCATGGGTTTAGACCCAAATGATGCGCCAGGCTGCTTGACACACTTTGTCTTCTTAGAGCTTCTTGCCTGACTTTTGTTTTTGTTGTGTCAGTGTTGATGACTATCCCTTTGCTGAATGAAGTCCTTCTGGATGCTTCTTTGTCAAATGGGAGTTGATTTTAACGAGGAGGTTATCAACCCCGCGAAGGATGCTATCCTGCTGAATTAACCTCCTGAGAGAATGCTGCAAATCCAGAATCAGTCGCCGGTTTTCCTCCAGAGTATGATAAAGAGCGGTAAACTGGAATCTGCTGAATCTGAGGATGTGACCTTCTTAAAACCTGCCTTTTTGTTCGGTGACCGACTGATCTCCACCGAGGCGAAGATACTGAAGATCAAAGAAGACTGGTTCTTCTCTGCGAAGGGCATGGTTCTGTATATGCAACAACTTGAACGCCAGTTGCCACTGACGGCCTTCTACCGTTTAGCTTCCAAGAGGAGGATGCCCTGGAAACTTACTCCTTCTCAAGGAGGGCAGTGGGGGGTACTCTTTCGATTGATGTTACTTCGAATCAAAGGGATACCTTGGCCGCCTCGCGAGCCGGGCCCTCGTTCAGTTGCCGAACTTTACGTCCTGGGAGTCTTTATAGTGAGGTCCCTAATGACACCTTTGCCTTCAGTGCTTCGACCTTTGCAAATCGGATGCTAACATCGAGGGTCATGTATCCGAAAGGTAGCTTTAGGGTTGAAGGTTGGTGTCACCAATGCCGAAGTGGGACGAGTTGACCCTTTGGGTGTTGTCAAAGTTCAAGGCTGAGCTTAAAGAAATTAGGCTGACGGCCGCTATCCGTGCCACACAGGCTGGCGTAGATCTCAATAAGCATATGTTTCTTGCGCTCTTGGAAATGTTCAATACCCAGACTGGCACTTTCTTTACTCCAGTGGGAGAGTTGGGATTGGCTCTCCATGAAATGTACGAGGTATTCAGGCTTCCCTGGGGTTCGGAACCGTACGAGAAATACTTACCGTCAAACGAAGAGATCCTTGTCTTAGAAAAGAAGGACCCAGAGATAATGGCTATTTTCAAAGAGGTAGTGAGCCATCATTATCTGATCCAACGGAGGGACAAAGGCAAGTCTCAACCTCATATGACTGCTTGGAGGGATTACGTCTTCAAGCAGGATTTGGCGGATTCCTCGAAGATCCGGTTTATGACTTTGCAAGGGCTGAAACCTGTGGAAGTGACTTCTGAAATGAGCCGATTGGACGAGAGGGCTCCCCGTTCGAATGAGAGTGGCGAAGATGCGTATAGCTGCTTCTGGCACTGTGTGCACCGGATGTCATCTAAAGCAGTATTGGCTGCATACTTGATGATATGGCTCCGAGATTGTGTGTTCGCGGGCGGGTCTGGTTCTGTGGAGAGGGTTCACCGGAACCTCATTTTGCCAGCGGTGAAATTGGCTTTCGGTCGCCCTTTGGCTCTTCTCCCCGCGATGGAGTGTAACCTGTTGCGGGGCTTGAGGACCTTTGCTGAGGATGTGATCCATGGGAGAGGTAGGAACGACAACTTTCTCCGGGCCGAGCTACCATTCCATTATCTGATGGGATGGTTGATTCTACATCATCCGAACGTGATGAGTCCAGGCCCGGAGGAGGATCACGTTGAAGGTGACGCCTTTATCCGCCGCTTCTACAAGAGGAAGTGGTTGCACACTGGCGTCCCCGTCTGTAGGAGAGTTTTGTCCTATCTTCAGGGGTGGGAGATTGTCAAGGTCGGTCCCATCTTCAAAGATTTCGAGGCTGACCAAGATTTGGACGACTCTGGTGAAGATGTGATTACTCTGCCGAAATGGAGTTTTTGTTGGTTGTAAAGTATTCGGCCTTCCCACTTGGTCTACCGCAACCAAAATAGGTGTTATCTGGAGCTATATCTGCCAAGCCGGTTTGCTCGCCAGTTTGGCTACACCCAGCTAATGTTACGGAATCCCAGTAACAGTCTGGAATTTGCCAGGAGTTTGCTGGACGGAGCCCGGGGCTGGCAATATTACAATGCCGGATGCACTGGTGCTCATTTCACTATGCCGGTTCGCAACCCTCGGCCACAGATCATGTATTCGGCCGTTAAGCTGTATTGCACCATGAATACTGTGTCTCCTGATTATGATAGGGAGACCAGTTTAATCATTGGAACTCGGCTAGAGGCTACGACGAATATGTTGGTGGCGGCTCGGTCATATCGTCCACCAGAATTGGCGGGATATCGGGCTGCCGCTGTAGCATCAATGAGAGATCCCCCTGCTGGGAAGAGGCGGGCTGACGTAGAAGCCGGTTCGTATATACCAAAGAGGCCGAGGAAAGTGACGACTCCAAAGGCTGCGTCAATGGAATCAGTCCCTGCTGAGGTAAAGAGTCATCCGCAATCTGGCTCATCTTGTCATTTTGGTGATCTGTGCTTTTCTTCTTGTAGGGATTGTCGAAGAAGAAAACCCGCGTTTCGAAACCGGGCGTCAGTAAACCGAAGGAGGTGGCAAGCTTTTCTGATGAGCGCATTCCTCCGATGATGATGTCTCCAATGGAGGAGAATCATGAAGATGTTCCTGCAGAGATTTTAGTATCTCCAGACTTTGTCGGAAGAGATACTGAGGTTGCAGCAACTTCTGGGATGGTACAAGCTGCCGTGGGGGCCTTGGACGTTGAGGGTCCTGCGGGCACGAGGCTTCCTGATGAGGAAGTAGAGTGGAGTTCGTCGTCTTCAGATGACGTTCCTACAGAGTTGCATGAGTCTGTTGCGGGGGCAACAGACGTGTTAAGAACAGAGGAGAGGGTTGATTCTCCTCCCTGTCATGATGAGGGGAGGTCGGCCGTAGCGTTGCCGAGCCCTACTCCGGACTCAGCGGCGGAGGCTGAGGTGGCTGCCGACCGGGAGGTAGCGACAGATCCCGTCCCTGTAAAGGGATTTGATGATGAAAACGAGACTCGTCTGCCGGCCTTGACCCCAGAGGCGAGTCAGGAGACAAGTGTTGATCTCCCCGTTCTGCCAAAGGGGGAATGTCCCGTACTACCTGCTGATAGTGCATTGGGGACTGATGAGGTAGCCGCTGACGTCGGTGGTTCTTCCGAGCTTGAGAAGGATAAGGGTTTGGCGGAACCCTCTGTTGCTCCTTCTACTTGGGGTACTATATCGATGCCTCTCTCGGCTCCTTCTGTTCTTTTGGCTCCTCGGGCTAGTAGTCAAGCCCCTGTTGATGAAGAGCCTGTTGATGCCGAGGTTCCAACCTCGCAGGTTGAGGCAGGCGGGCCTTCTTCCGGTCCGCTATCTAGAGTAGCTCCTCCGACTCCTGCTATGACGCCGCAGGTGCTGGCGGATGCAGATGAATATATGAAGTTCATCATCGAGGCGGTGTATAAGATGCTGTAGAGGGGCGTATCGGCAGTGATGGATGCCAATGGAAGCTTTGCAACGGCAAAAACTCTGGCACTGCCTCACATCAACCTGATCCGTCTCTACCAGGGCCATGATCATATGGCCGACATTCTGGAGGCCTCGGTGGCCGAGCTGGACCAGCGGCTTTCCGAGTTTCAGTGTATCCAACGAAATGATCTCTCCGTCCTGATAGACGCGGAAAAGGAGAAGTTGATCGCTGAGACTGAGTCCTCTTATCAGGCCACCGTGAGCGTCTGGGAACGCGAAGTGGCTGAGACTGAAGCTGCAGTGGAGCGGTTGTCTCAGTCCACGCAGGAGAAGGTGGAGTTGTGAGCTGCGTTGGACGCTAGTATCACGGAGGTTGATACCCAGATTCACCGCCTTGAAGACCAGCGGGCTCGTCTCCTATTAGATGCTGAGCATGTCCAGGCTGAACATGTAGCATTTAAGAAGGAGGAAGCAGCTTTCACTCACCGGGCTCTTACCCTGGCTAAGGAGCGGCAGCAGTTGGATGAGAAGCATGAGGATGATACTTCTCCTGAGGCCATAGAAGCGATGCGTCAAGAAGCTGAACGCCGGGTCCTGGCGACTGTGGAGACTCGAGCGACAGACTTGAGGCGTCGGATTAAAGAGCTTTCGGCCAACCCCGGGGATGTTTAGGGATTGTAATCTCTTCTTTCTTTTTTTTTCTTTTTTTTTGTATTTGCAACTCTTGCTGGGGGTGTAATCCTTTACTTTTTTTTTGAAAATAAAGAATACAAAGTTTTTGTGGTGTGTTCATTTTTGCTGTCATGAACTTGATAATTTGTGCGGACCTATTATCTTTCGCGTACCTTGGTTTTTAGGTACAGATAATAAGTTTGAGAGAACCAACATGTTTGCTCAGAGGTGATGTGGACATGGCAAATATGGGATTCAAATGATGGAATCTTCCTACTCAGAGGTGTTATGGACGTGGTAGGAATGACTCTGGAGAATACGCAGAACTACTCAGAGGTAATGTGGATGTGGAAGTTCTGCGATCAATGTACGGCAACGCAGGGGTTGTCTGTACGGGATGTTTACTCAGAGGTAATGTGGACGTGGTAAACATGATGGGTAGCGTAGTCTTACGGAGTGTAAGCTTCCGCTTTGTAGGGCGTAGGGGAACAACTCAGAGGTGATGTGGACGTTGTTGTCCTTCTACTGGAGGATGTCACGGAACAGCTGGGTTCCGGAAGCGTATGATTTTGTGGAAGGAAATTGTATGTGAGCCCTGATGATTGGGTCCACATATCCCCTTGTGGAATATCTTTCGCGCACCTTGGTTTTTAGTTACAGATAATAAGTTTGAGAGAACCAACATGTTTGCTCAGAGGTGATGTGGACATGGCAAATATGGGACTCAAATAACGGAATCTTCCTACTCAGAGGTGTTATGGACGTGGTAGGAATGACTCTGGAGAATACGCAGAACTACTCAGAGGTAATGTGGATGTGGAAGTTCTGCGATCAATGTACGGCAACGCAGGGGTTGTCTGTACGGGATGTTTACTCAGAGGTAATGTGGACGTGGTAAACATGATGGGTAGCGTAGTCTTACGGAGTGTAAGCTTCCGCTTTGTAGGGCGTAGGGGAACAACTCAGAGGTGATGTGGACGTGGTTGTCCTTCTACTGGAGGATGCCACGGAACAGCTAGGTTCCGGAAACGTATGATTTTGTGGAAGGGAATTGTATGTGAGCCCTGATGATTGGGTCCACCGATCCCCTTGTGGAAGTACATGTCTGAAAGATGTCAAGAGTAGTACTTCTTTAGGAACTTGCCGTTGATGGGCATCATAAACAAGTCCACATTAGGTTTAGTGAGGCGGTAAGCACCGTTTGAGTATACCGTCTCTATGATGAAAGGTCCTTCCCACTTGGGCTCGAACTTTCCTGGTGTCTTGTGAGTCAACACCATCGGCCTCCTGACTGCCAGAACCAGGTCGCCTACTTGGAAAGTCCTTTGCTTGACCTTCTTGTTGAAAGCCTGTGATATACGGGCTTGGTAGAGTTCAATGCGTTGTTGAGCTAGGAGACGCTTTTCGTCAAGTGCTTCTAGTTCTTGCAGACGACGACGTTGATTGTCCTCTTCTGTGAGTTGGTTTGTGATTGCTACTCGGAGTGAGGGTATCTGGATCTCGAGAGGTAGTACCGCTTCACTCCCGTTGACCAGGGAGAATGGTGTGTTTCCTGTCGGGGTCCGTACCATTGTGCGGTAGGCCCAAAGGCATTCACCGAGCTTTTCGTCCCAGTCATGTTTATTGGATGAGACGACTTTTTTGAGTAGCCTGACGATAGTCTTGTTGAACGCCTCGGCCAATCCGTTTGCTGCCGGATTGTAGGCGGTTGAGGCCACGTTTTAAATGCGATTCTTGTCACAGAATCTGCTGAAAACATGGCTGATGATCTGAGGACCGTTATCGTGGATAATCCTCCGGGGTACCCCGAAACGGTAGATGACATGGTGCTTGATGAAGCTGATCACCCTAGAGCTCTTCACTTCCGCCAGTGGAACTGCTTCTGCCCATTTGGAGAAGTAGTCGGTGATGGCTAGGATGAAGCGGTGTCCCCTCGATGAAGGAGGGGTGATTGGTCCTACAATGTCCATGCCCCAAGCTTCAAAGGGCCAAGAGGCGACTGTAGGATGTAGTGGTTCTGACGGTATATGGATGAAGTCTGCGTGAAGCTGGCACGCATGGCACTTTTTAGCATAGTCGACAGCGTCAGCGGCCATGGTTGGCCAGTAGTAGCCCATGTGTCGCAGTCGATCCTGCAACTTAGGGCCAGGTTGATGGGCTCCGCAGGTTCCATCGTGAGCTTCTCGAAGGGCTTCAGCTACTTCTTCGTTGGACAGACATCGCAGGAGAAGTCCGTCGTAGGAGCGTCGGTACAGCATTTTAGTAGCTATATCGTAGTAGAATCGAAGGGAGCGCCTCCTGACTGAGACGGCTTCTTTCGGGTCTTCTGGGAGAATTCCGTAGACAGCAAAGTCGATGAACGGGAATCTCCAGTCTCGGACATTAACACCAGCACTTGTTGACATGGCATGGGCCACTCGTGAGCACAGGTTGTTTTTAGGACAGACCAAGTCTCGACCAACTACCGTGATGTAGTGCTGAGTCCCGAGGGGTGCTGCTAATGAGGCTGCGAGGCCAGCCAGAGCGTCAGCCTCCAGATTTTGTAAACGAGGTACATGCTCGATGAAGAACTTGGTGAAGGTTGAAATGATGTTCAACGCAACTTCATGGTCTTCGTATTGCCCTCTGATCTGGTTTACGACGAGTTTTGAGTCGCCGTAGGCTTCCAGATGATTCACCCCCAGTTGTTGTGCCAGCTGGAGTCCCATGATGAGCGCGTTGTACTCGGCAACATTGTTGGAGCACGGCTTCGAAAGGGAGTAAGCACGCTGGATGACCAGTTGATCGGAGGAGACTAATACTACCCCCACTCCTGCGATAATTTGGCCTTTGGGGCCTGTTCTTGAAGCGCCATCGAAAAACACCCGCCAGACGGAGCTTTCTTCAGTGACTTTTGATTCTTGGACCTCATTCGGGATGTCTTCATAGAGTCTTGAGGACTCTGGGATGGGATGTACAGCTAAAAAGTCGGCCAGAGCTTGACCCTTGACGGCTTTTTGCGGAACGAACACCATGTTGTATGGCATCAGCAGGATCGCCCATGTAGCTAGCCGGAAGTTCAATGATCCTGGCTTCGTCATGAGAACTCTGAGTGGATTGACTCGGAAGATGACATGAATTGTCTGGCCCGAGACATAATGGCGAGTCTTCTGGATGGCAAATACCAACGCCAAGCACTCCTTTTCAACGGGGTTGTACAGGTGTTTGGCCCCGATCAGTATTCTACTGAGGTAGTAGATAGCTTGCTCATAGCCTGTATCGCTGTTCTGAGCCAGCAGAGCGCCGAGGAAATGATCCATGGCACGGACATAGAGGAGAAATGGTTTGCCGGCGATGGGTGCCACTAGGACTGGCGGGCTCGTCAGGTAAGTCTTGATGTCATCGAAAGCTTTTTGGCATTCCTCTATCCAGATGTAAGAGACTCCCTTCTTCATGAGCTGAGTAAAGGGTTGACATTTTTCGGAAAGGTTTGCTATAAACCTCCGGATGTATGCCAGACGCCCCTGCAAGCCTCGAAGTTCTCGGAGGTTCTTCGGAGGGTCCATGTCAAGGATGGCTTTGGTCTTCTCGGGATCGACATGAATGCCTTTCATCGTGATAATAAAGCTCAAGAACTTTCTGCTAGAAACCCTTAGAAAGGATTTAGCGGGGTTCATCTTGAGTTGATGCACTCGCATGAGATCGAAGACTGTCTTCAGGTCTTGTAGGTGATCACCTTTGAGACGGCTCTTGACTGCGATGTCATCAACATAGCATTCGACTGTCTTGCGAAGATGCTGACGAAAAATGGTGCTCATAGCTCGTTGGTATGTGGCACCAGCGTTCTTCAAGCCGAAGGGCATCACTGTGTAGCAGAAAACACCCTTTGGAGTCCTGAATGACGTGTGTTTTGCGTCACCGGGGAACATCTTGATCTGGTTGTAGCTCGAATACCCGTCCATGAAAGACATGCGTTCGAAGCCACATGTGTTGTCGATCATCACGTCGGTGATTGGAAGCGGGAACTCGTCCTTCGGGCAAGCGGAGTTGAGATCCCTGAAGTCGATGCAGACTCGTATCTTTCCATTCTTCTTGGTGACAGGGACAACGTTGGCCACCCAATCCGGGTGTTGTTCTTCACGGATGAAGCCGCTGGCCAAGAGTTTGTCCACCTCCTGATCGATGGCGTTCATGATGTCAGGACGAAAGCGTCGCTGTTGTTGTTTGATAGGCTTGGCATCAGGTAAGATGTTAAGCCTATGCATCGCGATCTGGGGATCAAGTCCCGGCATATCTTCGTAGCTCCAGGCGAAGACATCGATATACTCTTTAGCCAGCTGGATTAAAGATTCCCGGTCTTCTCCTTCTAGGCTTTTGCTGATGAAGATGGGTTTGGAAGAAGATCCATCCCCAAGGTCGATCTGCTCGACTTTGTCTTCGGTAGGGGGTTCGCGTAATTCAAAACGAGACTCCCACTGTTCTTCCAGGCGTTGAGCCCAGGGTTCTTCTTCGAAGAATTCTGGCATTTAGTTTTCGCCTTCATCTTCTTGAAATTGTGCAGATGTCATGTTGGCTGATAACACTCTCTTGAAGACTGAGCCGATACTGGTATCGGAATCCCAAGTTGACGCTTCGGATGAGTGAGAATGTTCTGCTTCTTCTGCCTCCGAACTCTCTGGAGTTGACGGCGGAGTGACATAGCCTACCCCCCGTCGAGTTCGATGATAGTAGTCCTGCGGCTTTCCTTTAGGTGTTGGAAGCCGGAGAGGAAGACGTCGACCCTTGCCGTAGTTCAGGCCTTCGTTGCTTTTTAGGTCGTAACCCATCTTTTGGATGAGGTACTTTGCCTTGTCCGTGTACCGATAGACTTGTATTCTGCCGGTATCTGATTCTGGCTCGAGTGGCGGGAGGTCTTGATGACGCTCAACTTTGCCGAAGATGATGGATTCTTCGTCTCGACTCCGCGACGGGACTACAAAACAGACCCCTTGGGACGGGACTACTCGATCTAATGTATACATGGCATTCCAATGTGGAAGACTAGAATAATTAAAAGACACTCTATTATTGATGAAACACGAGATTTTATCCCGCGGGATTACATTGTCCAGAGAGGGTGCATCAACATCAGCAGAGATATATTCTCCTAGCTCTTCATCTGTGAGTACTGGGATTGGATCGGGAGAGTCCACCACAGCTTTGGTCTTGGGGTCTGAGAGGACTATGTGGGCCTTCTCCGGCGGCTTGGATGAGACAGATGATTGCGGCGGCTTGCCCTTAAGCCGCACCTTCAGAGGTGCCTCCACTGCGCCTTCAGTAATTGGTGCCTTCCCCTGTAGTTTTGCCACAAGGGGAGCCGATGTTTGAGGCGGCTTTCCCTTGAGCCGTATCTTCAAGGGAGCTTCCGGAGCAGTTGGTGCTTTCCCGGATAGCTTGATGTTCATGGAAGGCAACTTCTGAGGCGGTTTGCCTTTGAGTCGGATCTTCAAAGGAGCGTCGGGAGTCATCTCAGGCTCCATGTCCGGCTCTGCTGCCGTTTCTGCTTCATCGTCAGCATCATTGGCTTCCTCCTCGTCAGGTGACTTGTACAAGGTGGAATCAGTGAAGTAGGCTTCAACCCCTTTGAAAGGGTCAATGTCCGCGAACTCCGTCCGGATGATGTCGTTAGTGGACACGTACTTCATACATTGGTGGAGTGTGGATAGCACCACCATGTACTCATGCAGCCATGGACGATCCAATAAGAGGTTGTAGTTGACATCGGGGTCCACGACATAACAAGTCACCTCGGTTCTGAGGTTACCGATATGGCACTTTAGTCGTATCTTGCCCAGTGGCTCGCTTTTGCTAGCATTGAAGCCACTAATTGTTGTGTTGGAAGGCGCCAATCGGTACATTGGGATCCCCAGTGTTGAGAGCAGCGTCTTCGGAATGATGCTGAGGGAAGACCCCGGATCGATCTGAATCCGCTTCACCTTGACAGAACCGATATATCCTGTATAATACAGCGGCCTATTGTGTCGGTTGTGCTTGAGCAGCATGTCTTTGTTGGGTGAAGGTTATATTGGGGATAACCTCATCCGCACAATGACAGTGCGCACATGTAGTTGGGAGATCTTCAGGCTGCTTGACCTGACTGATGAAGGACTCAGCATCCTTCAGGGCTTCACAGAGAGCTTCGCGAGTGTCCTTGGAAAGACGAAAGAGCTCAAACAGAGAAAGGCGGGCAGGAGTACTGGCAAGTTGTGCCAGTATGTCGAAGTTGTGGGGCTTGGCTAGCCCCGAAGCATTCTCCTTTCGCAGAGGCCTGTCGAAACGAGCCTCTACATGCTTCTGCTTATTGGCTGCTGGGGGCTTAGATGGGCCCTCTTCCTGGGCAGCAGGGACGGTGCAAGGCACCACCTCGACAGCAGCTTCGTCGGGTTGGGCGTTCTGTTGTGAACGCGTCTGTACAGGAAGTGCCTCTTCCGCAGAGGAAGAGACCATACGGCAAGACTTGATCTTCCTGCCTTTAGATTTGGAGGCAGGGCGCACCTCCGGTTGAGTAACCTCAGAGACAAGATCAGGGTGAACCCATAAGATCTCTCCCCGAGATGTGGTGAGTGGGATGAGTCCACTCACGTTGTCACGAGTAGGTAGTAAGTTAACCACCTCCATTGTCGCCTTAGGGATGGGGACGATGCCATCTTCTGTTGTAGTTGGCGGCAAGGTGCCGAACTGGAGTGACACCACGTTGGCCGAAACCGTCTTCTCCTCGTAGTCGACGGAGATAACATCGACATTGATCATGCGCTGGATGTAGTTTTTGAGAACGTAGCAGTCCTTGGTTGGGTGTCCGACAAACCGATGGTAGTGACAGTACCTCGGATTGTCCACTTTTCCAGCCTCGTCGGGACGCTTCGGGTCCAGCAACTTGATCTTGTCACCCTGCTTCAGTATCTCGAAGAGTTGCAGGATGTCTTCATCGTTGAAAGAATACACCTCCTTTGGCCTTGGCGCAAGTGGAGGCTTCTGAGTAGGCGCTGATGCACCTTTTGAGGCACTGACAGTCAATGCCTGTTTCCCCTTCGTCTCTCGTCCGGGGTTGTTGGCTGCAGGCCGTTTCCCCTTGTCCTCAAAGGCAGGAAAACTAACTCCCAGAAGGCGAGCATTGGACGCCTTCTTTTCTGCTGCTTCAGCTTCGATGATCAAGGAACTCCAGTCGGGAGGAGGAGTAGAGTTAAGCCAGAGTTTGACTGCAGGTAGCATGTTCATGCTGCAGGAGGAGAGGAGTGCATGTTCTGGCATGCCCGGGGGCAGTCTGAAGCAGGCCTGTCGGAAGCGTTCGATAAATACCAGAACTGTTTCCTTCTCCTTCTGGCGTATCTCTATGAGGGACGCCATTGTCATGTCCTTCCCGCCGTCGTAGAAACGGTCGAGGAAAAGGCGCGTTAAGTCGTCGAAGGAAGATATGGAATTGTCGGGGAGGCTGCAATACCAGTCGTACGCCACTCCTTTCAGTGCCCCGACAAATATGCTGGTGAGTAGCGCGTCCTCCTTCGGAAGATGTCCCATTTGGGACTGGAAGTACGTCAGATAACGACGCGGAGAGTCCTTCCCGTCGTATGGCGTCAATGTTTGTGGTTTATATTTAGGAGGATAAACCACTTTGTTCCATTCGAGGGGATAAGGTTGGGGGATGCCCATCTTTTGGCGCTCCTCTTGTCTATTCTTGGACTCAAAGCGCTCGCGCAAGTCCCTGATCATCTCGACCACGTCTTCCGTGGAGCTGGGAGTCGGGAAAGGTGGTACCACCTGGAGTTGAACATTTGAGGGCTCTGACGTCCGAAGGGCTTCGCGGCGATCCGTATCCAAGGATACCCGTTGAGGGGGTACACTTGACTCTCCATTGGCCCGTGGGTCGGGACCGGTAGAAGGTGTCCCGGCCAAAGCTGACCGTATCTCAAACACTGCTTGATTCAGTGTTTGCATGGAGGCAGAGAGGGTTTTGAGTCCTCCCTCCAGGGTATCCATGCGCTGGACGAGGTCCGCTGGTGGCGCATCCGACTCGGTGTCACCCCCAGTCATGTAGACTGTCATGACACGGCTGGAGTCGGATGGCTCGGTTGAGGCTTCGCTTTCAGCCTCACTCTCCTGTAGAGGAGTTGTTGTTCCCGGAGCTTCGTCTTGGCTACCCCCAGCTATGTTCCGGAGGACTTCTTCCTCTTCGAGACTCGGATTCGCATGGGCTAGACTACCCCCAGCTAAGTTTTGGAGGACGCCCTCGTCTTCGGGAGAAGTATCCGTAAAGGCCTGATTACCCCCAGTCCTGTCTTGAAGGACTTCTTCATCTTCGAGATGCAGATCCACAGGGGCTAGACGACCCCCAGCTACGTCGGGGAGGCTGACTTCGCCTCGAGGATGAAGATCCACTCCAGCTGTGCTTTGGAGGACCCCCCTCATTTTCGGAAGGAGGATCAACAAGGGCTTGACTACCCCCAGCTTCCTCCAAGATCTTTTTCCTCCCCCGAGTGCCTTCGAACACTCCGGAGGACGAGACGGTTGTCTTGATTTTCCTCAGCTGGCTCTTGGACGAGGAATTGCCAGTCATCTTTCGGACTGACGAGGAGTTAGAGATTATATTGCATGAAGCAACCTTTAGTTCTGGCTCCTCTTTTGTTGACACCTTTTTCCCGAGGCGACGTCGGAGGGGTGTCGATGATTGCAGCCGCTGGAACTACTGTCTTGGTGGGACTGCTGACTTGCAACAGCAGTTGATGGTGACTACAGCACAAGTGTGCCCTGTGAGGGGCGCATCGTGCTTGTCAGTCGACTCTCCTGATCGACGTTTGTGAGTGATCACGTTACACAGATCGTTGGAGGAGAGTGCCACCTTCGCACCCCCTTCAGGCGCATGGCAAGGCCAAGCGCCGGGGTGGTCAAGTGAATGTTGCGCCCCCTGATCCAACACCAAACAGGCGCTCAGATCAGTAGTGGAAGAACAACATTTAAAGTGACTTGAACGAACCTCAGACGCACAACCAGAGGAGGCGCGGGAGTTCAAGACCACTGGGTTTGCCTTGCTCGACTTGGTTGCAAACGCAACAGGTGCGCCCAAGTGAGACAAGGACTTTGAAGGTCGGCCCGTTTCTGGCGCAGAAGCACCTGAGTCGACCTTATACAGCTTACTATCAGCAGCGCGCATGATTGTGAGCACATGCTTCTGGTTTGCTGCTGGCATAGCACGTTTGGGGCGCATGGCCCTGCTGCCTTGGACTTCTTCGTACTAGGCCGCTGGGGCGCGTAGTACTCAGAATCCAAATTCTCCTCGCCACTACAGTGAGAGAGTCTGTCAAAGACAGAGACCTTCTGTGGCGCATCGGAGGTGATGCACGGGGCATTAGCTGTGCCCCTGCTCCGTCGACGCATCTTCCTCGCCTGAGAGGGAGATGGCTGGGGAATGTGGTCAGCCGCACGTTTTTCCGAGAGATGCGCTGCACCGGTGGGCGCATCTTGGTTGCTGAGGACGTCAGCAGGAAGGGAAGGCTGGATCGGCGCATCCCCTTCGGTGGTGGTGCCAGAGGCGTCGACCTTGCGCACCCAGATTTGGCGAGTCTTCTTTGGCTTCGGCAGTCGCTTCGAAGGACTCGTACTGCCTTCAGAGATGAACTCCTCATACGCCTGTTGATTGAGGCGTACGACCAGCGTCTTGTGTGAGGAGTCCACCTTCACGTCGTCGGATTGCGACACAGCTTTTTCGGTGGAGGAGAAAGAGGTCCCCAGCAGAGAAGCCAGCTTGTTTGCCATTAAAATCTTTTGATGCAAAATTTCAATACAAACATAACAGTGTTACAATGTAGGACTTAGACGTAGTCCTAGGAGTACACTTTTGTTTATCTGGGTCCCTTGTGCCGATGGAGCGAGTGGTAATACGTTGACTCCATTGACGATCTGACGACGGTTATCGGTTCTCTGAAGGTCTGAGTTGCTCTGGGTGCTGGAGCTTGCGGAGAAGAAGAAGACGTTGAGTGAATGTATCTGCCTCGGTGGTTGTGCGATGTCTTTTTCTGTCTATGTCTGTTCGTGTGGAAGAAGGAGATGATCCCTCTATTTATAGTCTGCAGGCTGGCTGCTCATGCGCGCATATGTAGGATGCGCCTGGACGCGGGGACGCCACGTGGTGATTGCTGATGCGCCCTGATTGAGGAGTTGAATTTTTCATGCTACTATTGTGGGCTGGCACATTGCAGGGGGAAGAATCTTTCTGCTGCTGAGATCTTGGGTGAATCGAGTCAAAGGACACGTGTCGTAGGCCCATGACTCGGAGATCTCGGATTTGACGGGGAATGATCTGGTAGGATGCGCCTGGGATTAGGCACATGAGGAGATTTTGGCTCGTAACCTTTGGGAGTCACGAACCATTCGGGGCGCATGGCTTTTGAGGCGCATGCGAGGCTTCAGTAGTGACTTTACTTCTGTCTTTAGGGATCAGAGAAAAGTCTGAGGTGCATGGCTTTTGAGGCACATGCAGAGCTTTGGGTGCATGGCTGCGGAGGCGCATGCGAGATGGTTGGACGGCCACGTGGTTGTAACCGTCGAAGGGAAGTAATGATGATGCTGACGTTGGTGAAGCTTCATTTTCTGAAAAAGCTGTCGATTGTTCAGTCCTCGAGGGACGTGCTGCCAACTCTGTCAGGTTTCAGCATTTAATGTTTTTGACAGGTGATGGACTGTTGAGTGGGCGCATTGATCGGCGTTCCACTAGGCGCATTGGGCCGTATGGGGGCGCATGCTTGTGAAGCGCTTGGTGTTGAGGCGCGTCTATGTGATGCGCGGTCTGACCGGCGCATCCACTCCGCATGACACATCTTTTGGTGCGACTGTTACGTTCTTCGAGTACTTTAAATAGCCGTTTTTGACTTAGCTGAATTCGAAGCGTCAGGTTCATCACCATTAAATGCAAATTCATTGTACGGGATTCGGAGAGCCAGCCACTTGGCGCATGGGTTTGATTTGCCCGGCCTATAAATAGTGGCATGGAGAGAGTTTGCTTCTCGTTCTCTCACGTCCTTCCGAAATGAACTTGTTTACTCGAGTGCATTATGTCGATAAGATGCTCCCGAAGGTGAAGATGCGACGCATTGTCCTCATTGATGCACTTGAAGGTGACTGTTACATCCAAAAGTCGGAGTCGAGGGCTTCTGAGGCAGGCGGAAGGTGCCTGTTGCATCCAAAGATCAGGATGCTCGAGCCTCGTCTCTGTTATGCGGGAAGAGCCGCAGATCGGAATTGCGGTGCTGCGGCTTTGGAGGCTCTTTCTTCTGTCAGAGTGGGTGTTGCCCATTCTGGTTGTGTTGAAAGCTGCTCCTTTAGCCGCGGTTTCGATTGCGGTCTTCCTTGGTCTTTGGAGGCTCTTTCGAAGCCTCCCCTGGCCACAGGTTGATTTGCGGTGCTCTTCTCTTCCTCGGTTTGGGGAGCTCTTCCTCCAGCTAGAGGGTTGATTGCCACCCTCGTTCTGCTCAATAAATGCTTCATTAGTCGAAGCATTAGATGGCGCATGCCTGGCTGGAAGGGTGGCACATAACCGAGCTGTTGAAGGGATGCACATAACTGAGGATGCACATAACTGAGCTGCTGAAAGGATGCGCCCGGCTGAGGGCGCATGGTGGGATGCGCCTGACTGAGAGCGCATGGTGGGATGCGCCTGACTGAGAGCGCATGGTGGCTGCTGCGCCTGGCTGTAAACTTAGGGTCTTTTCTTTTTGTAGAAGTTCTCCTTTGTACAGCCCTTTTTAAGACATGTAATAGACTTTTATATGAAATAAAAATCTTCTTTTAATGTCTATATTCTTGTTTTGCTGTGTCAAGTACTTTGTCTGAGCTCCCTGGCGCATGTAGTGGCGCATAGGATTTCTGATCGTGAAATTCCATGCTTCTACACCCTCCATCTCATAACATGATGTGGTTTGCACATGACATATGAACACAGTCAAAAGCCACAGAGAATATGTAGTAAGATCTGTGAATGTACCTCTTCCAGAGCACTGATAGTTGCTGGAACATAATCAAGCTGCCGAGCTCCATGGTTGGACACAATGATACCAGCAGCACCAGCCTGTATGGCCAATCTTGCTGTAATGTTAGGATTTGGGAGATTGTTGTATCAGTGAGCATGAATGAAACAGAGAGCATGAAACAAAACCAACAACTGAATACTTACTGTCCTCTGCAGTCATGACTCCTTTTAGTTGAATTGGCAAGGAAGTGATTATCTGCAGCCACTTAGAATCCTGCCAAATATAAAAGTCGAGTTCTTACGACAGGTTGGTGCAATATTCTCAGATGGATAAACATATGTCTATTATGCACACACCAAAAATAAAGAAACCATAGATGGACAAAAAGAAAGCCTCAAACACAGGGTAGGGTGTGTGGGTGTCTGGGTGGGGGAGGGAGTCACAATCAAATAACTCTTCCTATCCATATATTATGTTACTTATAACATAGGAAGCACGGACACTCCAAAAATGTGGTCCATGTCATGTTGGACACATATGTGAACATGTGAACACGTATCTGACATGACCTGGAAACTCCAAAATACGCTACGACACATCAAAATAAGTTCCGTGACCGTGTCACCATGTCCATGTAACATTGCTTAACAATATAACTACATCTACTACGTTGCACAAGGAGGCATTGTCTGATAATTTGTCCTGATGACAGCAATTTACTTAAAACTTACAGTACAACTGTACAGTCATCAAGAGGACCATTGAGGCATACCCAAGTGTGGAATGCATGTGCCCAAATTAAAAAGTAAAAGAAAACAAGCTCTTTACGATGTTCAAGAAGGTGGGACATGGGAATTAGCCAACGTCTAACATTATATCCTGGAGACTACAACAAGAGGCTGGACCAGTTAGATATTTATTACAGCCTTCAAGAGTTGGACTCTACTTTGAGGTGTATAATGTTAAATCCACATGCTCAATTCAGACAAGAGTTTTGTATCCAGAAGACCTATAAATGAAAGCACACTATATACAAATGATCAGCCACTAAATATTTCAGCACTTGTATCTTTTTCCAATAACTATACCTAGTGCTCGTATCAGTTCTATGCTAAAAATGACTTATAAAAGAAAACAGGACACCACCAGGTTTGATACTACAACAACAAGAACAAAGCCTTTGTCCCAAATTTTTGGGGTTGGTTGTTTGATTTATTTTCTTCCATTATGTTCTGCTAATGATCATGTCCTCTGTAACACTAACAAAAACTATATCCTTCTTTAAACTTCAAACCATGTTCCTTTTGGCCTACCTCTTGTTCTAGCAAATCCTTTAACTACTATTTTATCTCTCCTTCTTATTGGAGCATCTAGCATCTATTGGTCTGCAATGCACATGTCCAAACCACACCTCAAGATAGGATAATAACTGAGTATATTCATGTGAATTTAGAGATGGCACCGATTAAGGACAAGATAGAACAAAAGCATGCCCACAACAAAATGAAGTCGAAGAACAAAAGCATAGGCATATCTTAGAAATGGCATGGGCTCTTGTTGGGTTTGTAGCCTTTTGTTTTGGTTTTTAGTCCCACATCGGCTAGAAAGAAATGTGTATCTCCATATATATGAGTCTTTTCTCTTTATGGAGATGCACATGTAGTGCACATGGGTGTGTGCCATGTGGGATTAATTATTAATGGTATAAAGGCTTAATCAACAATTAAGAAGCTATAAGCTTTTTGCTCTTGGAAATTTATTTCCATGTCGCTAAGCTCCGTAGGAGCTTAGCGACTCGGACTCGGACTCGGGCTCGGACTCGGGCTCAAGGGCTCATGAGGCGTAATGTGGTGTTTTGTTGGCGCACTTTGCACTTAGCACGTCAGCATCGTCGCTAGGCGCATAGTGCGCTTAAGTTACGCTCGTTGCGCGACCACGTTGCGCGGCCCGTTACGCGAGCCCAGTTACGCTGGCCCAGTTACGCAGCCCAGTACGCCCAGTGTGCGCAGCGTACGCAGCGTGCGTAGAGTGCGCAGTATGCGCAGCGTACGCAGTGTGCGTAAAGTGCGTAGTGTGCGTATGACTGGCTGCATATTAGAGCGGGAACGGTTACAGCAGTTGCTGCACGTTCAGGAGTGGTTCTGCCACTACCCTGAAGTTCAGGCAACTGCTTGGCAACCTCCCCGTGGGCTATATATGCAGGTTCTTTCCTCTCTGAGAGCAGAAGTAATCAGAATTCCAGGGAGAAAAACTCTAAGTGTTCTTTAACACAACAGAGTAGTGAGCGTGTTCTTTAACACAAACACTAGTACTTTTAGTACGCGTGGGTTCTGTTACTTCAAACAGAGAGAGAAGAGTAGAGCCATTGCCAGAGGAGTTCGCCGTCTTCCGAGGAGTCAGAAGAGCAGGAGTGTTCCAAGGTTTTCCGTCAACCTTGCTGGTTCCTGGAAGCTGTTCGCAGAGGGCGAATAAAGCTTTGAGCAACGGTGATCATTCACCCGAGCATTTCCATCTCTCGCCTGTCATCCTTCTGTTGTCTTTAGTAGTTCTGTCAGTATCTTCTTTTTAGAAAGCACTACTGCCAGTTTGCTACGATTACGAAAATCTCTTTAGATTATTCGTATATTACGATATCTTTTTAGATCTCGTAATTTGCAGAATCCTTCTGGATCTCTGTTGCAAAACCTTCTTTAAGGAATTGCATTTGAAACGTTGTCTTTATAACTGTTTCAGTTTCTGTATTTTCCATCGAAAAGCGTGCCCCGGCGTTCCCGGTAATAACAATCTCAAAGCTTTATTGCTACGATGGAAAATATTAATGCTTCACTCCTAAACACTGACTTCTGTAAGTTAGAGAAGTTTGATGGAGAGCGTTATCAAGTCTGGAAGAGGAAGGTTTATCTCACTCTTTAACTCAGAGACGTAGATCACGTGCTTCTTGAAGAGGAACCTACCGTTCCAGATACTGGGTCTGCTGCCGCAATCTCTGCGGCTACTAAACTTCAGGCCAAGTGGAGAAGGGAGAATAGCATTTGCAGGTTGCTTATCCTGAATGCTATGGAGGATTCCCTAGCAGAATCCTATTCTAAGAAGAATATCGCTAGAGACATATGGGAGTCTCTAGAAAAACTGTACGAAGAAGACAAGAACAGGAGCAAAATATTTGTGGTTGAAAAATATCACAAATGGCTCTTTGAGGACGAGAAGTCCATGCTGCCGCAGGTCAAAGAATTTCTGAAGCTGCGACAGAAGTTGGAAGACGAGGCTATGCCCCTCCCCGACAAGTTTGTTGTTGGAGGGATTGTCTCAAAGCTCCCCGCTGGGTGGAGTAAGTTCTATGCAAACATGCATAGGAAGAAGCTGGAGATCACCCTTGAAGATCTCCTGCAGGAAATTTATGTTGAAGACCAGATGAGGGCTCAACATAAAGTTGACACGCTTTCCAAGCAGATGGCTAACGCAAATTTGGTTTCATCAAAGGAACCAAAGGGAAAGGGAAAGCGTGCAGATTTCCAGAAGAAGAAGAAGAACCCTAACAACTTGAATGTTAAGGGAACTTCTTTCAAGTCAAAGAAATCTAAGGCAAAGATGCCTTGTTTCAAGTGTGGCCAGTTGGGCCATTTCAAAAGTGAATGCACAGCACCGGCCAAGAAATCAGAGCAAGGTGAGCCTAGCAAAGTCTCAATGATTACTGATGTAATTGCTATGATTGGACAGGTTGATGCTGTAGGATCTGATTCAGACTGGTGAGTAGATACTGGAGCCACCTGCCATGTCTGCTCCAGTAAGGAGTGGTTCACCACCTATACACCTACTTCTGAAGCGGTTGTGATGGCGAACCAAGCACAAGCTGAAGTGCTCGGGATCGGGACGGTGGTATTGAAGCTGACTTCGGGGAAGTCTCTGACGCTTCAAGGCGTAAAGCACGTACCTGCTATCGCCAAGAACCTGGTCTCGGGAGGCCTACTCTGCAATGCAGGCCTCAGGATGGACATCAATGCTGGCCAGATGGTGATGTCTATCAAGGAAACATATTTCGGGAAAGCTTTTTATACCGAAGGAATGTTCAAGATTCAGCTTGTAAATCAGTCCAATGTAATTAATGAAGTCACTCATTCTGCTTATACTTTTGAGTTGTAGCATAATAGGCTAGGACATGTTCATTGTAAACGAATAAACAGAATGTCTAGTCTAGGACTTATCTCCAAATATGGGGGTAAGGTAGAGAAATGTGAAGTTTGTGCTCAAACGAAGATCACAAGGAAACCCTTTCCTCGGGTTAATCGAAGTACAGATCTTCTGGAGTTGGTTCACTCCGATATCTGTGACTTCAAACAGTTCTCTACAAAGGCCGGGATGAAGTATTTCATAACCTTCATCGATGACTTCTCAAAGTATGCGTTCGTCTACTTGCTGAAGGCTAAAGACGAAGCATTCGAGAAGTTCAAGGAGTTCAGAGCCGAAGCTGAGCGGCAGACTGGACAACAACTCAAAAGGATAAGAAGTGATCGAGGTGGGGAGTACAGGTCTCATGAATTCGCATCGTTCTGTAAGGAACATGGAATTGTCAATGAGACTACGGCTCCGTACTCTCCTCAATCAAACGGAGTAGCTGAGAGGAAGAACAGGACGTTGACAGAAATGATAAATTCAATGTTGTTGACTGCTGGCCTTCCTAAGTGCTACTGGGAAGAAGCTGCATTGACGGCCACTTTTATTCTAAATAGAGTGCCTCATGCAACTTCAGACGTTACTCCTCATGAACTCTGGTTCAAGGTCAGACCTAACTTGAATGTCATTCGAGTGTGGGGGTGTCTGGCGTATGTCAAGCTTCCAGATCTAAAGATTCAAAAGCTTGGGACAAGGACTACAAAGACGATCTTCTTGGGGTATGCCGAGAAGAGTGATGCTCGGAGATTTCTTGATATTGAGTCAAATCATATCATTGAATCTCGCGATGCAGAATATTTTGAAGACAAGTTTGCAAGGCACAAGAATATTGTTCTTTCGGATGTTCCGGAGAATAATGAGGGTGCACAAGAGACTGAAGTCTTCAATGAAGATGTAGTCCAAGAAGATGTTGTTGATACAACGGTTGAACCAGAACAAGCTGAGCCGTCAGCTAAGCGTGTGAGGAGGCCGAAGGACTTCGGAAGTGACTTTGTCACCTATCATGTGGAAGCAGATCCGCTTACCTATGATGAGGCGATGAAGACCAGAGACACAGTTTTCTGGAAGGAGGCGATTGACAATGAGATTGATTCCATCACCTCAAATAACACTTGGGTGTTGGTTGATCTTCCTGAAGGAGCGAAATCCATCGGATGCAAATGGATCTTCAAGAAGAAGATGAAAGCAGACGGAACTATTGACAAGTTCAAGGCTAGGTTGGTAGCCAAGGGGTTTTTTCAGAAGCAGGGGATTGACTATTTTGACACGTATGCTCCAGTAGCCCAGATGACCACCATCAGAATGTTGATTGCTCTCGCAGCAATACATAAAATGGTGATACATCAGATGGATGTGAATATGGCTTTCCTAAATGGCGAGCTGACCGAAGAGATTTACATGCAACAGCCAGAGGGATTTGTCATCAGGGGTCTTGAAGACAAAGTCTGCAAGTTGGTGAAATCTTTGTACGGTCTTAAACAGGCTCCCAAGATGTGGCATGAGAAATTTGACAAAGTTATAAGGTCAAATGGCTACATGGTCAGCGATACGGACAAGTGTGTTTACACGAAGTTCGCTGATGGAAGAGGTGTGATCGTTTGTCTGTACGTGGACGACATGCTTATCCTAGGTACGGATATTAGCTGTGTCACGGAGAAAGAAATTCATCTCAAGCAAGTTCAGTATGAAGGAATTGGGGGAAGCTGATGTGATCTTAGGGATCAAGATCATCCGGACAGACACTGGACTAGCGCTGTCACAGTCTCATTATATTGAGAAAATGATCACTCGTTATGGGTATCGGGATCTTCCAGGGATCGATACGCCGTACAGGTGTGATCTGAAGCTGAAGCCTAATTCAGGGGAAAGCGTCAGGCAGCTGGAGTATGCAAGCGTAATCGGAAGTTTGATGTATGCTACTACTGCCACAAGGCCTGATATAGCTTTCGTCGTGGGAATGCTGAGTCGTTTCACGAGCAACCCAGGTGCTGAATACTGGAAAGCTGTGAAACGGGTTATGAGATATCTCAAGAAGACTCAGACATATGCACTGTACTACAGCGGAGATCCGCAGGTAGTGGAAGGCTTCAGTGATGCCAGTTGGTGCTCAGAGGTGGAGAGCGAGAGGTCCACAGGTGGATACATTTTCACAATGGGTGGAGCTGCTATATCGTGGAAGTCGAAGAAGCAGACTATGCTCTCGCGGTCATCCATGGAATCTGAGTTCTTTGCACTAGATACCGCAACCGAGGAAGCAGAATGGCTTCGGAAGCTCATGTATGATCTTCTATTGGTTGGGGCGCAAATACCGACGATACCGATATACTGCGACAAACAGGCGACTGCGGTGGTGGCATCAAATGACCTTTTCAACGGAAAGAAGAGGACTGTGCGGTTGAAGCACATGGCAGTACACGATCTTATCAAGAGAGGTATTATTGCAGTGATTGATGTTCGGAGTCAGGAGAATCTGGCGGATCCGTTCACCAAGGGCCTCAAGCGCCAGCTGGTCAATGACACAGCTTGTAAAATGGGCTTGAAGGCATTCTGATATTGGATTATTGTATTCCTACCATAAAGTTTTATGCTAATAGTTCAAAGATTTATCTACTAGGCATCTAGCTTTTGGTTCAAGGGAGGACCACTAATCGGAAGAATATCAGGAACGGTGGGTACATGTTCTATTGGGCATGGAGAGGTTACGGACCTATAACCACTGTTGTCTACTGTTGTTTTCTGCGGAAAACAGTTCCTGTGGGAAGGTTGGCTTAATTGCCTTAATGAGTTCTCAGGCAGAGTGAATGCCTGGTATGCTTTACAGGAAGCATGGTAGAACAGCACTACAAGGAGTGAAACTCCATGCTACAGTGGGGTGACTCCACGATGAGGTTCCTATATGTGGGGTGCTGCCCAGGGATAGGATAAAGCCTCGGCTTTGCAGGCCAAGTCACAGCGGCGTAGCACCGCAAATAGGCAGTTAGCCTAATGCTGTATATTAAATATAAAGAGGGGTGTAGTCAGCACTACAAAGAGGAAGAGTTCCTCATGTTACAGTGGCACGACACCACCATGAGGTACCCGGTTAGGGATAAAGCCTCGGCCTTGCAAGCCATGTCGTTGCGGCGTAACACCGCAAAGGAGCCTAAGGCTTCATTCTGGGTAGTTTGGCACTACAAAGAGGCGGTTGCCTCATGCTACTGTAGTATGACACTACGATGAGATTCCTGGTACGGCGTAAGGCCTCGGCTTTAAGCCATGTCATAGCGGCGTAGTACTGCAAGGGAAGCGCAAAGCGCTTCATGCCATGTCTCTTTATAATGAACTCACCTATAGTGTATGACAGAGATATCAGGCCGTCTCTTGAGGGTAAACTTGTAGACACCCAAAATTATACACTGAAACCAGGCTGGCACAGGGCCTTTAATGTGTAGCCAGAAGCATATGTAACTACATTATGTGAGTAGGGAGAATTTCAGCTATGATGTATAATTCAAGGTTTAGTCTATTCTTGTATTTGTAGTCTATTGTTTGACTCACGTGGGAAGATTCAAGTCTTAAGTGGCATCTATCCTAAAAGCATAATGGACAGTTACTGTGGAGAACACTCGTACTCATATATATAGAGATATGTGGGGGATTGTTGGGTTTGAAGCCTTTTGTTTTGGTTTTTAGTCCCACATCGGCTAGAAAGGAATGTGTATCTCCATATATATGAGTCTTTTCTCTTTATGGAGATGCACATGTAGTGCACATGGGTGTGTGCCATGTGGGATTAATTATTAATGGTATAAAGGCTTAATCAACAATTAAGAAGCTGTAAGCTTTTTGCTCTTGGAAATTTATTTCCATGGAGCTAAGCTCCGTAGGAGCTTAGAGACTCGGACTCGGACTCGGACTCGGACTCGGACTCGGGCTCGGACTCGGGCTCAAGGGCTCATGAGACGTAATGTGGCGTTTTGTTGGCGCACTTTGCACTTAGCACGTCAGCATCGTCGCTAGGCGCATAGTGCGCTTAAGTTGCGCTCGTTGCGCGAGCCACTTGCGCGACCACGTTGCGCGGCCCGTTACGCGAGCCCAGTTATGCTGGCCCAGTTATGCAGCCCAGTACGCAGCCCAGTACGCCCAGTGTGCGCAGCGTGCGTAGAGTGCGCAGTATGCGCAGCGTACGCAGTGTGCGTAAAGTGCGTAGTGTGCGTATGGCTGGCTGTATATTAGAGCGGGAACGGTTGCAGCAGTTGCTGCACGTTCGGGAGTGGTTCTGCCACTACCCTGAAGTTCAGGCAACTGCTTGGCAACCGCCCCGTGGGCTATATATGCAGGTTCTCTCCTCTCTCTGAGAGAAGAAGTAATCAGAATTTCAGGGAGAAAAACTCTAAGTGTTCTTTAACACAACAGAGTAGTGAGCGTGTTCTTTAACACAAACACTAGTACTTTTTAGTACGCGTGGGTTCTGTTACTTCAAACAGAGAGAGAAGAGTAGAGCCATTGCCAGAGGAGTTCGCCGTCTTCCGAGGAGTCAGAAGAGCAGGAGTGTTCCAAGGTTTTCCGTCAACCTTGCTGGTTCCTGGAAGCTGTTCGCAGAGGGCGAATAAAGCTTTGAGCAACGGTGATCATTCATCCCAGCATTTCTATCTCTCGCCTATCATCCTTCTGTTGTCTTTAGTAGTTCTGTCAGTATCTTCTTTTTAGAAGGCACTACTGCCAGTTTGCTACGATCACGAAAATCTCTTTAGATTATTCGTGTATTACGATATCTTTTTAGATCTCGTAATTTGCAGAATCCTTCTGGATCTCTGTTGCAAAACCTTCTTTAAGGAATTGCATTTGAAACGTTGTCTTTACAACTATTTCAGTTTCTGTATTTCCATCGAAAAGCGTGCCCCGGCGTTCCCGACAATAACAGCTCTTTTAATTCATATGCATGCTCCTAAATTCATTGGCCTTGTTAAAGTCTCTGCCTCTGCTCCAAAACTCTAAAGTTGTAGTAACGGTTGAGGGTTAGATTTTTGTATTCTAACTAGTGTTATAGATATCGTTGATATCGCCCGATATGGATTTGATGCTTAAACCGACATATATCAGCCACATATATCGTTTGGAGAAAACTCGGCCGATATGTCGGTCAAAATCCGATATATAGACAAATATGATATTAACCGATATCTTCTGATATATTAAATTACTGAATATTAGAGATGAAAAAGTATTTTCAGGTTAGGTCGAGTCATATCCTACCCATTAACCAAACTTAAACATAAAAAATCCTAAACCTAACTCTCTTTGTCGAGACGCAAGGAAGCCTCCCCCTCTCTTTGTGTGTAGAGCCACAAGGAAGCCTCTCTCTCTCTCTCTTTCTCTCTCTCTCTCTCTCTCTAGCTGCGAGACTCCCTCCTCTCTCTGTCGAGTAGATTTTTATATTGATGCGATATTATTAATATTTTTTTTATTTGTACTTATATCTTATAATTGTTAGTTGGTTACCATGTTATGATATTACGTTAGATGTTTTTGTTAGTTAGTTGATTAGTTTTAGCCTTTTAGGACATTAAGAACATTTAAATTTAGAAATTTGAATTTGATATGGCATTTAGTAAAATACAATATATTATATATTTAGCAATATCTGATATCTCAATATGTCTCCAACATCCGATATCTCAAAACCGAAACCAATATGAACATGATATTCAACATCTCAAACATTGTACACCCCATAAGTCAAAGGTCCATAGCTGGATTCACACAACAACATAATATTTATAAAATTCGATTAGAATGTGTGTCAAAAGATTCTAACGCGGGTGGCTATTGTACCATGTTAAAGTTTTTGCCATTGCACCAAACTCTAGAGTTGTAATGAGAATTAAGAGTTCGATATTTATATTCTAGTAGGCATAATGTCATCTTATATCATATTTACCTTATATATATCACATTTCGGTTCTTAATGATACCTCATATTCTTTCTGCTCAAATCAACCTCTATTTTCTTACCACCATAAATTTTTGGATGTATATGCTATTTCCGTATGTTATTTTAGATGGAATAACTTGATCTTACTCTATGGTACACAATTTTGCAATTTTGGGATTCTCACACATGCAGAAAAGGATATAAATGTTACAATCCACCACTATATCACAAGTTTGTCTCACTTAATGCGACTTATTCATGAACAAACACCTTATTTAACTCACACGCTTAAGCTTAGTTGGATTTCTTTTATCTATTCCTCGACCTTTGGTTCCTAATTCTCTTGACTTTAGAAGTTTTACGAACTCCATATTGCAAGGTCTATACGACACAAGAAACCTATAGCTACTGAGGCCATGCTACTTCCACTCACCACCAATACCCTTTTACCTGTGTTCTCTCTCAAGATGACTGTGGAATCTCATTCTATGGATCTGCTTTATACCATTCTTAATGTTAAATGTTCTTATAATTAAGATCCGCTTCCTAACTGTCTCCAACCACTATTTCTCCTTGTCGTAGTCCGTTTATGCATTATATTCTACCGTCATCCCTCCAGATTGTAATATACTGCTTGCAAGAGAGCTATGGATGATAACAAAGATGCCCCCAGTTCTGATCATATATGGAACTACTCTCTCCCTCACATGGAAAGCATGTAGTTCGTTTAGGTGTCTAGCCAGTCAAGTACATTGGCAATCTTGAGCAGTTCAAAGCGCAGCTTGTTACAAAAGGCTTTACATAAACCGAATCGGTAGATTAACCTTGATAACTGCTCTGATGGGTAAGTTGAATTTTTATCCGAGTTTTTTGTTGGTGCTTTCTTTACATGGAGAGAGTTTGCTCTCAACATGCCTTGTAAAAGTTTAGTCCCACATCGAAAATGCACCATGAGTTATCTCAACATATATACTTGGTTGTGTTGTTGAGAGATGCACATGGGGTGGTGACCCTAAGGAGGGAACCATGTGGGTGATTTTACTAGGAGGTAAGAATAAGGCTCCAAGGATTAAGCATTAATGCTTTTGTCATTCTCTTGGATTAATGCCATTTGGAGCTAAGCCCCAAAGGGGCTTAGCGACTCGGACTCGGACTAGGACTCATGGGCTCATGAGGCGTAATGTGGCATTTTGTTGGCGCACTTAGCACGTCAGCAGTCATGAGGTCTTATGCGGCAAGCAGCTCATACGGCTCATGCGGCCTCATGCGGTCCATGCGGTCCATGCGACACTTGCGGCCATGAGGCCATGCGGTTCATGCGGCCAGGCTGCTGCTGCTGCCGCATAGAGGGCTCCGCTGACTGTGCAGGCTACAAGTCAGTTATGGAAAGACTGATTCAATACGATTAATTCAGATCCACTTTTTGTGGGATTTGAATTAATTTTGTTGCTATCTTTGTGGGATTTGAATTAATTTCGTTGCTATCTTTGTGGGATTTGATTCAATCTTTCCATAACTGAAGAGGCGGTTAGGGTTTCCACCCTCTCTCTATATATACTCTCTTCTGGCCTCTTTTGTGGGAACTACGAATTTTATAAGTCAGAAAAGAGAGAGAGAGAGAGGGAGCTGCTGCCGCCATTGCAAGTCCATCCGAGGAGTCAGAACAGAGGTGACTTTGAGCGTTCCACAAGTTCTTCAACTTGCTGGTTCCTGGAAGCAATTTGTGTGGGGCGAATCTTGCTTTGAGCAACGGTGTTTTGACACCCCAGCAACTTTTCTTCATCTCATCTTTCTCTAGATTATTGTAACTCGTTTTGTCCCAATTGCAACACGTTTGCAAGGAAGAACGAGAGATCTTCTCTTCTCTATTTCCCTCATTCACATTGTAATCTGGCTATTTGGATTTTTTGTATCATCGTAGATCTTGAGTTTGATCACTGCAAAGTTTTTGTGTGACTCTCAGATCTCAATTGCATCAGTTTTTCCATCTTTGATTAAGCCCCGGGAATAACAATCTCAAAGCAAGATCCTTGTAGATGGAAAACATTAATGCTTCGCTCGTCCAATCGAACTACTGCAAGTTGGAAAAGTTCGATGGAGAGCATTATCAAGTCTGGAAGAGGAAGGTTTATCTAACTCTTCAACTCAAAGACGTTGATCATGTACTGTTGGAGGAAGAACCTTCTGTTCCAGACACCAGGTCTACTGCCGCAATCAATACGGCTACCAAACTCCAGGCCAAATGGAGAAGGAAAAACAGCATCTGCAGGCTTCTCATCCTGAATGCTATGGAGGATTCCTTGGCAGAATCCTACTCGAAGAAGGAATTTGCCAGAGACATATAGGAGTCTGTGGAAAAACTGTATGAAGAAGACAGGAACATGAGCAAGATGTTTGTGGTTGAAAAATATCACAAATTGCTCTTTGAGGACGAGAAGTCCATGTTGCCACAGGTGAAAGAATTTCTGAAGCTGCGTCAGAAACTGGAAGACGAAGAGATGCCCCTTTCCGACAAATTTGTCGTTGGAGGGATCGTCTCAAAACTTCCTGCTGGATGGAGTACCTTCTATGCAAGGATGCTCAGAAAGAAACTAGACATTAGCTTGGGACATCTACTTCAAGAGATCCATGTTGAGGATGAAATGTGTTCCCAACAGAAGATGGACACTCTGTCCAAACAGGTTGCTAAGGCCAATCTAGTGCAAACGAGAGATCCCAAGGGTAAGCAGGTGGCTTCTCATCTCAAGAAAAGGACTTCACTAATCTAAAAGTGAAAGGTCCTTCATTCAAGCAACAGAAGTCTAAGTCCCATGTGACTTGTTTCAATTGTAGCAAGAAAGGCTACTACAAGAGTGAATGCAGATCCAAGCCTAAACAATCAGAGAAAGGTGAGCCTAGTAAGGTTTTATTGGTTTCTAACATTGTTGCTATGATCGCACAGGTCACAACTGTGAGGGTTGACTCTGACTGGTGGATAGACACTGGTGCGACTTGCCACGTTTGTTCTGGCAAGGAATAGTTCGTCACGTACCAGCCGATATCTGAGAAGGTTGTCATGGCGAACCAGGCCCAAGCTGAAGTTCTGGGGATCGAGACTGTGGAGCTGAAACTCACTTCTGGGAACACTCTGACGCTTCAAGGTGTGAAGCATGTTCCGGTGATTGCCAAGAACCTGATCTCTGGGAGCCTGCTCTGCAACGCAGGCTTGAGGATGGACATCAATGCTGGTCAGATGGTGATGTCCAAGAAGGGAACATACATCGGGAAGGCTTATCAAACCGAAGGAATGTTAAAAATTCAGCTTGTCAACCAGTTTAATGACATTAATGCAGTTGCATTTTCTGATTATTCTCTTGAGTTGTGGCATAATAGACTAGGACATGTTCATTGTAAAAGAATTAACAAAATGTCTAGTCTAGGACTTATCTCCAAATGTGGGGGTAAGGTGGAGAAGTGTGAAGTATGTGCTCAGACGAAGATCACAAGGAAACCCTTTCATCGGGTCAATCGAAGCACAGATCTTCTGGAGTTAGTAGACTCCGATATCTGTGACTTCAAACATTTCTCCACGAAGGCCGGAATGAAGTACTTCATAACCTTCATCGATGACTTCTCAAAATACGCGTTCGTCTACTTGCTCAAGACTAAAGACGAAGCTTTTGAGAAGTTCAGAGAGTTCAGGGCCGAAGCTGAACGGCAGACTGGACAACAACTCAAGAGGTTGAGAAGTGATTGAGGTGGGGAGTACAGGTCTCATGACTTCGCATCGTTCTGCAAAGAACATGGAATCATATACGAGACTACTGCTCCATAATCTCCTCAATCCAACGGAGTAGCAGAGAGGAAGAACCGAACATTAACAGAAATGATGAATTCAATGCTGCTTACTGCAGGTCTTCCAAAATGCTACTGGGGAGAAGCTGCATTAACGGCCACTTTCATTCTGAATAGAGTGCCATATGCAACTTCGGACGTAACTCCTCGTGAACTCTGGTTCAAAATCAGACCAAACTTGAATGTCATTCGAGTATGGGGGTGTCTGGCGTATGTGAAGCTCCTAGATCTGAAGATTCAGAATTTGGGAACAAGGACTACGAAGGCGATCTTCTTGGGGTATGACGAGAAGAGTGATGCTCGGATATTTCTTGATATCGAGTCAAATCATATCATCGAATCTCGCGATGCTGAATACTTTGAAGACAAGTTTGCAAAAGACAAAAATATTGTTCTTTCGGACATTCCGAAAAATGATGTAGGTGCAAATGAGACTGAAATCTTATATGGGCCAGTAGTCCAAGAAGAATCTGTTGTTGATGAAACAACTCTTGTACCAGAACTCGCAGAGCCGTCAGAAAAGCGAGCAAGAAGACCTAAAGACTTCGGAGATGACTTTGTCACCTATCATGTGGAAGCAGATCCGCTTATCTATGATGAGGCGATAAAGACCAGAGATGCTATCTTCTGGAAGGAGGCAGTGAATGACGAGTTTGACTCTATCACCTCCAATAACACATGGGTGTTGGTAGATCTACCTGAAGGAGAAAAGCCCATCAGATGTAAATGGATCTTCAGGAAGAAGATGAAGGAAGATGAAACTATTGACAAGTTCAAGGCCAGGCTGGTAGCCAAGGGATTTTCTCAGAAATAGGGGATAGACTACTTTGACACGTACGCTCCAGTAACTCAGATGACCACCATCAGGATGTTAATCGCTCTAGCAGATATACATAAGTTGGTGATACATCAGATGGATGTAAAGACAGCATTCCTGAATGGGGAGCTGACCGAAGAGATTTACATGCAACAGCCAGATGGATTTGTCGTCAAAGGTCTTGAAGACAAAGTCTGCAAGTTGGTGAAATTATTGTATGGTTTGAAGCAAGCTCCCAAGATGTGGCATGAGAAGTTTGACAAAGTTATTAGGTCAAACGGCTACAGAGTCAACGAGACGAACAGATATGTTTACACAAAGTACGCTGATGGAAGAGGAGTCATCGTTTGTCTGTACGTGGACGACATGCTAATCCTAGGGACAGATATAGGTTGTGTCACGGAAACAAAGAAGTTCCTCTCAACCAAATTCAGTATGAAGGACTTGGGGGATGCAGATGTCGTCTTGGACATAAAGATCATCCCGACAGACACTGGGGTAGCGCTGTCACAATCTCACTATATTGAGAAGATGCTCACACGCTATGGGTATAAGGATCTTCCAGGGATCGATACGCCAAACATGTGTGATCAGAAGCTGAAGCCAAACTCGAGGGAAAGCGTCAGGCAGCTGGAGTATTCTAGCATTATCGGAAGTTTGATGTACGCAACTACTGCCAAAAGGCCTGACATAGCTTTCGCCGTGGGAATGCTGAGTCGGTTCACAAGCAACCCAGGGATTGAGCACTGAAAAGCTGTGAAGCGGGTAATGAGATATCTCAAGAAGACTCAGATATATGCACTGCACTAAAACGGGTATCTGACAGTAGTGGAAGGCTTCAGTGATGCTAGCTGGTGTTCAGAGGTGGAAAGCGAGAGATCCACAGGTGGATATGTCTTTTCCTTGGGTGGAGCTGCTATATCGTGGAAATCGAAGAAGCAGACTATACTCTCTCGTTCCTCCATGGAATCTGAATTCTATGCACTTGAAACTGCAGCAGATGAAGCAGAATGGCTTCAGGAGCTCATGTATGATCTTCCAGTGGTTGGGGCTCAGATACCGGCGATACCGATATACTGTGACAACCAGGCGACTGCAGCGGTGGCATCAAATGACCTCTTCAACGAAAAGAAGATGACTGTGCGGTTGAAGCACAGGGCAGTACACGATCTTATCAAAAGAGATGTGATTGCAGTGATTGATGTTCGGAGTCAGGAGAACCTGGCAGATCCGTTCACAAAGGGCCTCAAGCGCCAGTTGGTCGATGACACAGCTTGTAAAATGGGCTTGAAGATATTCTGATAGTGTGTGTTTGTAATCCTACCATAAAGTTTTATGCAATTAGTTCAAAGAGAAATCTACTAGGCATCTAACTTTTGGTTCAAAGGAGGAACACTGACTGGAAAACTATCAGGTAACAGTGTATACTTGTTCTCTGGAACATGGAAGGAATATGGACCCATAACCACTGTTGTCTACTATGTATTTTCTATGGAAAAAATAGATCCTGTGGAAGGTTGGCTTAAACGCCTTAATGAGTTCTCAGGCAGAGTGAATGTCTGGTGTACTTTACAGGAAGTACGGTAGAGCAGCATTACAAGGAGTGAAACTCCATGCTACAGTGGGATAACTCCACCATGAGGTTCCCAGGTCTGGGGTGACTACAATAGTGGGATGACTACACTGTTGTCTACTATGTATTTTCTGCGAAAAAAACAGATCCTGTGGAAGGTTGGCTTAAACACCTTAATAAGTTCTCAGGCAGAGTGAATGCCTGGTGTGCTTTACAGGAAGCACGGTAGAGCAGCACTACAAGGAGTGAAACTCCATGCTACAGTGGGATGACTCCACCATGAGGTTCCCAGGTCTGGGGTAATGCCTCGGCTTTGCAAGCCAAGTCATAGCGGCGTAGCACCGCAAATAGGCAGGTAGCCTAATGCTGTATGACGTAATTAAAGAGTTGTAGACAGCACTACAAAGGGGAGGATAGCCCCATGTTACAGTGGCACGACACCACGATGAGGTACCGAGATAGGGGTAAAGCCTCGGCCTTACAAGCCATGTCGTTGCGGCATAACATCGCAAGGAAGCCTTAGGCTTCATGCTGAGTAGATTGGCCCTAGAAAGAGGCTGAGACCTCATGCTACAGTAGTATGACACTACGATGAGGTTCCCAGGTAGGGGTAATGCCTCGGCTTTAGGCCATGTCATAGCGGCGTAGCACTGCAAGGAAGCGCACGGCTTCATGCCATGTCTCTTTAATAAATAATTCACCTATAGTGTATGGAAAGAGATATCAGGCCGTCTCTTGAGGGTAAACTTGTAGACGCCCAAAATTATACACTGAAACCAGGCTGGCACAGGGCCGTTAATGTGCAGCCAGAAGCACACGTAACTACATTTTGTCAGTGAGAAGAATTACAATTGTGGTGCAGAATTCAAGGCGTAGTCCATTCTTGTATCACATTGTTATTTAACCCATGCGGAAAGATTCAAGTCGTCAGCGACATCTATCCTAATGCAAAATGGACAGTTACTGTAGAAAACGCTCAACCCTGGACACATATATATGTTGTGATATGTGGAGGATTGTTGGTGCTTTCTTTACATGGAAAGAGTTTGCTCTCAACATGCCTTGTAAAAGTTTAGTCCCACATCGGAAATGCACCATGAGTTATCTCAACATATATACTTGGTTGTGTTGTTGAGAGATGCACATGGGGTGGTGACCCTAAGGAGGGAACCATGTGGGTGATTTTACTAAGAGGTAAGAATAAGGCTCCAAGGATTAAGCATTAATGCTTTTGTCATTCTCTTGGATTAATTTCATTTGGAGCTAAGCCCCAAAGGGGCTTAGCGACTCGGACTTGGACTCGGGCTCGGACTCATGGGCTCATGAGGCGTAATGTGGCATTTTGTTGGCGCACTTTGCACTTAGCACGTCAGCAGTCATGCGATCTTATGCGGCATGCGGCTCTTATGCGGCATGCGGCTCATATGCGGCCACATGTTGCCTCATGCGGTCTCATGCGGCTCATGCGGCTCATGCGGTCCATGCGGCTCATGCGGCCTCATGCGGTCAATGCGACACTTGCGGCCATGAGGCCATGCGGCTCAAGCGGCCAGGCTGCTGCTGATGCTGCCGCATGGAGGGCTCCGCTGACTGTGCAGACTACAAGTCAGTTATGGAAATACTGCTTCAATGCGATTAATTCAGATCCACTTTTTGTGGGATTTGAATTAATTTCGTTGCTTTCTTTGTGGGATTTGAATTAATTTCGTTGCTATCTTTGTGGGATTTGATTCAATCTTTCCATAACTGAAGAGATGGTTAGGGTTTCCACCCTCTCTCTATATATACTCTCTTCTAGCCTCCTTTGTGGGAACTACGAATTTTATAAGTCAGAAAAGAGAGAGAGAGAGAGAGAGAGAGAGAGGGAGCTGCTGCCGCCATTGCAAGTCCATCCGAGGAGTCAGAACAGAGGTGACTTCGAGTGTTCCACAAGTTCTTCAACTTGCTGGTTCCTGGAAGCAATTCGTGTGGGACGAATCTTGCTTTGAGCAACGGTGTTTTGACACCCCAGCAACTTTTCTTCATCTCATCTTTCTCTAGATTATTGTAACTCGTTCTGTCCCAATTGCAACACGTTTGCAAGGAAGAACGAGAGATCTTCTCTTCTCTATTTTCCTCCTTCATATTGTAATCTGGCTATTTGGCTTTTTGTATCATCGTAGATCTTGAGTTTGATCACTGCAAAGTTTTTGTGTGACTCTCAGATCTCGATTGCATCAGTTTTTTCATCTTTGATGAAGCCCCGGGAATAACAATCTCAAAGCAAGGTCCTTGTAGATGGAAAACATTAATGCTTCGCTCGTCCAATCGGACTACTGCAAGTTGGAAAAGTTCGATGGAGAGCATTATCAAGTCTGGAAGAGGAAGGTTTATCTAACTCTTCAACTCAAAGACGTTGATCATGTACTGTTGGAGGAAGAACCTTCTGTTCAAGACACCGGGTCTACTGCCGCAATCAATGCGGCTACCAAACTCCAGGCCAAATGGAGAAGGGGAAACAGCATCTACAGGCTTCTCATCCTGAATGTTTTGGAGGATTCCCTGGCAGAATCCTATCGAAGAAGGAATTTGCCAGAGACATATGGGAGTCTGTGGAAAAACTGTATGAAGAAGGCAGGAACAGGAGCAAGATATTTGTGGTTGAAAAATATCACAAATTGTTCTTTGAGGACGAGAAGTCCATGTTGCCACAGGTGAAGGAATTTCTGAAGCTGCGTCAGAAACTGGAAGACGAAGAGATGTCCCTTTCCGACAAATTTGTCGTTGGAGGGATCGTCTCAAAACTTCCTGCTGGATGGAGTACCTTCTATGCAAGGATGCTCAGAAAGAAACTAGACATTAGCTTGGGAGATCTACTTCAAGAGATCCATGTTGAGGACGAGATGCGTTCCCAACAGAAGATGGACACTCTGTCCAAACAGTTGACTAAGGCCAATCTAGTACAGACGAGAGATCCCAAGGGGAAGCAGGTGGCTTCTCATCTCAAGAAGAAGGACTTTACTAATCTAAAAGTAAAAGGTCCTTCATTCATGCAATTGAAGCCCAAGTCCTACGTAACTTGTTTCAATTGTGGCAAGAAAGGCCACTACAAGAGTGAATGCAGATCCAAGCCTAAACAATCAGAGAAAGGTGAGCCTAGTAAGGTTTCATTGGTTTCTAACATTGTTGCTATGATCGCACAGGTCAAAACTGTGGGGGTTGACTCTGACTGGTGGATACACACTGGTACGACTTGCTACGTCTGTTCTGGCAAGGAATAGTTCGTCACGTACCAGCCGATATCTGAGAAGGTTGTCATGGCGAACCAGGCCCAAGCTGAAGTTCAGGGGATCGGGACTATGTAGCTGAAACTCACTTCTGGGAACACTCTGACGCTTCAAGGTGTGAAGCATGTTCCGGTGATTGCCAAGAACCTGATCTCTGGGAGCCTGCTCTGCAACACAGGCTTGAGGATGGACATCAATGCTGGTCAGATGGTGATGTCCAAGAAGGAAACATACTTCGGGAAGGCTCATCAAATCGAAGGAATGTTTAAAATTCAGCTTGTCAACCAGTTTAATGACATTAATGCAGTTGCATTTTCTGATTATTCTCTTGAGTTGTGGCATAATAGACTAGGACATGTTTATTGTAAAAGAATTAAAAAAATGTCTAGTCTAGGACTTATCTCCAAATGTGGGAAAGGTGGAGAAGTGTGAAGTATGTGCTCAGACGAAGATCACAAGGAAACCCTTTCATCGGGTTAATCGAAGCACAGATCTTCTGGAGTTAGTACACTCCGATATCTGTGACTTCAAACATTTCTCTACGAAGGTCGGGATGAAGTAGTTCATAACCTTCATCGACGACTTCTCAAAATACGCGTTCGTCTACTTGCTCAAGACTAAAGACGAAGTTTTCGAGAAGTTCAGAGAGTTCAGGGCTGAAGCTGAACTGCAGACTGGACAACAACTCAAGAGGTTGAGAAGTGATTGAGGTGGGGAGTACAGGTCTCATGACTTCGCATCGTTCTGCAAAGAACATGGAATCATATGCGAGACTACTGCTCCATATTCTCCTCAATCCAACGGAGTAGCAGAGAGGAAGAACCGAACATTAACAGAAATGATGAATTCAATGCTGCTTACTGCATGTCTTCCAAAATGCTACTGGGGAGAAGCTGCATTAACGGCCACTTTCATTCTGAATAGAGTGCCATATGCAACTTCGGACGTACCTCCTCATAAACTCTGGTTCAAAGTCAGACCAAAGTTGAATGTCATTCGAGTGTGGGGGTGTCTGGCGTATGTGAAGCTCCCAGATCTGAAGATTCAGAAGCTAGGGACAAGGACTACGAAGGCGATCTTTTTGGTGTATGCCGAGAAGAGTGATGCTCGGAGATTTCTTGATATTGAGTCAAATCATATCTACGAATCTCGCGATGCTGAATACTTTGAAGACAAGTTTGCAAAAGACAAAATTATTGTTCTTTCGGACATTCCGGAAAATGATGTAGGTGCAAATGAGATTGAAATCTCATATGGGCCAGTAGTCCAAGAAGAAGCTGTTGTTGATAAAACAACTCTTGTACCAGAACTCGTAGAGCCGTCAACAAAGCGAGCGAGGAGACCTAAAGACTTCGGAGATGACTTTGTCACCTATCATGTGGAAGTAGATCCGCTTACCTATGATGAGGCGATGAAGACCAGAGATGCTATCTTCTGGAAGGAGGCAGTGAATGACGAGTTTGACTCTATCACCTCCAATAACACATGGGTGTTGGTAGATCTACCTGAAGGAGAAAAGCCCATCGGATGTAAATGGATCTTCAAGAAGAAGATGAAGGCAGATGGAACTATTGACAAGTTCAAGGCCAGGCTGGTAGCCAAGGGATTTTCTCAGAAACAGGGGATAGGCTACTTTGACACGTACGCTCCAGTAGCTCGGATGACCACCATCAGGTAATCGCTCTAGCAGCTATACATAAGTTGGTGATACATCAGATGGATGTAAAGACAGTATTCCTGAATGGGGAGCTGATCGAAGAGATTTACATTCAACAGCCAGATGGATTTGTCGTCAAAGGTCTTGAAGACAAAGTCTGCAAGTTGGTGAAACCATTGTATGGTTTGAAGCAAGCTCCCAAGATGTGGCATGAGAAGTTTGACAAAATTATTAGGTCAAACGGCTACAGAGTCAGCGAGACGGACAAATGTGTTTACACAAAGTTCGCTGATGGAAGAGGAGTCATCGTTTGTCTGTACGTGGACGACATGCTAATCCTAGGGAAGGATAGGCTGTGTCACGGAGACAAAGAAGTTCCTCTCAACCAAATTCAGTATGAAGGACTTGGGGGATACAGAAGTCATCTTGGACAATAAAGATCATCCGGACAGACACTGGAGTAGCGCTGTCACAATCTCACTACATTGAGAAGATGCTCACACGCTATGGGTATAAGGATCTTCCAGGGATCGATACGCCATACAGGTGTGATCAGAAGCTGAAGCCAAACTCGAGGGAAAGCGTCAGGCTGCTGGAGTATTCTAGCATTATCGGAAGTTTGATGTACGCAACCACTGCCACAAGGCCTGACATAGCTTTCGCCGTGGGAATACTGAGTCGGTTCACAAACAACCCAGGGATTGAGCACTGGAAAGCTGTGAAGCGGATAATGAGATATCTCAAGAAGACTCAGACATATGTACTGCACTACAACGGATATCCGACAATAGTGGAAGGCTTCAGTGATGCTAGCTGGTGTTCAGAGGTGGAAAGCGAGAGATCCACATGTGGATATGTCTTTTGCTTGGGTGGAGCTGTTATATCGTGGAAATCGAAGAAGCAGACTATACTCTCTCGTTCCTCCATGGAATCTGAATTCTATGCACTTGAAACTGCAGCAGATGAAGCAGAATGGCTTCGGGAGCTCATGTATGATCTTCCAGTGGTTGTGGCTCAGATACCGACGATACCGATATACTGTGACAACCAGGCGACTGCGGCGGTGGCATCAAATGACCTCTTCAACGGGAAGAAGAGGACTGTGCGGTTGAAGCACAGGGCAGTACACGATCTTATCAAAAGAGGTGTGATTGCAGTGATTGATGTTCGGAGTCAGGAGAACATGGCAGACCCGTTCACAAAGGGCCTCAAGCGCCAGTTGGTGATGACACAGCTCGTAAAATGGGCTTGAAGGCATTCTGATAGTGTGTCTTTGTAATCCTAACATAAAGTTTTATGCTATTAGTTCAAAGAGAAATCTACTAGGCATCTAACTTTTGGTTCAAAGGAGGATCAATGACTGGGAAACTATCAGGTAACAGTGGGTACTTGTTCTCTGGAACATGGAAGGGATACAGACCCATAACCACTATTGTCTACTATGTATTTTCTACGAAAAAAATAGATCCTGTGGAAGGTTGGCTTAAACGCCTTAATGAGTTCTCAGGCAGAGTGAATGCCTGGTGTGCTTTACAGGAAGCACGGTAGAGCAGCACTACAAGGAGTGAAACTCCATGCTACAGTGGGATGACTCCACCATGAGGTTCCCAGGTCTGGGGTAATGCCTCGGCTTTGCAAGCCAAGTCATAGCGGCGTAGCACCGCAAATAGGCAGGTAGCCTAATGCTGTATGACGTAATTAAAGAGTTGTAGACAGCACTACAAAGGGGAGGATAGCCCCATGTTACAGTGGCACGACACCACGATGAGGTACCGAGATAGGGGTAAAGCCTCGGCCTTACAAGCCATGTCGTTGCGGCATAACATCGCAAGGAAGCCTTAGGCTTCATGCTGAGTAGATTGGCCCTAGAAAGAGGCTGAGACCTCATGCTACAGTAGTATGACACTACGATGAGGTTCCCAGGTAGGGGTAATGCCTCGGCTTTAGGCCATGTCATAGCGGCGTAGCACTGCAAGGAAGCGCACGGCTTCATGCCATGTCTCTTTAATAAATAATTCACCTATAGTGTATGGAAAGAGATATCAGGCCGTCTCTTGAGGGTAAACTTGTAGACGCCCAAAATTATACACTGAAACCAGGCTGGCACAGGGCCGTTAATGTGCAGCCAGAAGCACACGTAACTACATTTTGTCAGTGAGAAGAATTACAATTGTGGTGCAGAATTCAAGGCGTAGTCCATTCTTGTATCACATTGTTATTTAACCCATACGGGAAGATTCAAGTCGTCAGCGACATCTATCCTAATGCAAAATGGACAGTTGCTGTGGGGAACGCTCAACCCTGGACACATATATATGTTGTGATATGTGGGGGATTGTTGGTGCTTTTTTTACATGGAGAGAGTTTGCTCTCAACATGCCTTGTAAAAGTTTAGTCCCACATCGGAAATACACCATGAGTTATCTCAACATATATACTTGGTTGTGTTGTTGAGAGATGCACATGGGGTGGTAACCCTAAGGAGAGAACCATGTGGGTAATTTTACTAGGAGGTAAGAATAAGGCTCCAAGAATTAAGCATTAATGCTTTTGTCATTCTCTTGGATTAATTCCATTTGGAGCTAAGTCCCAAAGGGGCTTAGCGACTCGGACTCGGACTCGGACTCATGGGCTCATGGGCTCATGAGGCGTAATGTGGCATTTTGTTGGCGGCATGCGGTCTTATGCGGCATGCGGCTCATATGCGGCTCATATGCGGTCTTATGCGGCATGCGGCTCTTATGCGGCATGCGGCTCATATGCGGCCACATGCGGCCTCATGCAGCTCATGCGGTCCATGCGGCTCATGCGGTCCATGCGACACTTGCGGCCATGAGGCAATACGGCTCATGCGGCCAGGCTGCTGCTGTTGCCGCATGGAGGGCTCCGCTGACTGTGCAGGCTACAAGTCAGTTATGGAAAGACTGATTCAATGCGATTAATTCAGATCCACTTTTTGTGGGATTTGAATTAATTTCGTTGCTATCTTTGTGGGATTTGAATTAATTTCGTTGCTATCTTTGTGGGATTTGATTCAATCTTTCCATAACTTAAGAGGCGGTTAGGGTTTCACCCTCTCTCTATATATACTCTCTTCTGGCCTCCTTTGTGGGAACTACGAATTTTATAAGTCAGAAAAGAGAGAGAGAGGGAGCTGTTGCCGCCATTGCAAGTCCATCCGAGGAGTCAGAACATAGGTGACTTCGAGCGTTCCACAAGTTCTTCAACTTGCTGGTTCCTGAAAGCAATTCGTGTGGGACGAATCTTGCTTTGAGCAACGGTGTTTTGACACCCCAGCAACTTTTTTTCATCTCATCTTTCTCTAGATTATTGTAACTCGTTCTGTCCCAATTGCAACACGTTTGCAAGGAAGAACGAGAGATCTTCTCTTCTCTATTTCCCTCCTTCATATTGTAATTTGGCTATTTGGCTTTTTTGTATCATCGTAGATCTTGAGTTTGATCACTGCAAAAATTTTGTGTGACTCTCAGATCTCGATTACATCAGTTTTTCCATCTTTGATCAAGTCCCGGAAATAACATTTTCTCTTTTGCTGCCAATCACGACTGGTCATTGTCTTAGTTGATGTAGAAATGCCTTTACCGTGATCTCCAGTACAGTAGAAAGTCTGTGGCACAAACCATGAATATGATTGAAGGGGAGTCCACTAAAGTGTAGGCCAATTAAATCTACCTATGGACGTGTCTAGGCCCATTAAATCTACCTATGGACTTAAAAACACCTTGAATAGGTTTCAAAATTTTAGTGAGGCAAAATTAGATAATGGCTCCAGTTCTCATGCCAATCATGCTTTATTGGCTTAACATTTTTTTTTTTTTTTTTGAGAGAGAAAGGATGGGAGCAAGGAGAACCCAGCCAAATTTTATTAAAATTGAAGCAAATAAAGAGTATGAGTACATTGGACAACATATCATCTATATAAACATGATGTTCTAAAGTGTCATCTATATGGAGTGAACACACCTAAGTAACCATGCAATGTGGAGTTGATATTAAGTTATTGCAGTTCAAAATCATCCTGAGGCACCCCGGTTTCCAATCTTCATTTATCTATTTGTCCCTTGTGATGGAACAAGAACTCTATTCAAAGATGAAAATGAGACAAACTTTTGAATAAGATCATTCTCCTCCGAAGATACATCTTTGAAAGTTCTTTGGTTTCTCCAATCCCAAATGCATGAATAGACTTGTCTAAAAGAAGGATGTCAATGACATGAATAACACTCCTAAAATCCCTGGTCAACAACTAAGGCATTTTGATATGTAGCATGGAAGAAAATGGGAAAAGAATGTTCAAAAGAATCAGAACTCAACCATTTGTCTTTCCAGAATCTGATAGTAAAGTCATTGCCACACTTGAGAGTGATTCCCTCCATAAATTTGTCAACACCATTTAAAACGTCCATCCAAACAAAGAAAGTCCAAAAGAGGGTAAGATCGATAAATCCCAAAGAGACTTGTTCGGGTAATAATTAGCTTTAACATGTTTAGCTCATGGTTCATCACAACCTTTGACCATTTTCCATCTCAATTTTCACAAAAGGGCATATGATTAAATTGCCTCAAATAATAATTCTAAGGCCTGCTTCCTTGCTTATACAAACAAAATGTCACTTAACCACGCAACAAACATAAGGACATTATTGCTTCCTTTTCCATAGAAAAAACTCAAAATGTATCAACCTTCTTTATCATCCAACTTGGAGCCAAAAACATAAAATGCATATATAGTGTGGTAGGGATGATAAAACTGAGTTGATAAGGACCAATCTACCACCCCTTGAAAGAAGTTACCTTTTCCAATCTGCTAACTATCAAATTTTACAGTGATGGGTGCACCAACAAGGTTTGCAGAATCGGTATCGAAATCAGTATCAGACCCTTCCTTTTAGTATTGGGATCGGCAGTATCGGCGGTTTCGAATTGCCATATCAAATTTATTTATTTTTTGTAACGGAAAGAAAATAATTATTAATAAATTATTAAAATTTTAGAAAAAAAAAATATACATTTAGGCATAATTTTAAGTATTTCATATGTTGTTTCTAGTAGTTCTGAAATGGAATGAAATAGTAGTCACCATTGCCGATTATTTAACTCTGATAGATAAGTTTTCTTCTTTTACATGTTTTTACAATGTTACTATCATTTTACACCCTTGCTGATTGTTCTTTTTCGCTCAATTTTCTTTGCCGAATTGACTGGAGACGCCCAATGTCGGTATCAGTCAGTATCATTATCAGTCGGTATTTGATCGGTACATGCCAAAACGTATTAGTATCTGCCATATCGGACGATAACGCAAACTATGGGTACCAATCAGTCTTGTTGAGAGAGGAAGTCCCATGTATACAATTGGAAAATGTCCTTTCTTATAATTAAACCCAGAAGCCAAGGAGTAATGTAACTCATTAAATCCACCAATCGAGAGCAGTCTCATTTTAGAATAGTTTACTTTGAATCCAGAAGCTATCTCAAACATGTAAAATAGAAATTTAAGGATAGTCAATTGATCCAAGGAGGATTTACAAAATATTAAGGTATCATCTGCATAATGTTATTTGTTTAACATTATTTTTACAGGTTTTATTATCCTAATAGCTGCTTCCCTAGAGATAAGGATACTAGAGCACTCCGAGATCAACTATAGGCAACCTTTTTACCCTTGGCTTAGGAGCAGCTTACAAGACAACGGACCATGTCATTATCAACTACAGAGTCCAAGTACAGACTTGCGACAATGGAAGCCAAGGAAAGCAGTGGATTAATTACTATGATACCTGGTTACTCTATTGTGACAACCAGTCAGTCAGCTATATCTCTGATACAGAATCTGGTGTTGCGAACAAGAACATCTTGTAAAGACATTTTATGTTCATTATTGCTTCCTTACAGAAGGTTTTACAAAAAGAGATGGAAATAAAATTGATAAGACCAAATAGAAAACAGTAGAAATCAACATCAACAAACTCTGGTCTCAAAATTTTGTTTTCATTGAAAGAACCGCTAGGGATTTCAATTAAAGCAAGGAGTTATTGCTGAGGGCAGTGTTAAAGGGTCTACTCTATACTGCCCTCCTTTTCCGCCAACTTTCTAGAACCATTCCAATCAAAAACAACCAGAGCTGACAAACATTTTTTTTCTCGGTCCTCTAGATGCGTCTCCCTTTAAAGTTTCTAATTTCTAGAACCATCTAACAATTTTTGATGATACTGGCCTCATCAAGTATAGAAGGAGCATGAGCCCCCTCACTAGAGACATCAATTTTAGTAAGCTACGAATGGGTAGTAGTGGGTATTGCATGAGAAAACAATTTTTTGGCTATTTATTGCTTGTCCTTAAAGGGCTCTCTGGACTGTCTGGATAGAAGGAGAGGGAGGTGGGGACGTGGAAATACAAGTTGTACATATAAATGTATGGACTTTCACACCCTTGTCTCCTTCCAAAATGTGTTTGGATAGGAAGAGATGAAGATGGTGGGAAAGTGATAGTAGTTATAATACTAATATAATTAATTAATTATATAACAAATTTGATAAGTAACTATTACTATTAATTATTTAACTTTCTATAGATTAAGAATTAATACTTAATATCAACAAAATGATTTTATTCAATAATTATAATAGTTATTTAACAATCTCAACAATTATGCCTTATTTATAATTATTTTTTAATAACTAGTTATCTTAATTGCTTAATATTAACTGGCTTTAGAAGCTACATGACTGTAGAGAATAATTGTTATGTATTTTATTGATTGGCTACTCCACTACTTATAGGGATTCTAGCTCCTCTTCATACTACATTTTCCAATGTGGGACTAAATCCCTTATTAGTTCTCAACACTCCCCCTCAAGATGGGCGATAGATATTAATCATTCCCATCTTGTTACATAGCTTCGACAGACTTAATGAACTAAGACCCTTAGTCAGGCAGTCTGCCACTTGTTCTTCTGAACGAACATGATCAATCTTCAGTATCCCTTGTTCCAGCTTCTCTTTGATGAAGAATCGATCGATTTCGATGTGCTTCGTTCTGTCGTGCTGAACTGGATTGTTAGCTATACTTATTGCAGCTTGACTATCGCTCAGAAGACGTAACGGTGCTCCCTTGTCCAGCTTCAACTCTGTCAGCAACGCTTTCACCCACAACAACTTCGACACTCCTAAAGCCATTGCTCTGTATTCTGCTTCAGCTGTAGACCGTGCTACCACTGACTGTTTCTTGCTTCTCCATGAGACCAAGTTTCCTCCTATAAAGACACAATATTCCGTGGTAGACCTTCTATCGTCTATGTAGCTCGCCCAGTCTGCATCGCAGTATCCCTCAACTTCTATACATCCATTCTTCTTGAACTATAGCCCTTTTCCTGACGTCCCTTTCAGATATCTTAAGATCTGAAACATTACATCCATATGACTTGTTCTTGGATCATGTATGTAGCGACTTACAACACTCACCGCAAATGAGATATCAAGGCGAGTGTGCCCCAGATAAATCAATCTTCCTACAAGTCGTTGATATCTTTCACGATCAACTGGCTCTCCTGCTTCTGCTCCCAACTTGCACTTCTGGTCAATTGGAGTGACTGCTGCTTTGCATCCCAGCATCCCTGTCTCCTTCAGCAGATCTAGTGCGTATTTTCTCTGTGAGAGAACAATTTCTTGTTCGCCTTCACACACCTCGATACCTAGAAAGTACCTCATCGCTCCTAAATCCTTCACCTCAAACTCCTTCGCGAGTTTTGACTTCAGCTTAGCGATCTCGACTTCATCATTACCTGTGATTACTATATCATCCACGTATACAGCAAGTATAGTGATGTGGTCTCTTGCATGCTGAAAAAAGACCGTATGATCTGTATTTGCTTGATGGTATCCCATGCCTGTAACAGCCTTTATGAATCTGTCAAACCAGGCTCGAGGAGATTGCTTGAGTCCATATAGCGACTTCTTTAGTTTGCACACTTTTCTATGCGATGTCCCTCCGTCTGATTATGTAGCGTAGCACCCTAGCGGGAGTTTCATGTACACTTCTTCTTGTAGGTCCCCATGGAGAAAGGCATTCTTCACATCTAACTGGTATAGCTTCCACCCATAGTTTGCTGCAATGGAGACCAGAGTTCTTAAGGTGCTCATTTTCGCTACTGGAGCAAACGTCTCATCATAGTCGATGCCATATAATTGTGTGTATCCTTTTGCAACCAACCTTGCCTTGTATCGTTCCACTTTTCCTTCTGACGTCTCCTTTACTGTGTACACCCATTTGCATCCTACAGTTTTCTTTCCTTTGGGTAATGGAACCAGCTTCCACGTCTTATTTTCTCCAATGCCCCAAGTTCTTCCATCATTGCAGCTTTCTACCTTGGACCTTTCTTTGCTTCCTGCCAACTTTTGGGCAACGAAGTAGAGTCTAATGATGCAATGAAGGCTCGATAATTCGAAGAAATGTTAGAATAAGACAGGTAGTTGGCAATATCATGTTCATAATCATCAAAATGAGTAGGAGCCTTACCCGCATTGATGCGAGAAGATCTCCTTAAGGGAGCAATAGGTGGTGGAGAGATCATACCATCAGAGTCAGAGAGATCCGCATCAGAATCAGATTGATTCAGTGTGGGGGCAACATCTTCAAGAGTTGGAGCAGGAGTAGACGAGGGACTTGGTACAGTAGGCACAGGGCACGGTACAGGCACAGTACTGGACTTCTGCTGTCTCCTTCTGTAGACTTGGAGCTCCTTTGCCATTGTCTGCTGCTCCCCCTGTTTAACATATGTATCTTCTTCATCTTCTGTATCGGAGTCACTGCTTTTTTCCCCTGTCGTCCAATTTTTTACGACCGGGCATGGGACCGATCCGACCACCACAGATGGGCTTATTTTCTCCCCCTCACATCTAACACCCTCTGTGTTAGATGTGTCACCAAACGCTGAACCGTCATCCGAACCATAATATGGTTCCAGTTCTCTGAATGTAACGTCCATGCTTACAAACATCTTCCGCTCAACTGGGCTCCAACATGTGTATCCCTTCTGAGTTGCCGTGTACCCAACAAAGACACATTTAACCGCTCTAGGATCCAGTTTGTCAACTCCTGGCCTATTATCTTGGACAAAACATACAGACCCAAATACTTTCGGTGGAACAGTGTACGTGGTTGCACCAGTAAGCATCTCCAACGGTGTCTTCCAGTCAAATACCTGAGATGGCATTCTGTTGATGAGATAAGAGGCCGTTAACACCGCCTGCCCCCATAAGTGTTTCGGGACATTCATAGCCAGCATCATCGTCCGTGCGACCTCCAGCAGGTGTCTGTTCTTATGTTCGGCCACACCATTTTGTGCCGGTGTATAGGCACATAAAGTTTGGTGTAGTATTCCATGAGTGGATAAATACTCAACAACCTTCTTATTTGTATACTCTGTTCTATTGTCAGACCGTAAGCACTTAATTTTAGTGCCATATTGTGTTTCTACCCGGTGATGAAAGTCTCGAAACGCCTCAAAGACATCACTTTTATTCTTCATAAGGTAGACCCATGTCACGCGAGTATAACAATCAATAAAAGTGACGAACCATCGAAAACCGTTAATACCTGTTGTAGGATAAAGGACCCATACGTCCGAATATTTCATATCAAATACAGTTGAACTTCTATTTCCTGAACTCACATACGTGCTTCTGGTATGTTTACCCAACTCACATGCATTACAAAATAACTTCTCTTTATTAGTCCTTTGGTATAAGGACGGATACATGCGACTAATAATTTTAAAAGAAGAATGACCGACATACTGGTGGTGGAGTAGCAATTCATCTTCTACACTGCACCGTGAATCTTTCGGTGGTGTATCTGCTACCAAAGATGCCAATGCTTTGTCCAATCCAGTCTTGTCCAAGTACCACAGCCCCTTATGTCATGTGCCAGTTCCTAGTCATCGTCCTGTCCCCTTCTCCTGAAAAGTCACTGTAGGAATGTCAAAGGAAACAGTACAGTTAAGATCAAAAATAATGGCACTAATAGAAAGAAGGTTGACAGGAAAAGACGAAGCATGTAAGACATTGGTGAGAGTCAGAGAAGGGACGCATGCGACAATGTCTTTACCCATGACAGGGCTGGAGTTACCATCAGCAGTCTAAATGCTCTCCGGCGTCGGTAGGTGAGTATAGTCCTGGAACTCACCGCGGGACCCCGTGACATGGCGAGATGCCCCAGAGTCCATAATCCAACCTGGTTGGTGGACAGCGGCTGCAAGAGCACGCGCAGGAATACTTGTGTTGGTTTGGGCACAGCAAGTGATGTGATCCCCCGAGGTAGATGACGTCCCATGACTGCCGTCCGAACCCAGCTTCGTGCTGCGAAACTTCGCGAGGAACTCCTTCTCAAGAGGGGTTAACTCAGCCAGGTGATTTTCTTCCCCTTCCTCCGCCAGATTAGCTTTGTGTCCTCCAGAATAATTTCCTCTTCTACCAGCATAACCGCCTCTACCACCTCGACGTCCTCCGCGGCCCCGTCCACGATCACTCGACTGACTTTGTAGGGGTTTTGGACAAAATCTGATGTAATGTCCTGAGTCACCACAGTTGTGGCAAACACCGGCCACAGGAGGCTGATTGAAGGCGGCAAGGGCAGACTTGTCAACAGCGGCTTGCTCCCCCGGGAAATAGCCCTTGTTGGGCAGCAACTTCAATCGAGCCTCTTCTTGTGCCATGGCAGCTATGGCTTCTTCTAAGGTTGGAAGCATGGGCTGTGCTAGGAGTACATTCCTTCTATGCTCAAACACAGGGTTAAGATCCTTCAAGAACTTCATCATCCGTTGTCGCGAAATATAATCCAAGAACTTTTGGAAATGTTTCGCAAATGCTGGTTCAAATTGTGCATCTTCTATCCCAAGAGGATCATAGTGATCCAGATCAGACCAGTACTTCTTCAATAGTACTGCATACTCAAAGATGGTACGGTCGTCCTGGGCCACCCTATCAAGTTCATCCTGCAGTTGGAAGACCCGCATAGGATTGCCTGAGCCTGAGTACATATCCTTCAAAGTCCGCCAAATATCAGCAGCAGCCTCCATCGCCTCTACATTGCCCGACACCTGGTCGGTCAAGGAGGCTATCAACCATCCAGCCACAACATTGTTGACAATTTTCCAAATAGCAAACTCCTTTGAGGAGGGATCATCTGGCGCCTTGGTTTGGCCATTGATGTAGCCAACCAATCCTCATCCCTTCAGCGTCCGCATTGCCTGCCGTGACCATTTCAAGTAGTTAGACGTTCCCTCCAACTTCGTCTCCAGCTTGTCCAGCTTTCCCATTTTGTAGGGTGACGGATCTACATCAGTATGGATCACACGTGGGGTTGCCTCGGTTAATTTCTTTGATAAAATATCATCAACTAAGGCCTTCATCTCTTCTGCTGTCAGTTTACCACTGATCGAATCCATGGCGTCTTCAACTGTGATTCGTCGTCGTCGTCTTCGTTGGCTTCATCGTCGTCGTCTTCGTCGGCTTCGTCGTCGTCGTTTTTATATAAAGTCTTCAACAGAGACCTTACGAATGCACGGTTAACGTGGCCAACACCGGCGCGCGCATGTAGATCCTAATTTGCAGATCGAGAACGAAAAAACAAAAAAAAAACATTTTGTAATTCCGGAGGGCGTAATCTAGGAACAGATGGTGCAAATAAAGCATTTGACGTCCATCCGTCTTCGAATAACCGCCCACATAATCTCTCACGCAAATTAGGGTTTTTTTCGAATAAAAAGGGGGGTCCGACGGCGGCAGCGGGGGGGGGGGAGGGGGGGCGGGCGTCGGGGCGGCAGGGGCGGTCGCCGGGGGGGGTGGGGGCAGGGGGGCGTCGGAGGGGGGGAGGGGCAGGGAGGGGGGGTAGTCGGCGGCAGGGGGCGTCGGGGCAGCAGGGGGGAGCGGCAGCAGGGGGCGTCGGGGGGGGGGGGGCAGGGGGGGCGTCGGCGGCATGGGAGGTTTGCCGGGTTTGGGAAGGGGTGGAAATTTTTTTTTGTGGTTATGGCTCTGATACCATGTAGAGAATAATTGTTATGTATTTTATTGATTGGCTACTCCACTACTTATAGGGAGTCTAGCTCCTCTTCATACTACATTTTCCAATGTTGGACTAAATCCCTTATTAGTTCTCAATAATGACATTAATTAAATATCTTAATTATTTTTTAAGAATAATAGATTACTTAACTTTAGTTAATTAATTTACTAAGTAACATATAATTACTTATTTATTAGTATTATTTAGTTAATACTATTTATTGTTTTTTTACAGACATTAGTTTAATTATCTTGACTGCTTAATAATAGATAAGTGTTCATAATTACCTAGTATTAATTGAGCATCTTAATTATTAAGTTGTTAATATCTCACTAATTAGTTATTAAAGAATATTACTACTTAGTTAAATAATTAAGAAAAACAAAAAATAACTCATCTTCCATTCCACATCATGTAAAAAGAAATAAGTTGTTGAGAAATGGGGAGACAAAAGGAGGGGGCATGACCTAGAAAGTAATAATGCACTTCCAGTTGTGAATGGTGAGAAATGGGGGGGGGGAACAAAAGAAAGGGACATAAACTAGAAAGTAACGTGAGACTCCCATTGGAAAAATTATCCTCCACTTTCCAACCTCTTATTCACCTACATATATCCAAATAGACCCTTGAAAAGTGAGATTGCAGTATCTAATGAAGTGCAAGGGCAGGTTTGCTGTCCTAGTGCTCCTTTGGTTGTGAGAACAAGGGGCTGGTGCAGTAAGTGTGTTGTATAATGGAACTATGAAAAGTGAGAGTGCTCCTCTTATTCACCTACATATATCCAAACAGACCCTAAATGGAACTATGAAAAGTGAGAGTGCAGTATCTAATGAAGTGCAAGGGCAGGTTTGCTGTCCTAGTGCTCCTTTGGTTGTGAGAACAAGGGGCTGGTGCAGTAAGTGTGTTGTATAATGGAACTATGAAAAGTGAGAGTGCTCCTCTTATTCACCTACATATATCCAAACAGACCCTAAATGGAACTATAAAAAGTGAGAGTGCAGTATCTAATGAAGTGCAAGGGCAGGTTTGCTGTCCTAGTGCTCCTTTGGTTGTGAGAACAAAGGGCTGGTGCAGTAAGTGTGTTGTATAATGGAACTATGAAAAGTGAGAGTGCTCCTCTTATTCACCTACATATATCCAAACAGACCCTAAATGGAACTATGAAAAGTGAGAGTGCAGTATCTAATGAAGTGCAAGGGCAGGTTTGCTGTCCTAGTGCTCCTTTGGTTGTGAGAACAAGGGGCTGGTGCAGTAAGTGTGTTGTATAATGGAACTATGAAAAGTGAGAGTGCTCCTCTTATTCACCTACATATATCCAAACAGACCCTAAATGGAACTATGAAAAGTGAGAGTGCAGTATCTAATGAAGTGCAAGGGCAGGTTTACTGTCCTAGTGCTCCTTTGGTTGTGAGAACAAGGGGCTGGTGCAGTAAGTGTGTTGTATAATGCCAACCAAAGTTTCTTCGCATGTTGCTTGTAGGTTTAGGAGAAGGTTCTCTCTTTCTCTCCCAGACTTGTACTCGATACAAAAGGAGGATACGGTGGTTATTTACCTGAATGCTAAACTGTTAGAGATGCCTAGGTTTAGTTCTACATCGGGTGGGAGATTTGCTTCCCTCCCATATCTCTGTATATATATCCCTGACCTCCGGCCCAATAGAACATTGATTCCACATATTTTTAGAACGAGTCTTGTAACTAATCTGAAAGACCAGTTACAAGGGAATACAAATTTGAAACTAGTTTTCTATAGTTTTTTTTTAGTTGGTATTATGGAGGACTTTGGGACCTTTTCTTACTTGTCGATAGGGGAAATCGTTATTATGTGATATTTGTTGATGATTGTACCTGACACCGGAACGTACAGGAACGAGAAGAAAAGAAGCCATGTATTAAAAAAAATGGTCCACCTTAAGGATTCCACATAAAGGAAAACTAAGTAGGAGAAGAATTCCAACTCCATCTCTAAAACTAACTTAATATCATTTTCATCATCTTCATGACAAGTTATACAATTAAAAAAAAATCATGCATATGGACTAAATGCAAATGAATGTCACATTTTTTTATCTTCCTAATATGAAAGCAAAGTAACTAATGCAAATGTCTATGACAACAACTTGTAACTTCCAAACTGATATGAAGCAACCAAAAAATAATTTTTTCGGCAACTTTGTATCATTCTCCTCCACTTGGAAAGAAGTCGTCCGCGAGTTTAAGTTCGCCGTGATATGGTAGGAGATCAACTACATTAAAAGTCGTTGGCACTCTATAGTCACCCGCTAACTCAATCTTATATGTCTTTTCTCCAATTCATCAAAGAACCTTGAATGGGTCATCTATACTAGGTTTGAGTTTGTCATGACAACCAAGCGGGAAGCGCTTGGTGCGAAGATGAATCCATACATAAGTCTCCTTTGATTCTCCAAGCTTGCATAACAATCGTTTTGTTAAGAGAATATCAACTTACTCTTGTAGCTTTTCATTCTCCTTGGGACTAATGTGATCTGCCAACTTATCGGAAAAAAAACAGACCGAGATCGAGAGAAGTACCGTCTATTTCTTTGATTACACTTTTCTTTAATAACCTTCTCAAGTGAATTTCCATCTCTATATATAGATAAAGGATGGCCTACAATTGCTAACCATAATTTGTTGGAAATAAAACTAATTAATTACTAATAATATCTTTCCTTGCAAGGGAAGATATTTGTTAGCAATACCTTCTTTGAAAGGAAATTAATTATTAATAACTAATAATATCCTTCCTTGAAAGGGAAAATATTATTAGCAATATCTTCTTTGAAAGAAAACTAATTATTGCTAATATTATTAATAATATTGCCAAGTAGTGCCACCGGCTAGGTCTGGGGAACCCTAGCCGGATCTTGTGTATCTTTCTTCTTGGCCGGTCCATGTGAGTAACGGGTAAAAGTTCGCCCGAACCGACCCGTAACAGAGTTGGATCATTAAATTGGTAGTTATAGTATCAAATGAATGAGCCTCCAGTTTTAACATGTCACTTTCCAAAGTGGATCAATGGTGGATTGACAATATATAATTCATTGTGTTCATCTATGTTGCACGAACACGAAAAATGGTGTTCATATTGTATCATATATTGTACCATGTTTGTAATTGTATCTGTGTTCGTATTCGTGCATAGGTGATTACAATATACATATTTGAAAAATGCTTGAATCTCATACCCGTATCATGTCCTTATTCGTGTATGTGCTCGTACAACATAGGTATTCATATATGGAGCACAAAATATTGGCATGTTCTTTAGCTTGGTTTATGTTGAGAAGTTGGTTCAACTTAATGGACTTAAGTTCATTAAAATGGTGGAGACTGCATATTTATAGATAAGGGTGTGCTCTCCTTATGTTTTTCCAATGTGGGATTAAAACTAAGAGCAAAACTAGAAAGGCTCTAGACCATACAAAAAATAAGAACTAACTACATCCAGCGCAAGTTAGAAAGTAGATGTTAAGAGCTCCAAGCTTGGACACGAAGTGAAGATAAAAGTGGAAGCGGCAAGACAGGACCTTGGTGAGGATGTTGGCGATATGTGATTAGAACTGAACCTCACGAAGCTCGACCTTCTCCCAAATGAAGTGATAATCAACCTCAATATGTTTGGTATGCTCATGTAATACTGGATTTTCAACAATATGAATAGTTGTCTGGTTATCACATAGAAAACCACATGAGAGGAAGGAGCAAACCAAAATTTGTAAGCAAACTCTTCAACCATATTAGTTCGAAAACAGCATAGGTCATCAGCGAAGTATTGCAAAAGTCGGGTTGGAAGTCGGCCTCTGCCAACTCGATTAGGGAGCTAGTCGGCAAAGAAATTGTGGAAAGGAATAATCGAGCCTAGTCGGCCGACTAGGCGGCTAGGTGGGCCTAGTAGGCCGACTAAGCGGCTAGGTGGGACTAGTCGGCCGACTAGGCCTTCAGTTCCAAAAAAACAGATAAAGGAGATCAAAATCCGACCCAAAATTTCGTCGGTGCATATCTGCTATTGTGTCGCCATTGTCGGTCGATCTTCTCGAGCACCGCATTCTCCTCGAGCGACGACTGCTTTGAGTCGAGTCCGCCGTCGGAGACGACGATCTCCGGCGTCTGACGCGGGAGCCGACCTCGAACTGCTTCCCGAACGACGCGCCGACTATTGGTCAAAGATTTTCGTCGGTGTTTCCTCTTCGGATTCTGAGCGTGACTTCCTCTTTGCTTTTTCGCTCGATTCTCTATTCTTGAAAGTAGAGAGAAGTAACTTTTCTCTCATTAATTTGACTATTGGTGTTCAATGCTAGTGTTTAATGTATTTTAAAAACATTAATTGATGAATGTGGAAAGTATAGGGAAAAGTGAATTGATTTTGGGCATAGTATAGAGTTGGGCCGTAACTTTTTAATTAAAATCAGAGAAATTGGTTAGGCTTCCATTGGGCCTTAAAACCTTTAATAAGAACTAAACCAATATTTGGGCTTGAAAGCTATAAACTATGTATTTTTAATAGGATTTGGGCCAGGGAGGAATGTTAAGAAGCTTGACAGAGGGCCTAAACAATATATAAAAATGAATAGAAATCCATAAAATAAAAGGTAAATCAATAAGTAAAAGATTTTCACACACATATACACATAATTTTAAAAAAAAAACTCAAAATGATTAATCCGACTAGTCCCTGACTTGTTTTCGATTAATCCGATTAATTTTTAGTTCCCGCGATCCAACTAGCGACCGACTAGCAATTTTACAACATTGACAGCAATACTCAGCTTTGGCAGAAGAATAGGCAACAACAATCTACTTCTTGCTTCGCCAAGTCACAAGGTTGTCGCCAAACTAAATGTAGAAACCACTCGTAGAACATTGGTCATCTACTGAACCCACATAATCAGCATCAGCATAGGCGGTCAAGAAGAGTGAGAGAGGAAGACTGCACGAGTTCCTGACTAGGAGACTTCTTCAGGTATAGCGAAGAATATGCTCAATAGCCTAAAGATGAGATACCTGAAGAGAATGCATATATTAACTCACGGTACTCACAGCAAAGAAAATGTTTGAGCGAGTGACAGTCAGCTTCCTAACAAGAAGTTGATAGTAATCACATTCGGGTAGCAACGAGTCAGAAGAAGAAGAAGTAGAGAAAAGCTTCATATTCACATTCATATGAATATCAACTGACTTACACCCAAATAACTAATATCATGGAGAAAATTCATACAATACTTCTGCTAAGATGACATAAGGGAATCACCACGTCTAGCAACCTCTATTCCAAAGAAATACCAAAGGAAACCCAAATCCTTGATATGAGAATGAGAAAATTGTTCTTTGATCATAGATATCTTGGCAATATCGTTACCAGTAACAAGAATATCATCAACATAAACCAAGAAAATCATTGTCCCATATTGTGGGCGATGGGTAAATGAAAAAAGTCAACAGTGCTCTGAGTAAAACCAATCGCCTGAACCAGCGTAAACCATCTGATCGAATTTGTCAAACCAAGCACAAGGATACTCTTGGGACCATAAATAGACTTGTGAAAATGTGGCACAAGAGACTCCCATGCAGACTCATAGATAGGAGGTTACTACATGTACACAATCTTAGCCAAATCACTATCGAAAAAAGCATTTTTGACATCCAATTGATGTAAGGGCCAACCACGGTGTACCGAAAAAGAAACCGACACAAACAATGTTAAGCTTAGAAACGCGAGAAAAGGCTCTCTATAAATCCCATATTGTTGAGTAAATCCTCGAGCAATAACTCGTGCTTTCAAGTGCTCAATAAAACCATCTAGTTTATGCTTAACGGTAGACACCCATTGACAATTAACACCAAAGTAACCAGGTAGGAGAGTTACCAAATCCCAAGTACCATTAGACCAAAGGACCTTCATTTCTTCATCCATGACAATCCTTCACCCTGGATACTAGAGTACCTCTTGTATAGAAAATGGTGTGAAAACAAAAGAAAAGAGAACAAATAAACTTGTATAGTAGAGAAGTCAAACGATGGTAAGAAACAAAATTAAAAATATGAACATAGTACATAAACATTGTTTATTATGAAGTGCAATAGGATGAACATCCATAGCAAGGACATAATCAGTATCGACAGGTGGTCTTGGAGTATCTTACCAAAACTTATGTTTACACCCATGGTTAGGTGGTGTTGGTAGTGGTACTAGTGGTATAGTGGAGGAAGTATATGGTGATGGTAGCAAAGATAGGCTATTAACATGAACACAGAGACATGGAGACTCTGGTGGGGTGGTGAGATAGTGGGCAAAGAAGGAATGAAAGGTTGGTCCTTAAGAAAAGTGACATCAGCCCATGTAACAAATTTTTGATCTGAAGAGGAATTAACAGACATTCTTTATGTATACAAGATAGCCAACAAATAGATACTTGGTTGGACGGGGAGCCAATTTATAAAACGGCGGACCAAGATGATGAAAGCTAGTACATGTAAAAAAAAACTCGAGGAAACATCGAAAATGGTTGCGAGGAAGGAAAGATAATAGACTAAGGAGATTTGTAGTTGAAAATTGTGGAAGGCATACGGTTAATGAATAACAAGCAGTGGTATGACAAAGTTCCAGTAGATTTTTGGAACATTCATATGAGTTTTACGTTCAGCTACATCATTTTGTTGTAGAGTATAAGAGTAGAAAGTCAAATAAATGACACAATGTGAAGCACAGGTATCCTGAAAATTGTTAGTCCCGGAGCTTGATCAAAGATGGAAAAACAGATGCAATCGAGATCTGAGATGTCCCACAAAACTTTGCAGAGAGCAAACTCAAGATCTACGATGGTATAAAAAATCAAATAGCCAAATTACAATCTGAAGGAGGGAAAAAGAGAAGAGAAGATCTCTCGTTCTTCCTTGCAAACGTGTTGCAATTGGGACAGAACGAGTTACAATAAACTAGAGAGAGATGAGAAGAAGAACAATGCTGGGGTGTCAAAACACCGTTGCTCAAAGCAAGATTCGCCCCACACGATCTGCTTCCAGGAACCAGCAAGTTGAAGAACTTGTGGAACGCTCGAAGTCACCTCTGTTCTGACTCCTCGGATGGACTTGCAATGGCGGCAGCAACTCTCTCTCTCTTTCTCCTTTTCTGACTTATATTTTTCGTAGTACTCACAAAGGAGGCCAGAAGAGAGTATTTATAGAGAGAGGGGGGAAACCCTAGCCGCCTCTTCAGTTATGGAAAGATTGAATCAAATCACTAAAAGATAGCAACGAATTAATTCTAATCCCACAAAGATAGGAACTGAATTAATTCAAATCCCACAAAGATAGTAACGAAATTAATTCAAATCCCACAAAGATAGGATCTGAATTAATCGCATTGATTCACCCTTTCCATAACCGATTTGAAATCTGCACAGTCAGCGTAGCCCTCCATGCGGCAGCAGCAGCAGCAGCCTGGCCGCATGGACCGCTTGGGCCGCATGGACCGTATGTGCCGCATGAGCCGCATGGACCGCATGAGCCGCATGGACCGCATGGACCGCATGAGCCGTATGAGCCGCATGGACCGCATGAGCCGCATGGCCGCATGAACCGCATGAACCTCATGGCCGCATGAGCCGCATGAGCCCGCATATGAGCCGCATGCCGCATAAGACCGCATGTCTGCTGACGTGCTAAGTGCAAAGTGCGCCAATAAAACGCCACATTACGCCTCATGAGCCCATGAGCCCGAGGGACCGCTTGGGCCGCATGGACCGTATGTGCCGCATGGACCGCTTGGGCCGCATGGACCGTCAGCGTAGCCCTCCATGCGGCAGTCAGCAGCAGCAGCCTGCATGGACCGCATGGACCGCTTGGGCCGCATGGACCGTATGTGCCGCATGAGCCGCATGGACCGCATGAGCCGCATGGACCGCATGGACCGCATGAGCCGCATGAGCCGCATGGACCGCATGAGCCGCATGGCCGCATGAACCGCATGAACCTCATGGCCGCATGAGCCGCATGAGCCGCATGCCGCATAAGACCGCATGTCTGCTGACGTGCTAAGTGCAAAGTGCGCCAACAAAATGCCACATTACGCCTCATGAGCCCATGAGCCCGAGTCCGAGTCCGAGTCCGAGTCCGAGTCGCTAAGCCCCTTTGGGACTTAGCTCCAAGTGGAATTAATCCAAGAGAAAGACAAAAGCATTAATGCTTAATCCTTGGAGCCTTATTCTTACCTCCTAGTAAAATCACCCACATGGTTCCCTCCTTAGGGTCACCACCCCATGTGCATCTCTCAACAACACACCCAAGTATATATGTTGAGATAACTCATGGTGCTTTTCCAATGTGGGACTAAAATTTTACAAGGCATGTTGAGAGCAAGCTCTCTCCATGTAAATAAAGCACCAACAATCCCCCACATATCACAACATATATATATGTGTCCAGGGTCGAGCGTTCCCCACAGTAACTGTCCATTTTGCATTAGGATAGATGTCGCTGACGACTTGAATCTTCCCGCATGGGTTAAATAACAATGTGATACAAGAATGGACTACGCCTTGAATTCTGCACCACAATTGTAATTCTTCCCACTCACAAAGTGTAGTTACGTGTGCTTCTGGCTGCACATTAAAGGCCCTGTGCCAGCCTGGTTTCAGTGTATAATTTTGGGCGTCTACAAGTTTACCCTCAAGAGACGGCCTGATATCTCTTTTCATACACTATAGGTGAGTTCTTTATTAAAGAGATATAGCATGAAGCCTTGCGCTTCCTTGCGGTGCTACGCCGCTATGACATGGCCTGAAGCCGAGGCATTACCCCTACCTGGGAACCTCATCGTAGTGTCATACTACTGTAGCATGAGGTCACAAGCCTCTTTGTAGTGCCAAACTACCCAGCATGAAGCCTAAGGCTTCCTTGCGGTGTTATGCCGTAACGATATGGCTTGCAATGTCGAGGCTTTACCCCTACCTGGGTACCTCATCGTGGTGTCGTGCCACTGTAACATGGGGCCATCCTCCCCTTTGTAGTGCTGTCTACAACTCTTTAATTACGTCATACAGCATTAGGCTACCTGCCTATTTGCGGTGCTACGCCGCTATGACTTGGCTTGCAAAGCCGAGGCATTACCCCTACCTGGGAACCTCATGGTGGAGTCATCCCACTGTAGCATGGAGTTTCACTCCTTGTAGTGCTGCTCTACCGTGCTTCCTGTAAAGCACACCAGACATTCACTCTGCCTGAGAACTCATTAAGGCGTTTAAGCCAACCTTCCACAGGATTTGTTTTTCCGCAGAAAAATACATAGTAGACAACAGTGGTTATGGGTCCGTATCCCTTCCATGTTCCAGAGAACAAGTACCCACTGTTACCTGATAGTTTCCCAGTCAGTGATCCTCCTTTGAACCAAAAGTTAGATGCCTAGTAGATTTCTCTTTGAACTAATAGCATAAAACTTTATGGTAGGATTACAAAGACACACTATCAGAATGCCTTCAAGCCCATTTTACAAGCTGTGTCATCGACCAACTGGCGCTTGAGGCCCTTTGTGAACGGATCTGCCAGGTTCTCCTGACTCCGAACATCAACCACTGCAATTATACCTCTTTTGATAAGATCGTGTACTGCCCTGTGCTTCAACCGCACAGTCCTCTTCTTCCCATTGAAGAGGTCATTTGATGCCACCGCCGCAGTCGCCTGGTTGTCACAGTATATCGGTATCGCCGGTATCTGAGCCCCAACCACTGGAAGATCATACATGAGCTCCCGAAGCCATTCTGCTTCATCTGCTGCAGTTTCAAGTGCATAGAATTCAGATTCCATGGAGGAACGAGAGAGTATAGTCTGCTTCTTCGACTTCCACGATATAGCAGCTCCACCCAAGGAAAAGACATATCCACCTGTGGATCTCTCGCTTTCCACCTCTGAACACCAGCTAGCATCACTGAAGCCTTCCACTACTGTCGGATACCCGTTGTAGTGCAGTGCATATGTCTGAGTCTTCTTGAGATATCTCATTACTCGCTTCACAGCTTTCCAATGCTCAACCCCTGGGTTGCTTGTGAACCGACTCAGCATTCCCACGGCGAAAGCTATGTCAGGCCTTGTGGCAGTAGTTGCGTACATCAAACTTCCGATAACGCTAGAATACTCCAGCTGCCTGACGCTTTCCCTCGAGTTTGGCTTCAGCTTCTGATCACACCTGTATGGCGTATCGATCCCTGGAAGATCCTTATACCCATAGCGTGTGAGCATCTTCTCAATATAGTGAGATTGTAACAACGCTACTCCAGTGTCTGTCCGGATGATCTTTATGCCCAAGATGACATCTGCATCCCTCAAGTCCTTCATACTGAACTTGGTTGAGAGGAACTTCTTTGTCTCTGTGACACAGCCTATATCCGTACCTAGGATTAGCATGTCGTCCACGTACAGACAAACGATGACTCCTCTTCCATCAGCGAACTTTGCGTAAACACATTTGTCCGTCTCGCTGACTCTGTAGCCGTTTGACCTAATAACTTTGTCAAACTTCTCATGCCACATCTTGGGAGCTTGCTTCAAACCATATAATGATTTCACCAACTTGCAGACTTTGTCTTCAAGACCTTTGACGACAAATCCATCTGGCTGTTGCATGTAAATCTCTTCGGTCAGCTCCCCATTCAGGAACGCTGTCTTTACATCCATCTGATGTATCACCAACTTATGTATAGCTGCTAGAGCGATTAACATCCTGATGGTGGTCATCCGAGCTACTGGAGCATACGTGTCGAAGTAGTCTATCCCCTGTTTCTGAGAAAATCCCTTGGCGACCAGCCTGGCCTTGAACTTGTCAATAGTTCCATCTGCCTTCATCTTCTTCTTGAAGATCTATTTACATCCAATAGGCTTTTCTCCTTCAGGTAGATCTACCAACACCCATGTGTTATTGGAGGTGATAGAGTCAAACTCGTCATTCACTGCTTCCTTCCAGAAGATAGCATCTCTGGTCTTCATCGCCTCATCATAGGTAAGCGGATCTGCTTCCACATGATAGGTGACAAAGTCATCTCCGAAATCTTTCGGTCTCCTCGCTCGCTTAGCTGACGGCTCGGCGAGTTCTGGTGCAAGAGTTGTTTCATCAACAACAGCTTCTTCTTGGACTACTGGCTCGTATGAGATTTCAGTCTCATTAGTACCTACATCATTTTCCGAAATGTCCGAAAGAACAATGTTTTTGTCTTTTGCGAACTTGTCTTCAAAGTATTCAGCATCGCGAGATTCGATAATATGATTTGATTCAATATCAAGAAATCTCCGAGCATCACTCTTCTCGGCATACCCCAAGAAGATAGCCTTCGTAGTCCTTGTCCCCAGCTTCTGAATCTTCAGATCTGGAAGCTTCACATACGCCAAATACCCCCACACTCGAATGACATTCAAGTTGGGTCTGACTTTGAACCAGAGTTCATGAGGAGTTACGTCCGAAGTTGCATATGGCACTCTATTCAGAATGAAAGTGGCCGTTAATGCAGCTTCTCCCCAGTAGCATTTTGGAAGACCTGCAGTGAGCAGCATGGAATTCATCATTTCTGTTAATGTCCAGTTCTTCCTCTCTGCTACTCCGTTGGATTGAGGAGAATATGGAGCAGTAGTCTCGCATATGATTCCATGTTCTTTGCAGAACGATGCGAATTCATGAGACCTGTACTCCCCACCTCGATCACTTCTCAACCTCTTGAGTTGTTGTCCGGTCTGCCGTTCAGCTTCGGCCCTGAACTCTCTGAACTTCTCGAAAGCTTCGTCTTTGGACTTGAGCAAGTAGACGAACGCGTATTTTGAGAAGTCGTCGATGAAGGTTATGAAATACTTCATCCCGGCCTTCGTGGAGAAATGTTTGAAGTCACAGATATCGGAGTGCACCAACTCCAGAAGATCTGTGCTTCGATTGACCCGATGAAAGGGTTTCCTTGTGATCTTCGTCTGAGCACACACTTCACACTTCTCCACCTTACCCCCACATTTGGAGATAAGTCCTAGACTAGACATTTTGTTGATTCTTTTACTATGAACATGTCCTAGTCTCTTATGCCACAACTCAAGAGAATAACCAGAAAATGCAACTGCATTAATGTCATCAAACTGGTTGACAAGCTGAATTTTAAACATTCCTTCGGTTTGATAAGCCTTCCCGAAGTATGTTCCTTTCTTGGACATAACCATCTGACCAGCGTTGATGTCCATCCTCAAGCCTGCGTTGCAGAGCAGGCTCCCAGAGATTAGGTTCTTGGCAATCGCAGGAACATGCTTCACTCCTTGAAGCGTCAGAGTGTTCCCAGAAGTGAGTTTCAGCTCCACAGTCCCAATCCCAAGTACTTCAGCTTGGGCCTGGTTCGCCATGACAACTTTCTCAGATGTCGGCTGGTACGTGACGAACCATTCCTTGTCAGAACAGACATGGCAAGTCGCACCAGTGTCTATCCACCAGTTAGAGTCAACCCCCACAGTTGTGACCTGTCCGATCATAGCAACAATGTTAGAAACCAATGAAACCTTATTAGGCTCACCTTTCTCTGATTGTTTAGGCTTAGATCTGCATTCACTCTTCTAGTGGCCTTTTTTGCCACAATTGTAACAAGTCACGTGGGACTTAGTCTTCTGTTGCTTGAATGAAGGACCCTTCACTTTTAGATTAGTGAAGTCCTTCTTCTTGGGATGAGAAGCCGCCTGCTTCCCCTTGGAATCTCTCGTCTGCACGAGATTGGCTTTAGCCAACTGTTTGGACAGAGTGTCCACCTTCTGTTGAGAACGCATCTCATCCTCAACATGGATCTCTTGAAGTAGATCTCCCAAGCTAATGTCTAGCTTCTTTCTGTGCATCCTTGCATAGAAGGTACTCCATCCAGCAGGAAGTTTTGAGACGATCCCTCCGACGACAAACTTGTCGGGAAGGGGCATCTCTTCGTCTTCCAGTTTCTGACGCAGCTTCAGAAATTCTTTCACCTGTGGCAGCATGGACTTTTCGTCCTCAAAGAGCAATTTGTGATATTTTTCAACCACAAATATTTTGCTCCTGTTCTTATCTTCTTCATACAGATTTTCCACAGACTCCCATATGTCTCTGGCAAGTTCCTTCTTTGAGTAGGATTCTGCCAGAGAGTCCTCCATAGCATTCAGGATGAGAAGCCTGCAGATGCTATTTTCCCTTCTCCACTTGGCCTGGAGTTTGGTAGCCGCGTTGATGGCAGCAGTAGATCCAGTGTCTGGAACAGAGGGTTCTTCCTCCAACAGAACATGATCAATGTCTTTCAGTTGAAGAGTTAGGTACACCTTTCTCTTCCAGACTTGATAGTGCTCTCCATCGAACTTTTCCAACTTGCAGAAGTCCGATTGGAGGAGCGAAGCATTAATGTTTTCCATCTATACGGATCTTGCTTTGAGATTGTTAGTCCCGGGGCTTGATCAAAGATGGAAAAACAGATGCAATCGAGATCTGAGATGTCCCACAAAACTTTGCAGAGAGCAAACTCAAGATCTACGATGGTATAAAAAATCAAATAGCCAAATTACAATCTGAAGGAGGGAAAAAGAGAAGAGAAGATCTCTCGTTCTTCCTTGTAAACGTGTTGCAATTGGGACAAAATGAGTTACAATAAAACTAGAGAGAGATGAGAAGAAGAACAATGCTGGGGTGTCAAAACACCGTTGCTCAAAGCAAGATTCGCCCCACACGATCTGCTTCCAGGAACCAGCAAGTTGAAGAACTTGTGGAACGCTCGAAGTCACCTCTGTTCTGACTCCTCGGATGGACTTGCAATGGCGGCAGCAACTCTCTCTCTCTTTCTCCTTTTCTGACTTCTATTTTTCGTAGTACTCACAAAGGAGGCCAGAAGAGAGTATTTATAGAGAGAGGGGGGAAACCCTAGCCGCCTCTTCAGTTATGGAAAGATTGAATCAAATCACTAAAAGATAGCAACGAATTAATTCTAATCCCACAAAGATAGGAACTGAATTAATTCAAATCCCACAAAGATAGTAACGAAATTAATTCAAATCCCACAAAGATAGGATCTGAATTAATCGCATTGATTCACCCTTTCCATAACCGATTTGAAATCTGCACAGTCAGCGTAGCCCTCCATGCGGCAGCAGCAGCAGCCGCATGGACCGCATGGACCGCATGAGCCGCATGGACCGCATGAGCCGCATGAGCCGCATGAGCCGCATGGACCGCATGAGCCGCATGGCCGCATGAACCTCATGAACCTCATGGCCGCATGAGCCGCATGAGGCCGCATATGAGCCGCATGAGGCCGCATGTCTGCTGACGCCGCATGAGCCGCATGAGGCCGCATATGAGCCGCATGCCGCATAAGACCGCATGTCTGCTGACGTGCTAAGTGCAAAGTGCGCCAACAAAATGCCACATTACGCCTCATGAGCCCATGAGCCCGAGTCCGAGTCCGAGTCCGAGTCCGAGTCCGAGTCGCTAAGCCCCTTTGGGGCTTAGCTCCAAGTGGAATTAATCCAAGAGAATGACAAAAGCATTAATGCTTAATCCTTGGAGCCTTATTCTTACCTCCTAGTAAAATCACCCACATGGTTCCCTCCTTAGGGTCACCACCCCATGTGCATCTCTCAACAACACACCCAAGTATATATGTTGAGATAACTCATGGTGCTTTTCCAATGTGGGACTAAAATTTTACAAGGCATGTTGAGAGCAAGCTCTCTCCATGTAAATAAAGCACCAACAAAAATTACTACTCGTATACTCACTAGCATTTTCAGTTTGAATGATCTTAATGGTAGTAGAAAATTGAGTGCGAGTCTCAGCCACAAAGGAACAAAAAATATACAATATATCAGAACGATCATGAAGTAAATACAACCAAATCATGCAAGAATAATTATTAATAAAAGTAGAAAAATATCAAAACCGAATAAATTAGTAGTAAGTCTCCACATGTCAGAGTGAGGTAGAGAAAAGGAAGCATCGCTTCTAGAAAGCAATGTTACTACCCAAAAATACCTACTTCACAAGATAACTCGGAAAAAGAAAAAATCTATGAGCACTTTTTGTAGATAGGCAATAGAGCATTGCCCTAACCGTTGATGCAATCAACAGAAGTAATCGTCAAGATATGTGGTGGAATGTTTATAAGATACAAGCCATTAGCTTTCCGTCCTTACCAATAATGGCATGCATCTAAAGATCGTGTATCACAAAAGAAGAAAGGGAAAAAGTTATAGAGCAGTTATGATCTCGCGTAAGATGACTAACATATCAAAGTTATGATCTCGAACACAACTAACAGATTCAAGCTTAAAACATGATCCATGAAAATTAAGCACAAATCGAAGCTAAAGAGTGGAGGTGAGAGGCACTACTCCATATCTATATCAACTACTGTAATGAACTTAGGAAAAATACCATATGTAAACATGACTGGCTAAGGGGTAACATGACCAGAATCAAATATCCAAGAAGAACTATAAGTAATGTATGATATACCTTAAGTAAAAGCAAAGAAGATGTATGCAGAAGACTGGAAGATAAGACCAGTACATAGACTTTGTAACTCATTTCGTAAACTCTGCATCTCATTTGCAATAAATCGAGTAGTAGGGAAAGAAACAGCCGGAGCATATATAGCTGGTGGAGATGATGAAAATGGAGTAGACGACTGAGATGCAGAAGACTGATGTTGCTCCTGAGGGTAGCCATGCTTCTTCTAGCATGTAGCTTCAACATGCTTCAGGCAACCACAATAAGAACAAATGCGAAGAGTACCCCAACCATGATCAAATCCCTCGCGACCCCTCCTCAAGGAAATCAAGTACGAGCACCTCCACGACTATGAACAAGAGGGCGAGATTCATAGAGTGATGTAGGAGAAGAAGTTGGGGAATTCATATGTCATCCCGGAGGAGTAACTCAGACAACCGACTAGAATACACTAATGAGGGAGGGAATGGTTTTAGAAGAGAGAATGTTGGCGTGCATGTCATAGGGGCGCGTTTCGTACGCGGTATTTTTTTTTATTTCCGGAGAAATTTAAGATAGAAATCTATTACCGCGTTTGTTTGACTTATAAAAAATTTATTTTCGAGAATTACAAATATCCGGTAAATAGTTTACCCACAAAACATGGGAATTCTATTCCTTGAGAATAGGTGAATATTTTTTTTTGCCCGGGCAAAAAAAAAATTGTTTAAATTTTTTCTTCTTTTTTGATCAATTTTGATTAGTTTTGAACAATTTTTTATTTTTTTTGTCGTTTTTATCGTTTTTTTGTCATTTTTTGTCGTTTTTACCATTTTTTTGTCGTTTTAAGCAATTTTTTGTCGTTTTTACCCTTTTTTTTTCTTTTTTGTCACTTTTTGATTATTTTTTGTCATTTTTATCGCTTTTTTGTCATTTTTTGTCGTTTTTACCATTTTTTGTCGTTTTAAGCGATTTTTTGTCGTTTTTACCCATTTTTTGTCTTTTTTGTCATTTTTTGATTATTTTTTGTCGTTTTTATCAGTTTTTTGTCATTTTTTGTCGTTTTAAGTAATTTTTTTGTCATTTTAAGCAATTTTTTGTCGTTTTTACCCATTTTTTGTCGTTTTTTGTCACTTTTTGATTATTTTGTCGTTTTTACCCATTTTTTTCTTTTTTGTCACTTTTTGATTATTTTTTGTCGTTTTAAGCAATTTTTTTGTCGTTTTTATCCTTTTTGTCTTTTTTTGTCACTTTTTGATTCTTTTTTGTCGTTTTTATCCAACTTGTCCTTTTTGTCGCTTTTTTGTCAATCTTTGTCGTTTTAAGCGATTTTTTTTGTCGTTTTTGTAGTTTTTTAGCTGTTTTTACCGATTTTTAGTCGTTTTTGTCATTTTTTTTCGCTTTTTGGTCATTTTTACTTATTTTATGTCGTTTTTTATCATTTTTGTCGCCTTTACCGTTTTTGTCATTTTTGTCGCTTTTTGGTTATTTTTTGTCGTTTTAACCGATTTTTTGTCGTTTTAACCGATTTTGTGTTCTTTTTTGTCGTTTTTATCGATTATTTGTTTTAACCGATTTTTTGTCATTTTTTGTCGTTTTAACCGATTTTTTTTTAGTCGTTTTTGCCGCATTTTGGTTTTTTTTTGTCGTTTTTACCGATTTTATATCGTTTTTGTCGTGTTTTGGTTATTTTTGTCGTTTTTACCCTTTTTTTTGTTATTTTTTGTCGTTTATACATTTTTTGTCGCTTTTTGGTCATTTTTGTCGTTTTAACCGATTTTTCGTCGTTTTTCATCGTTTTTGTCGTTTTTTGTTATTTTGTCGTTTTTACGATTTTTTTCGTTTTTACCGTTTTTTGTCCTTTTATCGGTTTTTTATATTTGTTCATTTTTTTTCGTTATTATTATTTTTTATTTTTTTTCGGGAATATTTATATTGTCACCGAACATGGGAATATAATTTTCCTGGGAATTTAATTCCTTGGAATTTGATTCCCGGGAATATAGAATTCCCGGCTATATAGTATTCCGTATACCAAACGCCCCCTAAGGTGTTGTCGAACATGGAACATCACAGCAATAATTAAAGACTCTTGCTGAGATCGTTGAACAAATATATCTTAATCAAAGGGTTGATGATGAAGCACTTCCCAAAGAGGCCTTGTAGTATGCCACAAAAGAAATCATATTACCATCCACGACCTCGACCTCGACCGAATTATACTTTCGGAATATATCATATAAGCGTTGATGAGTAAATAGATTTGAGCTTCCACCACATCTACTTAACAGTAGATAGATATAATACGGTAACAAGAAGTCTTCATAGAGTTGAGCATCCAAGATTGAACCCGATAATCATCACTTAGTCAAGCCTCAGAAGGATAAATCAGAGGATCCTTAAACAAATGGTGCGACAAGCACTAGCCCCAGCAGCACACCTAATAGAATGAGCCCACACAAAGTAATTAGTTTGCCCGCCAAAGTAATTAGTATGCCCGCTAAGTGTAATAGTAATCACACACAGCTCATCATGATGCTCATAATGGGGTAGCATAGTAAACGAAGAAGCTCCAAAGTAGAATATGAAGAAGTTGTAGACGACGAAGACACCAGAATAATCAACATAAAAACCAACAATCACCAATGAACGAGAATAACTAAGGTCGTAGAAGAAATCACTGAAACGAGAGAAGAACACCCAATAACAACCTCCAAGAACTCATAAAATCATTAAAGTACAACCACCGTTATACCAATCACCAAATAGCCGAATAACCGAAGTCGAGAAGAATCGTCAAAAAAAAAAAAAAAAAAAAAACGCCCAACACAAAATCACCAAATTGCCAACACGAGAACAAACCCCTAGAATCACCAAACAACAAACTCCCAAGTCTAAGCAACAAGAACAATCGTCCGAGAAGGTGAACACAAGCCCATAAATATTATAACCCCCTCTGAGAGCCCAAGCCGACATCAATGTACCAAACAGAACCAAATGCATCGAAAACAAACTAAAAAGACATAATAAACAAAAACTAACCTTGTTTTTTGCCTTAAGGGCACGAAAATGAACAAAAAAGGAAAATGGGCAGGAGCAACTAGGGTTTGGAAAGCAGGGAGAGGCGGCGGCAAGCTTAGACCATCATCCTGGTCTAGGTGGATCTGGCATGGACAAGAGTCGTCGGTCTCGTGGAGTCACTTCAGGAGCCAAGTCATCGGGAGCTCGTCATCGGGAGGACAACACAACTTGTCGCCGCCAGATCACAAGCTTGGAGTATCTTAGATAGACTTCTTGAGGGGAATGTTAGAGATACCTAGGTTTAGTCCCACATCGGCTGGAGAATTTGCCTCCCTCGGATTGCTCCGTATATGTACCCCTGGCATCTGGCCCAATAGAGCATTGATTCCATGTTCATTTAGTGTTAACATGAACATGGTCCTTGATTAGAACAAGTGGAAATGATTCTTGTAACCAACCCGAAAGAATAGGAAGAAAGGAATACACATTTGAAAATTTTCTTCTGTTGTCTCTCCAGTTGGTATTATGGAGGACTCAGGATTTAACTCGAGTTATCCGTGTCAGAAGAAAATATAGACTGTTCAATAGAAGGCCTATAGTTAAAATCTTATAGCAACAATGGCTTCCAAGTCATAGCTTCCAGCTTAGGGTTCGGTCAAGTTGTTCAGCAGCATATGATGCCAGCCCAGAGTCATCAGTCTGAAATAGAACACACAAATTACAGCTTAGTGTGTGCACACAAATATTTTATTGGATCCAAGAATCAAATATTTCATTGGATACAAGAACAAATATTCACCTTCCATATCTTGCCAAGGTCTAACCCCTCAAACTTCTTTAGTGTCAAAATTGGAGGCAAAACAAATATGTGAAGACAAAACAAAAAAAAACAAAAAAAATCAGTTCATGAACAATTGAAGATTGTCCAGACCTCGAAGAAGCATTACCACAAGGTTAACACTATTGAGACTAGTGTTTAGCATGACTATATTGGACTCGATGTAGGTCAGTTTTTCTTTGACAGTTTTTTTGCATATAAATAAGAAAGTATCTGTGTTATTGGAACTTATTTAGGCAAAGCCTCCCTGCTTTTCAGTAAATTAGGTTGTTGGTCATTTTGTTTAGTCATGTTAACTAGGTTGGAAGCATAGTTCGTGGTATCAGCCAATATGAACCCGCAGAAAGTGACAATTAAGATGGGTCCAATACTGATTCTGTACTGATATGTGAACGACTTGGAAGTCCATAAAGTTAATACATGTTTTTTTTTTTTTTTTGTGTATGAAACTATGCATGTGGATAACTTGGGCAGGACGAAAATAAGATACATAGAGACCTGTTCTTGATGTCTGCCTCCCTACGCCCAAGTCTGGGAGTATCCACTGTTAGGACAACTGCCTTGAATCCAGCCCCTTCAGCTCCTCTAACAAGCTGTGCAACTACGTTCCTGTCCTTCAATACCTGGTAACACGTATTGGCAATGGTCAGAAGAAAGGTACAAATGTTTGAAATTATTTGAAATGGTGTAAGATATAACCAAAAAAAGAAGGAATAGGGTATATTAAAAACAAACTAAAAGAGATAATTACATATAGCTGGAAGAAGCGAGTCCCTGGTCCAGTTGAAGCAACCTCTTCAACACTGGTAGTAGCAAACGAAGACAATGTCTACAAAAGGAAACACGTTAAAATGAAGTACTTGCATGGCTTACATATAATATGAGAAGACAATGTCGTTTTCACAGTACTCGTCTCCTCAGTAGCAAGGTTCAAAATATCGGTATCGGTATCGGTATCGGACATTTTGTATGAGGATCAGTATCGGAAGTATCGGCGGTATCGGATCGGAGTATCGGATTTTTGGTATCGGCAGTATCGGCAATATTAAAAAATTAGTAAAAAAAAATTAGGAATTTTTTAAACATATTTAAGCATTATTTAAATATATTTAACTTTTTTAATTATTATAATTGATTATTCGTACTAATTACTATGTCATTAATTTATTAAATAATTATTAAAAAAATCAGAATTTTTTTAAACATATATCGGATTTTTGGTATTCGGCAGTATCGGCAGTTTTTTTAAGTTTTTTTAAACATAGTCATCCTTTGTGATTGGTTTAACTGCGATATATATGATTACAACTTTTCTTCATTTTCGTATATTTAGTTTCAATTTTACTATGTCATTAATTGTTTATTCGTACTAATTGAATCTTGTATTGTTTTATTACTACAGGTTCAAATTTTGACGAATTAAGAAGCATAAAGGGAGGCACAAGAGATTAGAAGCAATGCAAATGGCTAGACGAGACAAAAGTCACAAGACCCATTATTATATAATTAATAATTATATTTGTTCAGACATTTTTAAAATTTATGTAAATAAAAAATTATTTATAATTTTATATCTAGAATTTTAGTTTTATGCATTGTTACAAATGGTTACAATATAATCCATGATCCAATTATTTTGTTTCAAAATATACGGAAATAAAATTAGCTACATGATTTATTTTGAATTTAAAATTTCAACAAAAAACACTTGGCCAGAAAAATTCATTGGGACTCTGGCCTATCCCTTTCTTTTTATTTCATGAATAAAAATCTTTTACAATATGTATGAAGTACATGTCATAAAGTGTACAAATAAAAGAATGAATACAAAAAATGAATATAAAAAATGAATACAAATGAATACAAATATATCACTAAAATGGTTCGTAATTATCGTAATCGTCCCGATATGGTTGTTGGTTATAAGGATAGTAGAGATTGATATCTGTATTATTGAAAAAACTTGTCATGTTGAGGCCATCAAATGTAGAAGGTTGTTCTGCGGCTTGTGCCTCTGGAGTATTGTATGGATAATAACTTGTAAATGAACTATCATATGTGGTGTTGTAATTGTCCGAAGGAGTAGGCACATCACGATAGCTAGATCCTCCAGCATATACATCATCCATACGGTGCTCTCTAGGTTGATGATCACTTGACCAGTCTCCAGAGTATTCATGTGACTGGTCTCCAGGATTTTCATAATCATGTGACTGGTAAACACCAGTCGGAAGTGTGGCTCCATCTCCTCCACTATCAGTACTGTCGTCTTTATCGCTGTCGACCTGTCGAGATGGTACATTTGGTATTTTTTTTCTTTTTTCAGGCCTTCGAGCATTTGCGGCAGTATCTTATGGATCGATATCCAAGTTATCATCTAACCATTCATTATTTCTACCATCCAAGACTGGTGCTTCTTTTTCTCTAGTCCAAGCTGTGAGTGGATCTTGTTCGTGAAATATCTCATCCAAATCTATAACATTTTGATCATCTCCTGATCTTTGTACATTTAGAACCCTCAATCTTATATTATAATGGACAAAAACTAGTTTTTCTAGTCTCGCCATTGTAAGTCTATTGCGGGGACGAGTATGGATGAGAGAAAATGTTGTCCAGTTCCTTTTACAGTTGGAGGAGGACACCGTTTGACTCAGGATGCGCATAGCTAATCGAGTCAAATTTGGAGCATCCTCCCTAGCATATATGGACCACCACTCAGCTACAAAAGTAATAAAATATGTTAGGGACATCCTCCCTAGCATCCTCCCTAGCATATATGGACCACCACTCAGCTAATCGAGTCAAAAGTAATCAAATTTGGAGCATCCTCCCTAGCATATATGGCCTGTATCGGACCGTATCGGCCGATACGAGCCGATACCCAACCGCGTAGCGTCCGTCTCGTCCGATTCCGATTTTTTAGGGGTGTATCGGATCGGTTAATGGCAAATCCGATCCGATACGCCCGATACGTATCGGTTTCGGCCGATACTTTAAACCTTGCTCAGTAGTTGGATGCAAAACCTAATTGCCAGCCAAACGGTTTAGACACAAATAAATTACATACGAAAAATACAAAAGAAGCCATGCAACCTGCATGGGCATGTCTAAGTTGTGCTATTAATCAAATAGTAGTACTCAAAAGATAGCGAGCGCAACAGTTATCAAAATTATATTTATTGTTCTTGCACGATCAAAGAAATCTATCAATATATATTTTATATTAATGGTAACTTGGTGCATGTGCTGCAAGAAAGAGAATACGTGTCTTCTCATTGGTTGGTCAAGGAAACTGAAGTTCATAAAGGTATAACATGTCACTTAGATGTGATACTTTTAACATAATGCACGATATTTTTGAATCTTGACGGGCTAGCTAGACCATCAACAAAAGGCCTTCAACAACAACAACGAGGGCCATCCGTTGTCATGCCCCAACCCACAGGCTTGACAAGACATGACCCATGCATAGGCCATATATGCACATCACTTGGCCCAACTTGCCAAAATGGTTAACCAGAAGATATGCATAAGACCCAATCTCTCCAATATAAAGTTATAAACCAATCGAACTCTCAAACCATATCTGGCGTGGAACCAAATATTGGGATTTCACAATCTTACCCATTCAAAGACATGATACTCTGGTTGCAGCCCACGGAAATGCCCCCATCTCACCTCAGTGGAACACAGGTAGCTCTGGTACTATTTGCCACGTCCTCACGGGCCTGCCAGGACACGATCCATGAATAGGCCACATGGGCATACCACTTGGCCCAACTAGCCAATTAACTCAGAAAAACACATAAGACTCAATCGCACCAATATGAACCAATCAAGCTCCCACCCCATATTCAATGTGGAACTAAACAATGGGGTTTCACATCCATATCTCAGAGTTCAAAAAGTGTACAACTACTCGTTAACCATGCATTTGAAGCTTATATTGAAAAAATAATTCATCACAGTTACCAAATAGTTCATAATATACATATGCTTCATATAGTAATATGCGGCATTTGGAGGGATCCCTAGATTATTCATACTTCCATTAAAAATCCAGTAAACTGGCATAAAATTGATGAAGCCAATATTAGTTTCTCTCTCAATGAGAAACCTTCTAAACCAAACAAAATAACAATATCTTAAAGCAAGATATAAAGAACTCAAAAATTACAAATATATAATGGACACCTAAGTCCATTCACTAGAGAGGGAACCAACGGCACCACAACTTCAACTTCCTTAAGTTCTAGTTATCAAGTAGCTCCACAAGGGAGAATTAGGGTCGGCTTGGATTGAGGGTTAAGAGAGTTAAGTAAGGGAAAGTTAAGTGAGGGGGAAATAAAATTATGCTTGGTTTGAGGGTGGGGGTTTAGGAGGGAGGGTTATAGAGGGTTAAGTGAGGGTTTATTTTACCCATTTGTTTAAAAGGTCATAAATATCCCTTATTTGTTCTACAAAATATCATGATTTGTTTCTCCATTTTTTCTTGTTTTCAACATGCTGCTCCATACATTCCTAATTTGTTAAGATATTTTGATAAGTTCTAATTAAAATTTCAATCAAATTTAATTTGATGACATATGTAATGAGGTTATTTTGGTAACTATTATATTTTTATTAATACTCCTTTCACTCAAAACCTCCAATCCAAGTAAGAGTATTAAACTCTCCCTCCAATCCAAACAAGGTTCTATGTATTGACTCTACTCCCCCTCACGTACTCCCCCTCCAATCCAAACAAGGTTCTATGTATTGACTCTACTCCCCCTCACTTAACTCCCCCTCATTTAACCCCACTTAACTCTGCACATTTTTTTTCCAACTCAATCCAAGCAGACCCTTAGTGTGGCAGCCACCATTCTCTCTTCCTCATTCAGGATGTTGTTTGTAACTATTGCAGTAAGATTGTAATCCGCTCATATGTTTGCAACATACGAAGAGCTCGCTTTACAACTGCTCCAATATTTCAGTTATCAAATGATTGGTAAGCCAATGGGCTTTCTTGCAAATTAAATGAGTGGATCATTCTACTATCCATTTCTATTCACACAAAGATAAAGGATAGTAACATTCATCTAATTGCAATTATTTGATACTTGGCCTAACAATAGTTTGTACATCCATATGTTGACAGTCTCACTTAATTGAGCTGATTTTTTTTTTTTTTTGCATGTTTTGGCTGAAAAGAGCCCACATGAAGGTGCTTATCAATATCAACTTTACAAACAATAAGGTCCTTCCCCAGTGAAAACATTTCTACAAGAAAAATATCTCAATTTAAAAACTTTAATATAAAAGCATTCAATACTCACATTGCAACAGATTCAAATTCATAAATTAGAAAACCATTTTATCTAATAAGCTGATGTTTTGCTTTCCACATAAGCATTTATCAAACAAACACAATGCAGACTTTTTATTGCTTCATAATGGTTCTTGTAAATCTTGGTAGGTAGTGATATTCAAAATGTGTTCAAAACTTCAAACAATAGCATGGAGTCAAAGTATGGAATAACAATCTTAATGGAAATTTGACTTGGAGATTGCGGTTTGCCACTGTCATGAAGTATACATGTGTCTATTCCACATGGAGATAAATTAGTAAAGGCAGCAGCAAGCGAATAAATAATGTTTCAATTCCTGTTTTCAGAAGTTTGTAACAAGAAAAGAAGCTAAACTATAAAGTTGAAACCAAACATATAGTAGATGATTTTTTCTTCAAGCAATCAAATATGAAATCTTTTATCGGTGATGCTTGGACAACCAATTTTGAAGTAGTGGAAACAAATTGACAAATACTGCAACTTTTTATCTCATTAGAGCTTGATAATACATTGGCATTACTGTCATGCAGTATAAATAGTATAAGACAATCGGGACAAACCATAATAGTGTCAGCTGCTGATGCTGCCCTTGCTGTTGCATACTCACCTGCAGAACCCAAACAAACTTGTTGTTAAATGTGTTCCCATGTAGGGCTTAGATAATTCATCAGCATCATCCAAGACTTATCCCATCAGAATGGGGTCTGCTATGGAGCAAAAGAAAGCCTCATACAAAATTTGACAAAGTTTTATGACCGGTTGTCGATCCGACATCAACCCTCTATGCTAGTGCCAAATTCCTAGCCAAAATAGCTATGAGCATGAGAAAGTTGTGCCATAAAACCTAAGTGGCCAATTGGTACGTAGGAAGACCTACCTTTTGGGTTCCAGTTTAAGCTGATGCAATCAAGGAGTATCCTCCAAGTACATTTAGGCTTTGATAAGTGAGAGTAAGATAAATTTTATTATTGACCTACTACATCTAGGCTTTGTATAAATGTTAAATGGTTTCTTAATCTATTTGGAAATCTTCTAAGAGATGCTTTAAATGTTCATCCAAACCTTCGGTCAGGGGCATGTCAATTCAATTGAATATCTACTTAGGGAAAGGAGAACCCAAGTTTAAAGTCCTAACATTAGGGAACAGCCAATAGGGATTTCTTTCACCCAAGAATGAAAAAAAAAATGTTTCAAAACTTATTGACACTTGAGAACCATTTATCTGGAATCTCCATATTTGATTTTTAAACTCTTTTGAATGGCTAATCTATTTACTCAATTAGCACTTATGTAGGGACAGCTCCTAAATTTTGTTCAAACAGAAAGTTAAAAGTTACATCAAAGTAAATATACCTGCTGGGTGAGCCATTTTCTGCATGGCACTTGGAGCAATCATTATAAGCATCGATATCTTGAAACCCAAAATGGTTGTGGTCATATCAATAGTTGACACATCAATAAGTATCCGGGGACGAAACCTAATTCACCACTAAAAGATCAGGTCTAGTAATATAAGTATCAGTGTCATCTGGGTCAAGAACATCCACAAAATATTCGACATAATTTTAAGAAGTAAACTTAAGCAAGCAAGCAAGCAGTAATTATATTGAAAAAAATCATCTCTTTTTCTAGATCACAGTTTGAATATGTAGAAAGCTAAATGGAGATCATTGGGATAATCTTTCATTGACTGGTTTGAGTTCATATATACATAGAAGTTTCATACAAGTCTATCCAACTACATGGACCCACCAACTCTAACAGAAAACACTAATTTTCCAAGAAACCGGTGCCAAACACCCTCTGTTCTAAAAGACGGCCACCTAGGAGGCACCTAGGCACTAGGCGTCGGGTGCCCGCCCGATGCCCGCTTAGGTGCCCGCCTAGTCCCCCTGACGTCCGACTATGCATGTTTTGGGCTTTTCTGGATTTTTTTTTCCTGCAATTTTTACTAGATTTTTTTGGATTATTTTGAACTGCCTAGATCTAGGCGGGCGCCTAGGCGGACTAGGCGCTAGACGGAAGGTGCCCGTCCGACTAGCGTATAGCGATTTTCACAACCTTGCAAACACCGCAACCGAACAAGAAAATTCGGAAATTGTTAGGTATTCATGGAGAACAGTGTCATGTTCCTGACAAGTGTGGTAATGGCACTTGAACAAATGGACGCATTTCCGGTGTATGGGTAAATTGGCATTTTTACTAGCAGCACATGTTGTCAAGAAATACTTCCAATATACAGAGTGGATCCATAACAAGGTTTACTTTTCTAGAAAATAACAAGGATTACTATTATGTGCATAATTAACATTTATGTAGTGTAGCTTGGTTTAGAAGTTTCAATATAGCAGCCTAAAATTATCTTCAATATTGTATCCAAATAGTATGAACTTAGGATTCTACAAATTCCCCAAAGTCTCTCAAAGCACCTTAGTGCTTCTAATATTCTCTTTAGCAAATTCTACTAAAGTATAGCATTTCTTGTTTCCAACATGTTTTGAGAGTATACATCCCACATCCAAGACTCATTTGCAATCCAACCTCTCTTACATCCTGGTCAAAATGGATATGCCTACAAACTCAAAATCTTTTGCTCACTAGAAAATCTATATTGAGATCTTCAATAATGATAATTTTACCATCTAACGTTTAGGTCATGTTTAGTTCCAAGCAAGTCACAGAACTTGTAGAAGATCTATGCATTGGGCCCCACTACAAGTTCCATGACTTCTTGTCCTGGGTTCCCAAACAACTCCAGTTTGGTTAGAGGCTATGAATTGGGCCCCACTACAAGTTCCATGACTTTTCATCATGGTTTCCTAACAACTCCAGTTTTGTTAGAGGAATTTTGGGTTGAATTCACTGAGAAACAGTTTTATCTAGAAAGAACCAAGCCAAATACCATGTTCCAATCATGTTTCTCCTTTCCAAACAAGAGCTAAGAAACCCAAGAAACATAATCCAACGTGGCAAGGAAACAGACCCCCAACACCTGAATCCTATCATCTTTCTTCCCTCAATTTCTTGGTACCAAGTAAGAGAACAAATAAACAATAGAAATAACCTCAACTTCTTGTGATTTCCAGGTAATATTTGGAACCAATCAGGCCCTTAGTACAAGTGTCTAAGGGCGTTATTGGCAAACTTGTGCACCACGCATTTGACCTTTAATATTTAGGAAAAAGAAGAGGGATCTAGATATGGTTTTATTGAATTAAAAAAGACATGATAGAGTATCTAGGGAGACAATATGGTAAGGTTTGGAGAAGAAACGGGTCTACAATAGCAATATTATTATTGAGATTATTACGGGACATGAACAGAGCTCCTTTGGTCAAGTGGTGGTGGAAGATTTGGTCAGACAAAGACAATAGCCTTGTCAAAACTATACAGGTTAGCTATGGTGGTAAGGACAGTGTTTGGAGAAAAGCTGAAACATAGGTATCAAATCTGGGGTATGGCAAGGGATCTCAAAATTAAAATATATATTCTTTATGGGGCAACCTTTACTCTAGGGCAAGGAGAGAAAATATGTTTCTGAGAAGACCTTTGGCGTGGGAATATCCGACTTAAATATTGATTTCCCTCATTGTAGAGGAAGCGTTTAATAAATGGAATTATGTATCACTTCAATGGAGAGGAGGACAATGGAGACCTCGTTTCAGGCAGACCCTTGGGGAAATGTGGCGAAGAGACAGAGAGATTATTGAACGACCTTCAACTATGGCACCAGTCAGAACAAGCAATAGAAGATCTATGATCTTGAAATTGGATAATTGTGGTCGATTTACAGTTAGATCCTTTTATTGGAATCTCAACTTTGGAGGACAGACTCTTGAATATGCTAAGATCATATGGGAAGTGAAAGCCCATCTTAAAGTCCGAGGCTTTCTTTCAAGAATGCTATTCTTACTAGGAACAATCTCAAAGAGAGAGTGGAATGGACCGGATACATGTAGGTTTTGCAATAGTCATAAGCAAACAGTTGAAAAACTTTTACTCAGGTGCAAGCTAGTATGTCCAATCTGAGAGGCTTGCAAGGACCAATTTGGATTTCAAAACCACCCACGATCTAAGTCGCTATAGGGTGGCTGGAGGAGCCTTCATGTTTGGGCTAAAGGATTGATCGTTGTGGGATATTGTCACAGCGGCAATTTGTTGAAGAATATGGCTAGAAAGAAATAATAGAATCTTCAATAACAAAATGTGAAACTCTCAACAAATTGTGTAACTAATTATGGCAAACATCCAGTTGTGGGTAAGGGAGGAATTGGATAGACGCAAGAAGAAGAAGAGAAGAGCTACTACAGAGGACAAGAGGCAAAACATGTAGCCGGTATAGGAGGATAATCTACATTAGTAGTGTACACTTCGTGGATGCCTAAAGCCTTCAAGGAATATGTATTTATTTTCCTGTTGTATGGGTGGGTGTGTTTTGTGTTCCTCTTTGTAACCAACAACAATGGCCCTCAAGGGCTACCAGTTGGTTGTTATTTTATACTTAGTTTGTTTCGTTAAATATCAATAATGAAATGCGGGGGAATTATTCCCAATGTTTTATCCTTATCATGGAGTTGCAACTACCATGCGGAAATGCGGACCATGGAGGAGATATAATACCCTATTTTATCACCATTGCTTTACATTAGTATTAATGATCAACATTACGTCCATGCATTTTTGTGTTAGGTATGGATGAACTTAGTAGGCATAACCAGAACTTAGTAGGCATAACCAGAATGAAGTTTTGTTGAGTATGTTGTTTGCTTATGATATTGTATTAGTTGATGAGACTAAGGCATGGTTAGAGTCTAAAATATAATAGTAGAGAGAAACTTTGAAATATAAGGACTTTAAAATTAGTACAACAAAAACATAATATATGAAATACAACTTCAACCAAAGGTCAAAATAAAATAAAATAAGGGAGGAGTACACATTAATGGACAAGAGCTACCAAGGAGTAATATTTTTTAGTATTTATGATCAATCATTCATCGTGATGGAGAGAATAAGAAAGGTGTTACTCATAAAACTATAACAGGATAGATGAAATGGAAGAATGCTTTTGGAGAGCTTTGTGACCTGAGATGCCGTTGAAGTAGAAAGGAAAATCTATAGGACAACTATAAGATCAACCACATTTTATGGCTCAGTGTCGGTCAATTATTTTTAAAAAAATTGTTCCAGCTAAGATGGAATAATGGTAGTACATCACAAATTGAGGACGAGGATGCGATGAGAGAAAATCCTCTCACGTGGTTTGAACATGTACGACTTAGACCAATAGATGCAACGGTTGATATTAGTCGAAGGACCTGCTAGAACCTGATATGAACCTTAAAGCATTAGCTCATTACTGATAGTGTGGGGAGTGAGCCCAATAGCTTAGCAGTTGAGAATTCAGTGAATAAAGGGTGAGTCAGTATAACGGTTCACCCAATCAGCATTGCAGTACTAATGAGCTGTTAGCCAAGTCAGCCACCAGGTCAGCATGACTCCAGCTAACCGTATCAGAAGGTATCAGTGTTGTTAGTATAAATAGTCAGAAAAGAATAGAGAAGGTAGGTATGATGTATTCTTACTTTAGCCTCAAGTAGTTCTCCTTCCTTCTGTTCTTTATCTTCTTCTTCCCAATTTCCTGAATTCTAAATAAAATTCCAATTTTCCCCCATTCTGTCCGATTGTTCTTCTCTGTTATTGGCTAACTTCTTGCAGGAACCATAGCGAGCTACTCACGACCCTCACCTGCTCCTGGAAACATGGGACGAGGTCCCACCAATTTGGTATCAGAGCGGCTAGATCCGGTCCTTGAAGCCGACGAGGACCCGTCTTCCAGCAGTCATGGATCTCGACACAGCTTCCTGGAGGAACCTCAAATCTCTGAAGTGGATCTCAAGTTTCATATCATGGACGGTAAATTCAACCTCCTTAGTAGCAAAGTAGATCTGGTGCTAGAGAAATTGGAGAAATTAAGGAGAGAACCAGAGTTGTTCTCTACTCCTCCAACCCAGCCCAATTTCAACTCCTCACTGCCATTTCCCAATTCAACCTGTGGAATAGGGAACCCTAACCCTTACTCGCCAGATCTGGCAACCCCCTGGGGTCAAACTACCACACCAAACTATTTGGGTATAGTACCACCAATTTCTCAATTGGGAGTTTTCACTCCTAGTTCTGGACAAGCAGTAACAGTAGATAGGAGGTTGGGAATTCAGAGTGTGCAAGGATACCAGACTAGTATGCCACTAGCCCCCTGGTTGCTGGACAAAGCAATACCACTACTGTTAATGCAGTTAAGGCAAAAAGCCTACCAGCCTACAACCCAAATTCAGGTGGGAGAATGCCCACACTCAGATTGAAAATTCCTGAGTACAGTGGAGAGACTGATGTTGAGGAGTGGCTTATGAGGGTTTCAATTACTATCGTGTACCTGAAGAAGATAGAGTTCAAGTTTGTTCTGTCCAGATAAAAGGCACTGCTGCCTATTGGTTTGATTGGTTGATGCAAATAAGAAAGGGACACTTGGAATGGGAAGAATTTTGCCAAGCCATTAAACTGGAGTTTGGGCCTTCCCAATTCACTAACTATGTGATAGATCTTAAGCTCCTTAAGCAGGAGGGGTCTGTGCAAGATTATGATGCCCAATTCAAAAAGCTGTCAAAGTGGGTACAGGGAGTTGATGAGAACACATTGATCAGTCAATACATTGGAGGTTTGAAGGAAGAAATTAGATTTGAGCTCCAAGTCTCACAGCCCATATCCTTGCCAGCAGCTATGCAACTGGCTAGACTTCATGAGGCTAAATTAGCTGCTATCAGGAAGACTTCTAAGGCTCCTATGTATCAGTCTAAAGCATCCAACTCTCCAATTGTTTCACAGCAGGGGGAGATACACAAGAAGCCTACACTTCCTTCAGTCCCAGGACCTCCCATTCCTACAGGAACCCAAAATACTGCAGGTAAAACACAAACCCTCTTCATTTCTCCTAGTGAGATTGTGAGGAGAAAGAACTTAGGGATGTGTTTTCTATGTGATGAAAAGTGGTTCAAGGGTCATAGGTGCAAGGAGAAAAGTTGTATATGCTCACTTCTGAACCTGAAGAAGAACTGGAACCACAAGAAAAAGAAGAAAGTGGTGAGGAACTTACAATTCCAGACTCTGTGGGCTCCTTCGCCATATCTCTACAAGCTTTATCTGGGGCATTGCATCAGTCAACCATGAGGCTCATGGGAAGCATTCACAACAAACCAGTTCTAATATTAATAGATTCAGGTTCCACTCATAATTTTGTGGACACCAAGTTCAGTGAAAAAGTGGGGTTGACACTGACTGACACCAAAGGCTTTGAAGTCATGGTAGCCAATGGAGACAAGCTTAGAAGCCAGGGAGTGTGCAACAAGGTAGTGATAGACTGTCAAGGCAGAAAAGTCATTGCTGACCTGATGTTGCTTCCTATCACTGGGTGTCAGGTAGTGCTGAGGGCCAACTGGCTGAGCACTCTAGGTGATATAACCTGGAATTTCCAGGAATTGACCATGAAGTATGCAGATCTGATCAAGGAGAGGTGAACCAATTTAAAGGGGATTCAGTCATCCAAGGATCTCTTATATGAGCCAAACAGCAAGGATATGAGGCAAAACTCCCAGGCCTTTGTTATACAACTCTGCTCAGTTACTACACTACAGGAGGATCTAGGAGAACAGAGGCAGGAATTGGTCCAGTTGCTAGATAGGTATAGCTATCGATTTGAAGAACCAAAGGGGTTGCCTCCTCAAAGACCCTATGACCACAGAATACCCCTTCTCCCAAACTCCCTACCAGTGTGCAGCAGGCCATACAGACAACCCTACATACACAAAACTGAAATAGAAAAGGAGATAAAGGAGATGTTGGATACAGGAGTGATTAGGCCTAGCCACAGTTCATACTCATCCCCAGTTACATTAGTGAAGAAGGCAGATGGTAGTTGGAGATTATGCATTGATTATAGGGCACTCAAATCACAATACAGTCAAAGACAAATTCCCTATACCCTTTGTGGATGAACTCTTTGATGAACTGTGTGGAGCAAATTATTTTTCTAAGCTGGACCTAAGGGCAGGATACCACCAGGTTAGAATGGCAGAAGAAGACATCTACAAGACTGTATTTAGGACTCATGAGGGGCACTATGAGTTCCTAGTGATGCCCTTTGGGCTCACAAATGTCCTTCCACCTTCCAGTCCATGATGAATTCAATTTTCAAAGAGTATTTAAGGAAAAAATTTATAATATTCTTTGATGCTATGTTGTACTGGGCGTTAGGCGAGGCGAGACGAGGCGAGGCGAGGCGAGGTGACAGGCCACACACCTCGCCTAGGGCGCTAAGCGTCGCCTAGGCGTCCGCCCAGGATCTGCTGCTCTTGAATCAAAAAAATTTGCATTTATGTATACAACAAATATGTAGTGTAACTAATAAGAAATAAACATTGACCAATAAGCATAAAAGTAATACAAGAAGCAAAAAAAATGAACTAACCAATGTTCAACATCAAGTAAAGATTGTAAGCAAAATTGGGTGGCCCTAGGCGACCCTAGGCGGGTCTTTTTTTTCGCTTAGGCGAGCGTCACCTCACCCAGGAGACCTCACCCAGGGGATTTTTTTCCGGATCGAGGCGAGTCCTCTCCAACCTGCACGCCTAGGCCGCTTAGGCGCGCCTAGGCGTCGCCTGTGACAACATAGCTTTGATGACATTCTGGTTTACAGTGCTCAACAGGAAGATCATTTAGATCATCTACAGAAGGTGCTGCAGAAGCTAGAAGAGCATCAGTTGAGAGCCAAAAGGAGCAAATGTCACTTCTTCCAACAACAAGTGGGGTACCTAGGCCATGTTAATTCCAGCAAGGGAGTAGAAGTAGACAATGAGAAGACACTGGCAGTACTTCAATGGCCTGCACCACAAACTCTGAAGGAATTGAGGGGATTCTTAGGCTTAACTGGGTACTACAGAAAGTTTATCAAGGGGTATGGGTCTATTGCTAAGCCTATGACAGAGCTACTGAAGAAGAATGCCTTTGCATGGACCCCTGAATCACAAAAAGCTTTTGAAGAACTGAAACAAGCCCTCACACAGCCACCAGTGCTTAGAATGCCCAACTTTCAAAAGGAATTCGTCCTAGAGTGTGATGCTTCAGGAGAAGGGATTGGGGCAGTCTTAATGCAAGAGGGTAGGCCTATAGCCTTCCTGAGCCAAGCCTTGAAAAAGAGATGTTGGCAATACTCTTAACTGTGAAGAAATGGAGCCAGTATTTGTGGGGAAGGGTGTTCCTGATTAGAACTGACCATAAGCCCCTCAAACATTTGTTAGAGCAGAAGGTACCCACTGAAGTCCAATACAAATGGATAGTGAAATTGCAACGTTTTCACTATAAGGTTGAATACAAGAAGGGAGGGGAAAACAAAGCTGCAGATAGCTTGTCCAGAAAGGGGTCAGCTAGTATTATGCTATATCAGTTGTTCAGGCAGATTGGGTGGATTTATTCAAGCAGGAGATGGCCAATTCTTCCTACTATTTGAAGAAGAAAGAAGAGTGGCAGCAAGGACTCTTAGATGCTGACAAGTATTATGTCAGAGATGGGCTCTTATTCTACAAGGGAAGGCTATTCATAGACCCCAAGTCTCAGTTTGTGGAGCTCATGTTGAAAGAACACCACGCTACCCTAACTGCAGGGCGTTCAGGTATATCTAAAACCTTGCACAGGCTTAAAAGAACCTGCTACTGGAAAGGAATGAAAAGAGATGTTCAAAATTATGTGAACTCTTGTGACACCTGCCAAAGGAACAAGAGTGAGTCAGTGTCTCCTGCAGAGCTGTTACAGCCATTACCAATCCTTGAGCAAGTTTGGGAGGATTTGTCTATGGACTTTATTGAAGGATTACCAACTAGCTACCACAAGACCACCATCTATGTTGTTGTGGACAGATTATCCAAGTACATCCATCTATTTGCCTTGGGACACCCCTATACAGCTGCTACAGTGGCTCAAGTCTTCCTAGAAGGGGTTTTTAAGCTTCATGGTATGCCCAAGTCAATTGTTTCAGATAGAGACCCAGTGTTCACCAGTCAATTTTGGAAGGAGTTAATCAAATTGCAGGGTACTCAACTGAAATACAGCACTGCCTACCACCCCCAAACAGATGGGCAAACTGAAGTTACAAACAGATGCATAGAAGGCTACTTGAGATGCTTTTGTGGCCACAAGCCTAAGGAGTGGAGTAAGCATCTAGCAAGGGCTGAGTTTTGGTTCAACACCAATTGGCATTCTGCCACTAAGGTGACCCCATTTGAGACTGTTTATGGTCAACCACCTCTCCAATTACTCACTTACCTGCCTGGAACTGTCACTGATAAAGAAGTAGCAGAGGCCTTGGTGTCAAGGGATAATGCACTACAGATTTTGAAAGATAATCTCCTACTGGCTCAAGGAAGGATGAAGAAACTGGCTGATCAGAACAGGACTGACAGGGAGTTCAATAGTGGTGATTGGGTTTACCCGAGACTTCAACCCTATAGGCAGACTTCTATATCACAGAGGAAGCCCCCAAAACTTTCCCCCAAGTATTATGGCCCCCTACCAAGTTACCCAGAAGATAGGGGCAGTGGCCTACAAGCTGCAGTTACCTGAAGGAGCCTCCATTCATCCAGTTTTCCACGTTTCACAACTCAAAAAGAAGGTGGGGAGAGAGATCACCATACAACCTGGATATCCTAAGCAACTTGAGGAGCTGGTACTCGAACCTGACTGGATTCTAGAGAGCAGACTTGTGCAGAGAAGGAATCGAGCTGCAGTGGACCTCTTGGTGCAGTGGAAGGACAGTTCTACAGAGCATGCCCAGTGGGTTCCTTACGAAGAATTACCCTCATTTCGACCTTGAGACAAGGTCCAATTGAAGGGGAAGGTAATTGATATGAACCTTAAAGCATTAGCTCATTACTGATAGTGTGGGGAGTGAGCCCAATAGCTTAGCAGTTGAGAATGTTAGACCAGAGACCTGATTTTAGGATGAAAAACAGAGTTTTGGCAACACTTCGAGGAAGGTGCACAACTGAGATCCCGGAGGATTCAGAAAGACAAAATCAAATGCAACACTTCGAAGAAGCCACAAATGATTTTCGTAGCAGCAGCGACGAAAGCCCACTAAACTTTTCTGATTAGATCATAAAAGATCTCGTTCAGAACGAGTTACAAGTGAAAATGAGATGAACGGAAGAAGAATGCCTGCTGGGGTGACGGATCACCGGCGCTCAAAGCTAGATTCGCCCCACATGAACAGCTTCCAGGAAACCAGCAAGTTCTACATTGAACTTTTGGAACACTATGTTGAAATGCTCTTCTGACTCCTCGGATGAAAAGAACTCTGGCGCTATTTCTCTCTTCTCTGCTCTCTGTCGAATTTCGTAAGGAAAGTGTGTAGAACAACTAGTAGTCTAAGAGAGAAGAGAGGAACTTATATAGGCGCGCGCAATAACCGTCCAGTATACAAAACGTTCGGGACATGGGAAGATACGTTTCCGAACGTTTCGTAACCGGTCAAATCGTGCACAGACACGACTGCGCTAATTGGCGCACAGCGCGCGCCATCTGCGCCAACTGCTCCCGCGTGCACTCGCGCACAACGAGCACAACGCACATAGCGCGCGCTGCACGCACTGCACGCAAACTGCCGCGCCATTGGGCAGCGCCAACTGCCGCGTCATCTGACCGCGCCATCGGACCGCGCCAACTGGTTATGCCATTGGTCATACTATCTGGTCGCGCCATCTGGCCGCACGATCGGGCCACACGATCGGGCCACGCCAACTGGCACGCGATCGGCAGCGCAGAGGCTCGCACAACGAGCACAACTTAAGCGCACTATGCGTCTAACGACGAAACTGACGTGCTAAGTGCAAAATGCGCTAACAAAACGCCATATTACGTATCATGAGCCCATGAGCCCGAGTCCGATTCCGAGTCGCTAAGCCCCTACGGGACTTAGCTACAAAGGAATAAATTCCAAGAGCATGACAAAAAACATCAATGCTTCATTGTTAATTAGCCTTTTTTTCACTAGAAAAACACTCCTACATAGCACACATGTGCCACTCCACACCTCATGTGCATCTCTCCACAAGCAAAGCTATATAAAAAGATACATTCCATTTGGCCTAGGCAATGTGGGACTTTTTCTATTGTCTAAGGCAAAACACCAACAATCCCCCACATATCTCTATATATGGGTTTGAGTGTTCCCCATAGTAACTATCCATCATGCATTAGGATAGATGTCGCTGACGACTTGAATCTTCCTGCATGGGTTAAATAACAGTATGATACAAGAATGGACTAGACCTTGAATTATGTACCATAGCTGTAATTTTTCCACTCACACAATGTAGTCACATGTGCTTCTGGCTGCACATTAAAGGCCCAGTCCATGTGCCAGCCTGGTTTCGGTATATGTATTTTGGACGTCTATAAGTTTACCCTCAAAAGACGGCCTGCTATCTCTGTTTATACACTCTAGGTGAGTTCTTTATTAAAGAGACATGGCATGAAGTCTTGCGCTTCCTTGCGGTGCTACACCGCTATGACATAGCTTAAAGCCGAGGCTTTACCCCTACCCGGGTACATCATCGTAGTGCCATACTACTATAGCATGAGGTCACAAGCCTCTCTGTAGTGCCAAACTACCCAGCATGAAGCCTTGCGCTTCCTTGCGGTGTTACACTGCAACGACATGGCTTGAGAAGCCGAGGCTTTACCCCTACCTGGATACCTCTTCGTGGTGTCGTACCATAGTAACATGAGGACATCATCCCTTTTGTAGTGTTATCTACAACTCTTTAATTTTATCATACAGCATTAGGCTACCTGTCTATATTCGATGTTACGTCGCTATGACTTGGCTCGCAAAGTCGAGACATTACCTCTACCTGGGAACCTCATGGTGGAGTCACCCAATGCATAGAGTTGTAACACTCCATGTAGTGTTGTGCTACCGTGCTTCCTGTAAAGCACAACAGGCATTCACTATGCCTGAGAACTCATTAAGGCGTTTAAGCCATCCTTACCACAGGATCCGTTCTCCGCTGAAAATATATAGTAGACAACAGTGGTTGTGGGTCCGTATCTCTTCCATGTCACAGAGGACATATACCCACTGTTCTTGATATTTTTCCAGTTAGTAGTCCTCCCTTGAACCAAAAGTTGGATGCTTAGTAGATTTTTCTTTAAACTAATAGCATAAAACTTTATGGTAGGATTACAATAATACAATATCAGAATGCCTTCAAGCCCATTTTACCTGCTGTGTCTTCGATCAGCTGGCGCTTGAGGCCCTTTGTGAACGGATCCGCCAGATTCTCCTGACTCCGAACTTCAATCACTGCAATTACACCTCTCTTGATGAGATCGTGCATTGCTCTGTGCTTTAGCCGCACAGTTCTCTTTTTTCCATTAAAGAGGTCATTCGATGCCACCGCAGCAGTCGCATGGTTGTCGCAGTATATAGGTATCGCCGGTATCTGTGCCCCAACCAATGGAGCATCATCAATCAACAATCATGATCGAGGTTGTTCTGGTTCTTAATTTTCAAGGGTTAGGATCTCATCTGAGGATCCACCACCAACCACCAAAAGTTGGCAACAAAAATTACCTAGCACTCACTGTCATACTATACTATATAGTAATTATCACAGCGCATGAGCAGAAATCAACCACAATAACAATAATCACAGGGCTTACAGAATCCTTGAGAAAGCTTCTTTGTTCTCCTTGAAAGTCCACTGGTCCTCTGCACCAGAGGCAAAGTAGTCATAGATCATCTTGGGCAGCTTCTGCTTTGCGATGGCCTCGTACTCGGAAACGTTGGTGATCTCCATAGGAGACCTCCCTTGACAGTTGACCCTAACCCCGATCGAATGAATCAGTATGTGTAACAAATTCAACTCGAGACCTAAATATAGAATCTGCATAATTTGGGTGAGCATTATTCGAACCGAATAATAGTCGGTTTAAAAAAATTCGGTTTGATTTTAATTTTAAAAATACTAAAAAAATTATGAGAAATTTTGAGTTACCCCCCACTTTGTTTACCCAAATTAAGGGTGCACCCCACAGTTTTGCATTAATTAAGAACGGCCCCCACTTTGGATGGAAACCGTCTAGGACTAACAGTTAGAGACTTTGACCAAAAAAATTGGACGAAAATACCCTTCACATTGTCTTCTTCCTCTCCCCTCTTCTCCTCCTCGCCGCCACTGCCCCCCTCCTCCTCCCCGCCGCCACTGCCCCCCACCTCCCTCCCCGCCGGCCGCCGCCCTCTTCCCCGCCACTGCTGCTGCTTCCCCCATCCCCTCGTTTTCCAGTGGACCAAACAATAAAGAACATATAAAAGAATAAAACCCAAATCAACATGAAAGAGAAAAGGAAAGAGAGTGAGAGTTGTAGGGAGAATAGAGTTATTCTCAGCACGAGAGAGAGAAAGGAGGGGGAGATTGGGATAGGTTCTTATCAACCTAGCGGCGCTCGCGGAAGAAGGATGAGGCACGGAGGAGCTTGAGGGACTCGACCACGGCGTTGGGCAGCAGAGGTGCGGCCGGAGCAGAGCACCCGTGCGGGAGGGAGGCGGCCAAGCGTGGAAAATTGCTCGAGGTGGAGAGATCTGGCAGTGGCGCACGCAGCTCGCAACAGTGGAGAAGGCTCGGTGGTGGCAAGGGTCACGTTGGACGCGGTGGTTCTACAGGGGTCAGTGGCGGCTGCTCTGGCCGACGAGTTGTCCAGGAGGGGCACGATGACACTCGCCTGGCATGCAGCCACGACGGTAGCGCGGCCAGACCGCGTGGCGGAGCTCGATCGACGTTCGTGCTTGCGGGATGTGGAGCAGAGCACCCGCACGGACAGGGAGGCGGCCAAGCGTGGAAAGTTGCTCGAGGTGGAGAGATCTGGCGGTGGTGCACGCAGATCTCAGTGGTGGAGAAGGCTCGGTGGTGGCGAGGGTCGCACTGGACGGGGTGGTTCTACAGGTGTCGGTGGCAGCTGCTCTGGCTGACGAGTCGTCCAGGAGGGGCGCGAGCACGGGGCACGATGACACTCGCCTGGCATGCAGCCACGGCGGTAGCACGGCCAGACCGTGTGGCGGAGCTCGTTCGGCGTCTGTGCTTGCGGGATAGGGGCTTCGACGAGATCAGGGTGCATGCTCTCCCCCGCGGTGGCCCGGTTTCGAAAAGACGAGGTCGGTGATGGTGCAGGTGAGTCGATGGGAGATTCTGGGTTGGCCAGGGAAGAGGCTGCGACGGAGATGGTGATGGAGGTGTCCCTGCCAAATGTGGCCGAGGTGGTGGTTCAGGGGATGATGGTGGTGATGCTGGCTGCAACGGAGAAGGGTCGACGGTTGTGACGGGTGTGGCGGGGAAGAGGGCGGCGGCCGGCGGGGAGGGAGGTGGGGGGCAGTGGCGGCGGGGAGGAGGAGGGGGGCAGTGGCGGCGAGGAGGAGAAGAGGGGAGAGGAAGAAGACAATGTGAAGGGTATTTTCGTCCAATTTTTTTGGTCAAAGTCTCTAACTGTTAGTCCTAGACGGTTTCCATCCAAAGTGGGGGCCGTTCTTAATTAATGCAAAACTGTGGGATGCACCCTTAATTTGGGTAAACAAAGTGGGGGGTAACTCAAAATTTCTCAAAAATTATTCGTTTTTCGATTTTGTGTTTCGGATCCAAAACTGAGAATTGAGTAAGAAAATTTAGCTCATATATATATATATATATATATATATATATATATATATATATATAAAGCATAAATAAACCACAAAATTTGAATAAACCGAATAAATCGAACCGATTTAATTTGAATCGGTTTGATTCGGTTATGGGTCATTTCGGTTCGATTTCGGTTTTGCTTATTCGATTTTCGGTCCAATTCAATTTTCGTTTATTCGGTCCGGTTTGAACCAAATTAACCGAATGCTCACCGCTAAATCTGACTTCTTCTTCTTCTTTCCTAACCGGTATCAGATGCATCGAATGATACTTTGATTGATGTGGCTCGTTGGTATCTTAAACCGTCGACATCTATGGTCTAAAGAAAAGTTGGCGCATAGTCGCATACATGTTTGTCCGCCTACTCATGTCCAAGTAGAACGGACTAAGGAAGCCTCTTTGGTTTGCGGAAAGGAAAGGAAAGGAGGAAAGGAAGAGCTTACTTCCTTTTTACTCTCCTTTGGAAAAATTACAATTCTTTCCGTTATTTAAAAGTCAATAAATTAGGAAAAAATAAATAAATTCTTAGGGGACCTTTGGTATGCGAAATATTATATAATCAAAAATTTTATATTCCCGAAAATTAAATTTTAAATAATTAATTTTTTTTTTGAAAAATTACATTTCCATATTTGGTGACTATATAAAAATTTTCCAAAAAATAAAAACGATAAAAAAAACAAAATAATAACAAATAAGTCAAAAAAAAGGGACAAAAATGATAAAGAAAGACAATAACAATAAAATGACAAAACAAAAGGACAAAAACGACAAAAAAAAGATTAAAAAAAGATTAAAAAAAATAAATAAAATAAATGTAACACAAAATAAAATAAAACAACCAAACAACGGCAAGAAAAGGACAAAAAATAAAATATAAAAAAAGAAAATAGAAAAAAGAAAAAGCGACAAAAAAAGGAAAAAGGACCATATAGTGAGTAAAAGGACAAAAAAACAACGAAAAAAAAGACAAAGAAAGTAAAAAATAACAAACAGACACAAAATGACAAAAAAAAGACCAAAAAGTGACAAAAACGAAAAAACGACAAAAAATGAACACAAACGACATAAATCTAATAAAGTCGACAAAACCCAACAAAAATCCTAAAAAAACAAAGACGACAAAAGAACGAAAATAAAAGAACAAAAAGTGACAAAAGGCCAAGAAGACAAGAAGACAAAAAACGACAAAAAGACAAAAGAAAAGAAAAGAAAAGAAAACTAATTAAAAAAGGATAAAAAACGATAAAAAACAAAAAAAACAACCAAAAACAAAAAAAATGATAAAAACGATTAAAAATGATTTTTTTTTTCAAAATCAATAAAGAAATTAAACAATTTTTTTTTTGTCCGAGCAAAAAAAATATACTCACATATTCTTAAGGGATAAGATTTCCATATTTAATGGGTAAATTATTTATCCGGGTATTCCTAATTCCTGGGAATAATTTTTTATAGTATAAAAATGTGGTAATAAATTCCTACCTATTAAAACTTACACAAAATAAAGTGAGTACTTAGAGAATAATAGAGAGAGAGAGAGAGAGAGAGAGAGAGAGAGTGAATTGCTATTTCAATTTTTTAATTGCATATATCAAAATACATTACAAGTTCTCTATTTATAGGGTTAAAAGAGTAACCCAAAAGCCAAGAGTTACAAGTTATCTATTTAAGAGAGTAGACCAAAAGCCAAGAGTTACAACTTCTTTATTTGGACATCCATATACAATGTTCATAACACTCTCCCTTGGATCTCCAATATTTATGGAATATGCCTCGTTAAAACCTTGCTAAGAAAACTCCAGTGGGACAAAAAGTTGGACAAAGACATATTCAAATAAAATTTGTAAGCGTGATACATCGCCTCATTAAAACCTTTCAAAGAAAAATCCAGTGTGATAAAAACTTGGACGAAGGAAAAAAATATAATATGATAATTAGTGATCACGCTCCCCCTGATAATGGCAAGAGATCCTTTAGTTGATGTCAATATTCTGAATCATCTTTCTAAATGTTGTGGTTGGCAATACTTTATTGAATAGATCTGCAAAATTTGAACTCGATTATATCTGCTGAACATCAATGTCACCATTCTTCTGTAGCTCGTGAGTGTAGAAAAATTTCGGTAATATATGCTTCGTTCTATCACATTTGATGTTGTAAACCCCTAATTTTTGATAATATTTTTAATTATTTTTATATGGATATTTAATATTAAATTATATTTTAAAGTCAATAATGACTATAGTAGTACTTTTACCTAGCTTTAATTTTTGAAGCACAACAATTATAAATTTCTCAATTCTAGTCCCATCATCGTATTCTAGACGAGTCCACCTTCAGTTTGATATATGATGTCCTATCCAAACATGATCCCTTGTGCTATATTTTTCATGTACAACTTTAAGGATAAAATAGTCATTTTAGTCTCTACCGTAAAATTTGACTAGTTTTTCAAATATCAATTAAGGCCCAACTTTGATCCAGATCATTTGACCCAATATATAGTTTTGACTCATTTCGAGCCTACTACGCACATGCCAATGGTGTGCCGCTCAATTGGGTTCCCATGTAGTATTTAATTTTAGTGGCGCACAAGTCAAAACTATAGACATATGGAGCCTATTCTAGGGTACCCTAACCTATTATACATATTTTAGATTAATTTATATGAATTAATGTATAGCCACATTAATTCAAATCTAATTTAAACCAACAACATAACAACTTTCCTATTTTGGACTCGATTTAAATAATCAGAGATGGAAATTTGTGTATCTTTTAAAATAGGCAACCAAATCAACCGAAACAAAATCCTACCAAACTCTAACATGTAGAACTCAAAAAATTTATACTTTAACCTTCAAAAACTGTAGCCCCTCTCCCCATACATTGCAAAAAATGAAATCCCCTCCCATCCTAATTTAGCCGCAGCACTTTGTGGCGTAACAGTAGTTTCGACCCCTTTTCGACCTCCCGTGACACTCCATGAGTATTCATTGCGAAGCTAACGCAAACCTCTACAATCCTATCAAACTCCACATGTTTACAACCCCTTCTATTGCACCAAAATAGCCCTACAAGTCTCCAAAAGTCTGGAATCCAAGTCTGAATTCATTCCAGTAGGTACGCTATTTTGCATCTAGTGTTTCATGTATTTTTTGACCTTGTTTGCCTTTGATTATCAAAGAACAAAACAGTTTTATGGGAGGAATGAACTTTAATTCACAATTACAAACTTGCTTGTAGAAAAGAAAGCCTAGGAACAAAACCTAAAAAAAGCAATCTAAGTACAATTGTTTAATTTGGATTCTGGGGGGTGACGGTAGAGGCTCAGGAAAGTGCTATCAACTCTGCCTTTCTCCTTGGACGATCAAACGCAACCTCGGCTCCGGCGAAGAAATGCCCTCTCTCTGTGTGCTTTTTCGCTCTGTATTGCTCTCTCTGTGTGTAAAGAAATAATCCCATGCTATTTATAGGAGTTTGTGATGAGTGGGGTGTACAGCCACGTGACCACATCCTTGTAACTGCGCCTTGAGAAGTGGGCAGTTGAGGATTGGTTAAAATTAATCTTGATCTGTTTATTGCAATAAATCTGGACTGTTATGTCGGTTACAATAAATCTGAACTATTATGATCTGTTGGTTGCAATAAATTCGAGTTGTTTAAGACTTAGTCAACTTCTGCCACGTGTCCCAACTGTCGCTATGTTACGAGCCGCATGAAGGACTGTCTCCATGATTGAGCCACATGAGAGTGGTCTCATGACTGAGCTGCATGAGGGTGGCCCCATAACCGAGCCGCATGAGGGTGGCCTCATAACCGAGCCGCATGAGGGTAGCCTCATAATCGAGCCGTATGAGGGTGGCCTCATAACCGAGCCGCATGAAGGTCACACAAGCGATCGGCATAAAGAACTTTCTTGGAATTGGTGAACTGTGCCAGCTATCATAAAGATTTTTTCGTCTTTTTATGAGCATGTCGCGTCTCTTTTTTTGTCAGAGCCATCATTGCTGTCACTTTTTATCAGAGCATTAATGGCCAGCTGTATAGGCCTATTTCGAACCGCATAAGGCCACGTGGCTCCTTCTGAGCCGCATAAAGCTTTCTGAGCTGCATGAAGCTCTGAGGGATTTTTGAGCCGCATGAGACCCCCAAGTTCTGGGCCACATGGAGTTTCTGGGCAGCATAAGAATTTATTATTCTTTTCCATGCTTCTACAAGACCCCCTTCAAAGTTTTCAATTTGTAAAATTTAAATACTTTGAATAAGAAGCATGGGTATGTCCGCATAAGCTTCTCTGGCCGTATAGGCTTCTCTGGCCGCATAGGCTTCTCTGGCCGCATATTGGTCTTTGTGCTACGTAGGCGGCTCATTAATTGCTTTTGATTTGTTTTGATTTTAAAGCCGTCTTTTGGATAGGATCCCAAGAGTCGGCATTAAATATTTAGATTTGCCTTGATGATTCTGAGCATTCTTTTTTGCATGAAAGAGGATAGAATCCTAAGGGTCGGCTTTATCTTCTAGGCAGCACGAAATCTGAAGCGCCTATCGGTTCACACGCCCCGCTAGCCTATAAATATGAGCAATTTTTTAAGAGAGAGATTCTTTACTCTCTTCTTTCTTCTCAAGCTTTCTTGCCCTAGTCGCCGTCCATTCTCCTCTTTCGATCATCAATGGCACCCAAGGCTTCCTCCAGTACTGCTGTGAAGGGCAAAGGAGTTGCCTCCTCGTCGGCGATCTTCGTTCACTCCGACGTTCATCCTGCTATTGACGGTAAGAGCATTGAGGAGAACTGCATGGATTCGAACCCTAACCATAATGGTCATATCGTATAGCGCAGGCCTTTGGCATATAATGCTCTCTTCGTCTTCATTGAACTGCTAAAGTTCAGTGTGATGAATCCGTATATGCTGTGCTGTATGGGTCGCATGAACGTCTTATGTCCGAGCCGCATGGGGTATGCCTCATGTCCGAGCCGTATGAGAGTTACTTCATGACTGAGCCGCATGAGAGTTTGCCTCATGTCCGAGCCACATGAGAGACGTCTCATGGCCGTATAAGCACTTTATGAACCAGGAGGCATGAAGACCCATCAAACAGAGTCGTATAAGCTCTTATGAACTGGGTCGCATGAAGACCTATCAAACAGAGCCGTATAAGCTCTTATGAACTGGGCCGCATGAAAACCATCAAACAGAGCCGCATAAGCTCCTTATAAACTGGGCCGCATGAAGTCCCACCTAATTAGAGCCGCATAAGCTCAGAAACATTAAGTAGTTTTTCTCTGGCTATCTTCTGACTTTTTTCTTTTGTCTTTTTTCAGTGAAGTTGCCAGTCAATCCTGCGGGAGAACTCTTGGTAGGTCGAGCCCAATCTGTTGTGGGTGTTAGGTTCGATCATTTAGTTGATTATGTGTCGGACCAGTTTCCCAAAGATGAACCTGAGGAGAGGCTGAGAGATATCAAGAACCAGTCCTTCTACTTTCTCTCGGGCATGATGAACTCGAAAAAACTGGGAGGCAAACACCTGAAACCTGTGTTCCTCTTTGGGGATGCCCTGACTGTCAAGAACCCAAACGTTTTAGATATATCTGAAAGTTGGAGTTTTTTCTAACGGGATGGCGATCCACATTCCTCAGATGGAGCGTTACTTTTCGCTGTCGGGGTTCAACATGCTGCCAATGGACAGAAAAATGGTGGACTCCTTGACTCCGAGTCGGTAGGGGATATTTGTGGTTGATATTCACTACAACAGAAACTTGGGGTCGGTGGTCGCGAGCAAGACACCGATCAGCTGCTACGTGATGGGGTTGGCCCCGGGTAGCTTCTTAAATGTGCAGGGTCCTAACTTCCAGCTCTCTCAGGCTGACACTTTTATGAACCGGCTTGCTCAGAAGGGGTCCTACCCCATTGGTCGGTTGGCGCTGTTGAATTGGATGAACCCCATCCCTTCGTGGACCAACTTGACCATGTAGATTTTACGGACATACGAGAATCTCCTGCACGAGATTGGCCTCTATCATGCCATTCGGGGCACCTGTTATGGTCTGCCCATAAATAAGAAGCTCTTTATGGCTCTTCTTGAAAGTACAACCGTCGAACGGGGACCTTCTTTACCCCTAGAGGGGAGATGGGGCTCGTTCTCCACGAGATGTGTGAAGTCTCCAAGATGCCCTGAGGAGACAAAGTTTTTGAGGTATATACTCCTACGAATGAAGAGTTCAAGGAGTTGGAGCAGCGGTTCCCGGGCTTTGTGGCTGTCTACCGGGAATTGCTGTGTCACCACAGCACATGCCAGCAGATGTCGAAGAAAAAGAACGACAGCTCGGAAAGGAACCTTCCTTATACGAAGGCCTGGCTCAGTTACCTTTTTAAGCTCAGCGCCTCAGGCCGGGTTTCTCTCCGAAGTCCTCGAATCCGAGAGGAGGTACAGGACCAGGTGTCGACTGCCAAGAGGGTGAAAACCACAGGCGACAGATTTGGGAGTCAAACTGACTCCTTTAATTATTTTTATCAGGATACCCAGCAGATGTCTGACAAGGCTCTTCTGGCGGGATTTCTGATGGTATGGCTGCGAAACTGCGTAGTTTCAGGTGGGGCTGGTTCTATTGAGAGGATCAGCCGTAACTTTATCCTCCCCACTGTGAAGCTGTTCTTTGGGGCCAGACTATCTCTCCTTCCTGCCATGGTATGCAGCATACACCGTGGCCTCCGTACTTTCTTGTCCAAGGTCATTGCCCGTGATACGGTGAAGGACTTTGAACGAATTGAGCTGTCCTATCATTATCTGATGGGGTGGCTGTTGATGCACTGCCAGTCTTTGATGAGGCCTGGCCCAGAAGACGATGTAACTGTTGATGATGCTTTCATCTTCCAGTATCACCGTATGCCCTGGGAGTGCAGTACTATGCCAGCCTGTCGGATGGCGCTGGCGATGTGAGCACCCTGAATTTCGGGTTGATTTTTTTTTATTTTATTTTTCTGATTGATTGGTTTTGATTAATATTTTATTTATTTATCTGTAAGTGTACTTTTTCATGCCATTGATATTTGGAGTATCAGGGATGTTCAACTCTGGAAATCTTCTTCATGAGTTTTGGAGTGGACATGATTACCTTCATGACGGTATATAGTGTCCCATCCAAACTTGTTCCCTTGTGCTCTTTTTGCTTCACTGAACTTCGGGTCGATTTAGACCATTTGATTATTATTTATTTTTCCCACTCTTTTCTTTGATCATTTTCAGCGCGTTACCATGACTTTTAAATTGGGAGCGCAAGACCAGTCAGTTTCTTGAAACCAACTCCTCATTGATGATCTACTCGAGTCGCTCGTCGCCCATTACCTTCGTATCCTACTCAGATACGTCATTTTGTGCTCCATTTGATTCACACAACTTTCCCGACACGTGACCCGATTTTATTTCACTACACGGCGTCACATTCATCTTCCAACTTGATTTGTGGGTCCCCTGTCGACCAAAACCTGTCCGCCCCAATTATGGACATGGCCCACTTTGAGCCTACTATCCGTCCGCCACTTGTGTCCCATTTATTGGAATCCCCATGTGCTACTTATTTACTCATGATCATCAACGTCTATTTTTAATTCTATTATTGCATCATGTCCGATTTTGACTCAATCCGGCTCCACCGAGTCCAGTCCAGCTTTGTGTTGCCCTCCATCATGACATCCTCATAATTCTTGCCCAAAAATATCAAGCGCTTATTTTATCTATTTTTAAATATTTAATAAAAAATTTCCCATTGATTTATTTCCCTTGGAATACCCTATTTCTCCATTTAATTCCTAGCCACTTGATTCCCCAAACAAATCCTCACCATTAATTCCCCATGCAACTTTTTCCCCAACACTCTATCATGGCCGGCCCTAACTTTCTTGTGGGAATAACTTTTTCCTCTCTCACACAATTATCATTATTCTCTCTCTCTTCCTTATTGAATTATTCCTACACAACAACAGCAATACAACCTAACCTACAGCAACAAACCCGACCCCAGCTCACCTCTCAACCCGAGCCATGGCCCGACCATTCTCCATGGGACCCCCCTCCGGCGTGGCTTCGCCGCCGGCCACCTGGCCAACCAGGCCGAGCCCCTCGAGCTCTCTCCTCCTCCTTCTCCTTCGCACAACCAACGCCGCACCACCACCTTCAATCCGGCGACCACCACCTCTTCGCCACAACAGCCCACCACCACGTTCGCCGTGCCCGCCGCCACTAGCCGTGCATGGCCGCGCCCTCGCCGACGAGCTAGGCCGCGCAGCCCCCCTGCGCGCAGCTGCCACTGCAGCTCGACCGGACAGCAGCAGCGCGCGCCCTTCGCGCGCGCCCACGAGCGCGTGCAGCACCGTCGCCGGCCACGCACCGCCGTGGCCGTGCCCCCCCACGGTGCACGAACTCCGGCGACCCTCCCTGGGTCCGCCACCTCGCTCCCCGGCGCGACGTATAGGCGATTCGTGCGTTTTGAACGACATCCCGTCGTGACGCGCGCGAAATGAAGTTCGTTTTGGCGCCCCGTCGCAGCAACTTCGCACGCATTTTTTCGGAGATCCGACCGTTGGATCGGCAATTTCTTTGCTCCGTCACAATCTCGGTATATCCACCTTCGCTCATGTCAATTTTCGTCCGTTAATTTTAATGTTTGATACATCAAAACCGGCCACCAAGTTGACCGTTTAAATTGTATTAAATTTGGACAGTTTCGCGGGGCCAACTTCGTCAGCTTGTATCTCCTCCACCGCAGCTCCTTTTGGCGTGCTACCAGTTCCTGTGCGAAGCTGGTATAACCCTCTTACTACCCCTCCAGTTTCGTTTCATTGTGAGCTGGTATAACCCTCTTTCTTGAGATGTTATCATTAGGGAGCATCGGGTACTCTATGTTCTGTGCGTTTCACTTTCATAGCCTATCATATGCTTCTTGGTTCTTTGATCACTTACGACATGTACCCTCATGATCGTAGAGTCTTCCTGAAATCTTACACTGTTGGGTTACCCCCAGAATCCCTATTTTTATGGGACTTACACTGTTGGGTTACCCCCAGAATCCCCATTTTTGTGGGACTTATACTGTTGGGTTACCCCCAGAATCCCCATTTTTATGGGACTACTATGTATCACCTTCGGGGTCTATCACCCTTCGGGGGCTTATCACCTTCGGGGTCTATCACCTTCGGGGTCTATTACATAGCATCATATAACATAACCTGGCTGGATCCTTGTGTATTGATCGAGGGTACGGGGGGAGTATTACATGTTCATATTGTACTCTGACTCACTAGTCACTGCTAGTTCCCTATGTATAATAGATATTTCTATTACAGTTCTGTCTCTGTTTACATACTGCACTTCTTTCAGTACTTGTATCTTACTTTACTGCATGATTATATTTTCTAACCTGCTATGAACTGTTGAGATGTATTGTGCTCGCTCCAGTCCTGACTGGACCTGTTGATAAATTTTACAGATAGCTTGAGGATTGCCTGCTAGCCTAGAGGAGACACAGTAGAGGTTGTTTAGGTAGTTATTTCATTTTGTCTGGAGCTGTATTTACTTTGTGGATTACTGTATTGAGTTTTGAGATATATTTCTGGGTTTATGTATCTTAGGCACTTAGACTTCTATCTCCTGTATTTATTTTGGATTTCATGTTTTATCTATCTTTATCATGCTCTACCTTAGATGTGATTGAGATTGTATCTGCTATGTCACCCCCATTCGGGGAGTATAAACTGTTTAGTCTTATACTGTTAGATGCATTGAGACCTAGGACAGCGTTCTACCGCCGACACTACGGTGTAGGCTGGGCGTTGTTACGTTCTCGTGCCCTAACTCTAGGGCGCGGGTCGTTACACGTTTTTAGTGGTGGCCCATGCAGGTCGAGACTAAAAGTGTAGTGGTATTCGAACTTGAGTACCACTACAGCCTGCACTAGGAATAGGATATATTTTTGAAGATACTCAATCACAGTTAGGAACCCTTGAGAGATTCCTGGGACGACCCTGGAGAATCTTATTTAACTTCGATTTGAAAACTCTCTTTTTCCTTTGATTTCATTCATTTTTTCTTTTTGTTGTTAAATTTGATTTTAATGGATTATTGTTGAATTTGAGTTTGTATTTATTAATTTTGATGGATGATTGTCGAATTTTGAATTTTGATGATAGCTGCTGCATTCTAGTTTGTATTTTGATGGATTTTGTTCATTTTTGAATTTTGATGTTCGTTAATAAATTTGATTTGATTTTTGAGTATTCATTATTGATTTAATTTAATTTTTGGCAAGATGAAATTATATGGGCTAGGTCATCTATGTTATGGAATCTAGTCTTCTATAGTCACATTAGCCAGCATGGTGAGGACATATAGTCTGACTCTGGATATATTTCTCGGGTGTGGGAATTTAAGGTTTTCGCAGCCAAGCTAGCGGCACCGTAAAAATGTTAAATACCATGATTCTAGAGATATGTGCATAAGTCAAGGGCTCTGTGATTATCGTAGTCTTGCTTACTGGTATGACGAGGATTTAGAGTACCATGATTTTGGACAGACGCATATGATTATCAGGTTGTATTTTAAATATTTTTGAACATATTTTCTCTACTTTGTTTCAGTCCTTCAAATTTTTTTTATTAATTGTTTTGTTTAGTTTTGCTTCTCATTATTTAACTTAGGAGTAGCTTTAGCTATTTTTATAAACCTTTGTGTAACTTCTTCTATGAATTTCTTTTTAATACGATGAATCAATGATTTGCTAGACCTTATTTTGGATCTGATATTAGCTCTAATTTCAAATAGTTTCCTCTTTTAAAACGGATAAGTAGAACAGATTTTATTACCATTTCTTTTTCTGCCAATATTTTAGTACCATCGTTCCTTGTCTTATACAACTATCCTGATTATATCAAATCCGCCTCGTGTCACATTCTGTCAGCTGTACTTGAAAACTCTTGAATCTTTATATCGTTTTTATCTGAGAAATGTTGAGGAAGTGCCGTAAATCATCTAGTATGGAAATGACGTAAATGGTTATCATAGAATGATTTGTGGGAATCAGGATATTGGATGTCAAATATGAAAAATTTGAAATGGAGATGTGGTAAAGGGTTAAAATGAAATCGAAGGATAAATGTTATTAATTTAGAAACAATTGCAGAAAATTTGGTTATGAGTACTTCATGGATGTGTTTCAAAAAAAATCTAATGAGGAATATTAGAGGTCAACCTAGTTTTGAGAACTTAGAAAATCTTGGTTATTGATTCTTGGGAACTATTACAAGGCTATGTAGAAATTTAATAATAGGAAGGAGAATTTGATTGTATCCGATGATCTTGCAAAATTGAATTGGATATTGTAAGAGGGTGACTAGAGACAGAGAGAACACAAGGATTTTAAGCTATAGGAATTATTTTAGATGATTGGAGAAATTGTAGAATTCAAAAGGAAAATATTTGAAGGTGAACGTTGAAGAAATTATGAAGGTTGATTTATAAACAAGAATAAAATTTTGTGTGACATAGTGGTATTGGAGTTTAGTAAATACGAGACTTGACTTAAACAAGTACAAGGATTTCATAAAAACTGGATTTAGAGGTTTCAGATCTAATTTAGAACGAGGCGAAGGAATTTGAAATTTTGATTTAAATGAATAAGTGTCGACTCCTAAATAAGAGGGGTATGCTTCATCGAAAATATTTTAGAAGTTTGAAATTTTGTCTATGGTGATCATGGTAAAAGTTTAGATAACTGAAGATTAAAAAAAAAAAAAAATTTGAGGGTAGACATATAACGGTTGATTTTATATTGGGATTTGTGAGAAAATATGATTAGCAAATGGTAAACTGATAATGTTAAAGAGAGATGATTTACTGACTTCGTATGAAATCTTTTCCTTTTTTTTCTTCTCTAAAAGGGTTTTTCAATATCATTAAATCCTAGTTTCCTTAATCACGACCAAATCGACTTCAATTATCCTATCTTATCATATTAATATCTTGGATTGTACTTAATTGAATTAAATTTGATTACGACCTGAATCTCCATCCTTGTATGCTCGTTCTCAGACTTTGTTGAACCTGTCCTCCACATTGCCTAAATTTTGATTTCCCCAATTTGATCAACTTAGATCGTATCGAGAATAAATATTTTTAATATATATTGTGATTGGATTTTCATGCAAGTGACTTTCATTCTTAACTTGATTTTGATTTTTCTGAACCCTTTATAAATAATTGGTAGTTACCTTTCCTTATTTTTATGATAAGTACCAGTTTTCACATAGGATGGTAGGCTGTCTTACAGTTTTGATGATTGTTATTTCCGTATATTTCCTAATTTAGCACCCTAGACTGCTTGTGTGTTTGATACCCTATGACCCTTCCGGTTAGCATGACTAGTATACCTAGATGAGACTTCATTGTCACCGTATGCCATGACCCTGTATGCCGTTTTTTTTTGATGGTATGTTTTATTTAAGTTCTGGAACTTTTATTGTGGGGGTTTGACCTAGAGGGAGTATGGACATTTTAATTTCGAGGACGAAATTTTTATAAGGTGGGTAGGATGTGAGCACCCTGAATTTCGGGTTGATTTTATTTTATTTTATTTTATTTTTCTGATTGATTGGTTTTGATTAATATTTTATTTATTTATCTGTAAGTGTACTTTTTCATGCCATTGATATTTGGAGTATCAGGGATGTTCAACTCTGGAAATCTTCTTCATGAGTTTTGGAGTGGACATGATTACCTTCATGACGGTATATAGTGTCCCATCCAAACTTGTTCCCTTGTGCTCTTTTTGCTTCGCTGAACTTCGGGTCGATTTAGACCATTTGATTATTATTTATTTTTCCCACTCTTTTCCTTGATCATTTTCAGCGCGTTACCATGACTTTTAAATTGGGAGCGCAAGACCAGTCAGTTTCTTGAAACCAACTCCTCATTGATGATCTACTCGAGTCGCTCGTCGCCCATGACCTTCGTGTCCCACTCAGACACGTCATTTTGTGCTCCATTTGATTCGCACAACTTTCCCGACACGTGACCCGATTTTATTTCACTCCACGGCGTCACATTCATCTTCCAACTTGATTTGTGGGTCCCCTGTCGACCAAAACCTGTCCGCCCCAATTATGGACATGGCCCACTTTGAGCCTACTATCCGTCCGCCACTTGTGTCCCATTTATTGGAATCCCCATGTGCTACTTATTTACTCATGATCATCAACGTCTATTTTTAATTCTATTATTGCATCATGTCCGATTTTGACTCAATCCGGCTCCACCGAGTCCAGTCCAGCTTTGTGTTGCCCTCCATCATGACATCCTCATAATTCTTGCCCAAAAATATCAAGTGCTTATTTTATCTATTTTTAAATATTTAATGGAAAATTTCCTATTGATTTATTTTCCTTGGAATACCCTATTTCTCCATTTAATTCCTAGCCACTTGATTCCCCAAACAAATCCTCACCATTAATTCCCTATGCAACTTTTTCCCCAACACTCTATCATGGTCGGCCCTAACTTTCTTGTGGGAATAACTTTTTCCTCTCTCACACAATTATCATTATTCTCTCTCTCTTCCTTATTGAATTATTCCTACACAACAACATCAATACAACCTAACCTACAACAACAAACCCGACCCCAGCTCACCTCTCCACCCGAGCCATGGCCCGACCATTCTCCATGGGACCCCCCTCCGGCGTGGCTTCGCTGCCGGCCACCTGGCCAACCAGGCCGAGCCCCTCGAGCTCTCTCCTCCTCCTTCTCCTTCGCACAACCAACGCCGCACCACCACCTTCAATCCGGTGACCACCACCTCTTCGCCACAACAGCCCGCCACCACGTTCGTCGTGCCCGCCGCCACTGGCCGTGCATGGCCGCGCCCTCGCCGGCGAGCTAGGCCGTGCAGCCCTCCTGCGCAGCTGCCACTGCAGCTCGACCGGACAGCAGCAGCGCGCGCCCTTCGCGCGCGCGCACGAGCGCGTGCAGCGCCGTCGCCGGCCATGCACCGCCGTGGCCGTGCCCCCCCACGGCGTACGAACTCCGACAACCCTCCCTGGGTCCGCCACCTCGGTCCCCGGCGCGACGTATAGGCGATTCGTGCGTTTTGAATGACGTCCCGTCGTGACGCGCGCGAAATGAAGTTCGTTTTGGCGCCCTGTCGTAGCAACATCGTACGCGTTTTCCCGGAGATCCGACCGTTGGATCGGCAATTTCTTCGCTCCGTCGCAATCTCGGTATATCCACCTTCGCTCATGTCAATTTTCGTCCGTTAATTTTAAAGTTTGATACATCAAAACCGGCCACCAAGTTGACCGTTTAAATTGAATTAAATTTGGACAGTTTCGCGGGGCCAACTTCGTCAGCTTGTATCTCCTCCACCGCAGCTCCTTTTGGCGTGCTACCAGTTCCTGTGCGAAGCTGGTATAACCCTCTTACTACCCCTCCAGTTTCGTTTCATTGTGAGCTTGTTTGATTGGTTGAATTCGACGCCAAAGTTGGTCGTCCGAATTCGTAATTTCCAACTTGTAAAATTCCATTTTTGAACACGGGACTCCAGATTTCATTTCTGACACCACCATTAGACTTGTGGCGTCGTTCTGGCATGTTTTCATATAAAATTTGTTAAATTTGGAGAACGTAGGCCCGGGCACGTTTTTCGGTGCAAAGCGGGTCCCACTTTCTGGGTCAACGGAACTTTTTAACGCCGGCTCAATGGAATCCAATTCCGGAGATACCGTTGAGTTCGTATCGTCATTCTGGACTCGTTGACATATAATTTGCTAGGTTTTGGTGGATATTGGGTCTGGCACGTATTTCGGTGCAAGTCGGATACCAATATCCGGATCAACGGGTCATTTTGAGATCGGCTCATCGGAATCCAATTTCGGAGATACCGTTGAGTTCGTATCATCATTCTGGACTCGTTGACAGGTAGTTTGCTAAGTTTTGAGAACTTTGGCTCCGGCACGTATTTCCGTGCAAACCGAAATTCCAAGTTCTGGTCAACGGGCCAAATTGAGATCGGGTCAACGGAATCCAATTCTGGAGACACCGTTGGGTTCGTATCGACATTCTGGTTTCGTGGACATATAATTTGTTATATTTTATAGACTTATTTTCTTGCACATTTTTTGGTGCAAAACGGCTCCGACACGGACACCGTTTTGACCCGAAATTACCTTTTTGCCCTTGTGTCCAAATTGGACCGTTGGGTAGGCTATCCTAGCTAATTTGACCATTTTGGACACGTTGGCGATGTTCATTTCATCGTCCGGCAATATTTGTTGATAATTTCTCTGAGCTTAACCTTTTTATAATTAATTAATAATTAATTCATATAATGTTCGTATTTCGGGATTAGTACAACGAAACTGAGATCAGCCAATTCCAGTGATCTCACATTGCTGAAATTGACAAGTTGGACACGTGGATCACTATAATAAGATTATCAACCTTACCGATAATCTCCTTATCTCGATTTGCGTGTCGTAAGTTTCGACGTACAAATAACGAAGTACACTTTATATTAGACTAGAATTGACCCTGTTTGACCAGAGTTGACCAGTTGACCCAAAGTCAACTATAAGTCAACACTTAACCTAGTTTGACTAGATTATTGACCGGAGTCGACCTAGAGTTGTTTTGACTTAGAAGAACCTAGAATAATGTAGATTGATTATAGAGATTCATTTATTACAACTTGAACACCTTGTAACCTGTGTTGCTTTAAATAGGACTCTGTGGCTTCAGTGGGACCCCCTATACTTATCAGCTGTTCAGGTTATCGAGGCGAGTACATTCTCTGATCATTTCATATCCTGCTTAGAATTATTTCCTGCAGTAGATTACTTTACTTGTACTGTCATGTTGGTCACACGGATTGGTACTATATGGATCCTTTCTTGAGATGTTATCATTAGGGAGCATCGGGTACTCTATGTTCTGTGCGTTTCACTTTCATAGCGTATCATATGCTTCTTGGTTCTTTGATCACTTACGACATGTACCCTCATGATCGTAGAGTCTTCCTGGAATCTTACACTGTTGGGTTACCCCCAGAATCCCCATTTTTATGGGACTTACACTGTTGGGTTACCCCCAGAATCCCCATTTTTGTGGGACTTATACTGTTGGGTTACCCCCAGAATTCCCATTTTTATGGGACTACTATGTATCACCTTCGGGGTCTATCACCCTTCGAGGGCTTATCACCTTCGGGGTCTATCACCTTCGGGGTCTGTTACATAGCATCATATAACATAACCTGGCTGGATCCTTGTGTATTGATCGAGGGTACGGGGGGAGTATTACATGTTCATATTGTACTCTGACTCACTAGTCACTGCTAGTTCCTTATGTATAATAGATATTTCTATTACAGTTCTGTCTCTGTTTACATACTGCACTTCTTTCAGTACTTGTATCTTACTTTACTGCATGATTATATTTTCTAATCTGCTATGAACTGTTGAGATGTATTGTGCTCGCTCCAGTCCTGACTGGACCTGTTGATAAATTTTACAGATAGCTTGGGGATTGCCTGCTAGCCTAGAGGAGACACAGTAGAGGTTGTTTAGGTAGTTATTTTATTTTGTCTGGAGCTGTATTTACTTTGTGGATTACTGTATTGAGTTTTGAGATGTATTTCTGGGCTTATGTATCTTAGGCACTTAGACTTCTATCTCCTGTATTTATTTTGGATTTTATGTTTTATCTATCTTTATCATGCTCTACCTTAGATGTGATTGAGATTGTATCTGCTATGTCACCCCCATTCGGGGAGTATAAACTGTTTAGTCTTATACTGTTAGATGCATTGAGACCTAGGACAGCGTTCTACCGCCGATACTGCGGCGTAGGCTGGGCGTTGTTACGTTCTCGTGCCCTAACTCTAGGACACGGATCGTGACAGGCAAGAGTGGACAGATACACCTTTTTCGTATCTGTTCATCATTTTACTGATGAAAAAGTGAATGGTGTACATCTTGATGGTACTGGGCCTCCTCACCTCTTGTCTGATAAAATGCTCCTCTGGTTGCAGAACATCCGTCCTGCACATCTAGTATATCGTAACCGTAACTCCGTCTTCTTGGAACCTTACTTACCCAGTCGGTTCTTCTGGCAGTTTGGGTACAGTCAAATGTTCTTGGACAATCCCAGCTCCTGCCTGGGTTTTGAGGGTAGTGTCCTTGACGGCATCCGGGCTTGGCACTACTATAACACGGTTCACACCCGCACCAGCTTCTCTGTGCCTGACGCTAGGGAGTCAGGGCAAATTTTGTACTTGGCGGCTCTGTACCATGTTATGGTGAACAAGCCCCTTCATAATTTTGACCCAAGTACCAGTTTTATTGTTGGTACTGGCTTGGAGGAGAAGCCGAAAGGGTCCAAGACGAGGAAAAAGAAGGGGAACACGGTCGATGTGTTAGACTCGGAGTCCATCAACATAGACGAGGAGGATGACGCTGATGACTTGTCTCTTCCTCCTGCCGATGATGTGGGGGAAGATCAGCCCCCTGTTGCGCCTAGTCCTTCACGAAAGCGAAGCAGGCGTAGGTCCGCTGTTGGCGGCACAACTTACTCTCGGAAACGGGCTGCAGTCAAACCTCGCGGGCCAATCATTAGGAAGAGAAGCGAGGATGTTGATGCCGTTTCGGAGGTGACTCGAAATTACAACCATCTTTTTTAGCTCTTCTTTTCTACACTATGATTTGATCATTCTCCTTTTCTTTGTAGGCGTAAGGAGAAATGGACTCTCGAGAGCTGGCTACTGTCTCGGAGGTCGACCTGGCTCTAGCCACTTTAATTAGTGATATGAGTGTCGAGATTATTTCTGCCAGGGTTCTCCCAGCGACGGCTGAGGTTCCTCCCGTTGCTGACATCTCAACCCAGGGCTATGAGGGCTCTACTGAGCCAATCCCCGATGTTGCTGAATTCCAGTCGGGTAATGCTGACCCAATTGCGTCTACCTCCGGGGCGGCTGGGGAAGAGGAACCAGCTGTATTCGGCTCAGATGTCGTTGGTAAGGAGGTGCTGTGAGCGAGCCTCAGCTTCAGCAACCCTCCCCTGGTAAGCTAAGTCAAGTCTTGACTAGTGAGGAGGTTCATTTGCTCTATCTTCACATCCTTCGGGTTAAGCTGATCGATGGTTGCTCTAGACATACAGGTCCTGCTCCTTCGCTACCAACGATGGACATCATTGGGGGAGAAGTCACCAGAGGGGATCTGGTGGAAGAAAGTATGTCTCTTCCTCCTTCAACTTATATCGAGGGGCCTCCTACCGGCTCGAGTTCGGGAGAACAGGCAGTGGAACGGCCGGGACGGTAAGAGATGGTCCTTGCACCCTCCTTAGTTCATGTGGCTCCGGAGGTCGACCTTTTCGCCCTGCCAAGCCTCCGGATTCTTCGGACTGCGGAGGAGGAGATGGCCACTATTCAAGCGTCCTATCGCTCGGAGCTTGTTTCCCTAGTGGCAGGGGTGTCAAGTTCCGGTGTATCTTCTTCAACTCTGCCAGACCTCATCTTTTTATAAAGCCAAAACTAATAGAAAGATCTATGTGTCTATTTTTATGTCTAATTGGCCACCCATATAGTTCTTTACGGTTTGGTCGAGACGTCCGTTCTATGGAAAGTGGTCCAAAATAGGCCAGTTCTGTTGTGAGCCAATTTTTATCCACTTTCGGGCCACTTCGACCTTTCGTATATTTTTGGCAAAAAATATACTTTCTAATCTTTCCAACATATATACTTTTGTAGAATTTTGGTTTCATTTGCTATTTATTAAAAATCTGGGTAATTCACCGTAATATCGAAACACCGAAATCCATGAGTGCTATGTGTCCAATTGATTTGAAACTTCGTATACCATTATCAAATTAATTGTTGTGCATATTTTTATGATAAATATAATTTTATTTATTTTTTGTGATTTTTTTAGAATTAATGATTTCTAAATATTTATTGTTTCGGAACTCAAATCTTATATAGTCTAGGAATATTGTTGTAGAATCACCTAGGACTTGTGTACTTAATTTTATACCAATAAAATATAATAAATAATGATATAAAATATTTATAAGTATTTTTTCAAAATTTAAACTAATATTTTATATTATTAAAATGTTACATTTATAGGCAGATTTAATACCATATATGTTATATTATGTAGAATAGTCAATATGACTAAGTTTTGGTATAAATATGTTGTTAAGGCCTATATATGGTAAGTCAATATATAGTAAGTTATTAGTGTGTTATTAATATTACAATATTTATTATAGGTGTACGTGACGGAGGTTGTGAGGACATTGGAGCCAGACCGTTGTTCTAACAGTTAGAAGTTACAGACAAGTGTACCTTGCCACTGCTACAAATTATTTTTTTCCTTTATTTTTGTTACTTTTGTTTATCATGACGTAGGATTGGTCGATACTTTAGTGTCCGTATCACATGCGGGCGCCTATGTATTTTATCGACGTCGAGTATCGACACTGAGCATTGTGTCACATTAAATCGTGTTCATTGACACGAATGACTATAGGACACCGATACATTCATGTTACGAGGTTTACATGATTATTCATGGTGATGACATCGCATTAGATTGATAGAATTATTATTATTCATGCTTCTAGATAGGTATAATTGAATTGACTTTCAAGATTCTAGACATGGGGTGGGAAGAACTTGACTATGATATCAGACTAATTGTATTATGGCATGTTATTATTGTGTGCCTTTATCTCTGTAGTAGATTTCTGATAATTGTTTTATTGATTGATTGTCCTTGGTTCCATGACAGGGTATTGTCACTCCCGTTTCCCGTTATACGTATTTTCATATGCGTATACGAGATTTCTGGCATTTATTAGGTGTACCGTAGTTAGGCTTGTTTTGCTTAGCCTAGTCTTGGTTTAATTTTGACTTGGTTTATTCAATCGGTTCGGTTCAATTTGGCTTGGTCTGACTTGGCTTGGCTTGGTTTGAGATGGAGAGGGTTAATATATAACCCAACTCCTTCTCTCTCTCTCTCTTCATTCATTTCTTCATTTATTTTCTTCATCTTCTTCATTTACTCCTTCCACCTACCAAGTCATAGGCAAGTGAAACTTGCTTCACGATGGATCTCAAGTTTTATTGTTCCATTCTCTTTCTTACTTGATTTTAAGCCACTTTAGAACTTGACATTTTTCATTTTGGTGGATGGATTCATGTAGATCTAAGTGTGTATTATTTTCGGTTTTTTGGAGTTTTGATATATTAAACTTCATTATTTTCATGTTTTGATTGTTCCAAGTTGTAGAGAATTCGATTTTACCCAAAATGGACCTTTGAAAAGTTAGATTTCGACTTGTTTTGAGGAAGTTATGGCCAAAAGTATTTTTGGTCATTTCTATGTTCATCTGTCCTAATTTTGGCAGGAATGACAAATAGTGTCGTAGCCGCATGAGCATGAATAGTACCGCAGCCGCAGGAATGAATAGTGCCGTAGCCGTATGAGCATGAATAGTACCGCAGCCGCATGAGATGAATAGTACCGCAGCCGCAGGAATAAATAGTGCCGCAGCCGTATGAGCATGAATAGTGCCGTGGCCGCAGGAATGAATAGTGCCACATGAATAGTGCCGCAGCCGCATGAGCATGAATAATGTCGCAGCCGTAGGAATGAATAGTGCCGTATGAATAGTGCCGCAGCCGCATGAGCATAAATAGTGCCACATAGAATAAATAGTGCCGCAGAATGCCGCATAGGGCCTATTTTGGCTGTTTTTGGCTGTTTTAAGTCCTATTTAGCTGAATTGTGGCCAGAATTTCTCCCAACTTCCAACATGAAAGTTGTAGATCTTTTTCTTGGCTTTAAGAATATGTTATTAGCTATTTTATGCAAGTTTCTCTCATTCATGATAATGTAAGGATAGAACACGATAATAACCTGTTAAGGCACACTCTTAGCCAGTAACAAGTAACAAGTAACATGACATGATAATGGCCCGTCGTGGCGCACTCTTGATAAGTAAACCTAACATGATAATCTTGATATGCTGTTGTGACGGCTATCTTGACTTCTAAGTAACTCTTGTCTTGACACCGTGGGTGTTTTTGCTTGTATAAGCTACATGTCTCATCTAGCATCATGTCTAGGACATGAATTCCTGGTTACCACGGTCAGGGATTCATATTAAATCTGATTAGAATAATGACTAGATTGATCATGTAGTTCATGAAGAGATTTCCCAGCTACAGGCAGTCCCTTTATCTGGGCGCTCTAATTGGACTTGTAGCCTGCCATCGAGTAGGGCACATTTCCAGCACACTGTCATGTGTTGCACCTCTAAGTCACCTAATCCAACTCTCTCAACTTGTGACTGGATAACCTGGATTAAGTCTGCAGGGCTTGTGGCTGTTGGAATATCTCATTGCATCTTGCTAGTAACTAGGCTTGTGATAACCCTAGTTAGTTAAAGTATCAAGCCGTACTCATTGTTTGGCCGTGAATGATGAATGGAGTCCAGTCTAGTCTTACCTAAGCAAGACTGCTACATGGTTATTACTGCACATTACTTTATGCTTTACTCTTATCGATAATTGGTTGGAGACTAAGCTCTGTTCAGGTGAAGGGTTACAACCCCGATCCTTGTTTGGTTTACGGGTTGTAACTTGGCTTCCGGAATAGTCCCTTAGTTGTCTTATCGTTTATCGTCTTGTTTTCTCTAACTCATGTCTTTTATTATCCTTTATGTCTCATGTGCTAATATGCTGGTTTTAGTTCTTAAGTGAAGTCTCCTTTGTGGCACTTGCTCTTTCTGGGGTCTGATCCAGCTGGTTTTGTATGGCCAGATTTCAGAGTAGCACCCGAGGATCTTCCAGCCTTCCAGCCAGATGGTGCACACTAGACGCAACCCTGGCAACGAGTGATTTTTATTTTGCTCTCCCACTATTGTAAATTATTCTTTTAAGGCGTTTAGCCGTCGAGCAAGTGTTAGCTCGTGTTAAATTTACATTCCTGTCTGCCTAAGGGCTGTAACATGATTGACAGATCCTAGGGTTGATAAAGTATGACTTAAACTCTTGCTAGTCTTCGCATTTTGTATGACTAGCTTCATGATCATCTGAATATATAACGTTTGGGACGCCTTACTTTGTATGTCTGATGATCTACCATCTTGTTACTTTTACTTGCTTGCTTGAGATTGAGACACTAGGCTTGTTCTTGACCCTAAGAGACTAATGGCTTATAGTAAACCCTCATGCACCTAGACAGCCGTGACCGTATTGCGAGGTAGGATTTACTTTAATGTACGTAGCTGGCTGTGTCTATCCCCCGCTCTCCAGTATTCTGGTTCTGGGGCGTGACACGGTTTAAGTGGTGACCCATGCAGGTCTTGTAAATCAAGATGTATGAGGGTCTCATTGAATAGATGTCTCAATCAACACTCGCCCTTGATCTCTACTCGTGTCATCTAATCTTTCTGAAATCTTGACCTGATCACATGTTTATATCCTCGATTTATCATGGTCCTTCCTTATTGTTTCCTATGTCATTTCTTCAGCGGTATTGTTCCTGGTCCTGCCGATCAGCAAGGCGGAGCACCTCCAATGGACCAGCAGCAACCTGGAGACCAAGCCCAGCATTCAGGATAGCCTCCAGAGTTATGCCTACTGGGGGTCAAGAGCCACCAGTTCAGCCCGTCCAGCCTGCGGAGCCTGACAATGGAACCCTGGTGGGTCTCATCAAGGAATTGCTTGCATCTCAAAATCGTCGAGGCGATGCCTGCACCAGATAGTACAAGATATGTAATGACCATTGTTCGTATTTCGTATCTCGGAATACGTGTATGTATTTAGACCCGTATTGCATGTTTCCTTGGTTGATTCGGCCCAACTTGACTTGGTTCGGCTTGGTTTTGCATGGTTCGGTTTTTACTAGATTTTGTGTGGACCAAACCACTCCCACCTACTACCACTTTCATTAAATATCCCACCTACCACCACCCTCTTCATTAAATATTCTACTAACATTTCTCTCTCTTCATTACTTCTTCTTCTCCACCATTACTTCTTCAACCACCAGGAAAGAAAGAGAGAGGGAGAGCTTAGGCAAGTGCATCTTGCTTCATGGAGGAAGTCCATTTTTATTGTTCCATTGTCTTCCTCATGTGTTTCTAACCCACTTTAGTACTTGGCATTTTTCATTTCCATGGTGAAATTTTTGTAGATCTAGCCTTGTGGTACTTTCGGTTTCCAGAATTTTGGATCTATCAAACTGACATACTAAGTTGATGATCCCATGTTGCAGAGAATTTCGTTTGGTCCAAATTTGACCTATGGAAATTTTGCTGAGCCGCATGGCCATTTACTTAGGAGACGCATGGCTTATATAGAATTGTATTAATTGATCTCCTATACGCTTGCAGCTGCTTGCAAGTGTTAATTGTAGCCGCATGGGAACATACTTGGCCACCTTGGTATTAAATGCATGCACGTGGGAGCTAAGCTTAGCATTAATGCTTGGCCCCATTATCATGGCTTAGTATTTAATGCTTGCACCCATAGCCTTGCATGCATCAGCATACATGGAAAAACCGTTTTTTTTGTCGCATGTAGGAGCATGTACAGCCGCATGCCTTGGAATAATGCATCTAGCATTAATGCATTAGAAATGCATTAGCCATGCATCAGCATATGCCTTACATTTAAAGCATTAGAAAGTTGCATGTTGCACCATCAGCCGCATAAGCCTTAGGCCAGCCGCATAGCATTCTAGAGTACATTAAAGAATGCATAGAATGAATTTAATGCATTTTTAGGCATTGTCCATGCATCAGCCGCATGGCACAACAAAAAAAATTACATTTAATGCAAATTTTGATGCATTAGCCGCATAACTTGCATTTAATGCATTTGCATTAGGATGCTTGCATTTAATGCATTTGGAGCCGCATAGCCTTTAGGGAATGCATGAGTTGCATTCTTTAATGCATTATTAAGCATTAATTAATGCATTTGGAGCTGCATAGGCTTCTGAAGACTTAATGTTTTATGCATTTAAGTCCTTATCTTTATGACTTAATGCTTTATGCATTTAAATCCTTATCCTTATTACTTAATGCTTTATGCATTTAAGGCCTTATACTTTATATTTTAATGCTTTTAATGCATTTTGATGCACTATTCATACTTCAGCCGCATAGCCCCCCCAAGGAATGCACGTGATGCATTCTTTTCCAAATGAATTTTAGGCATTAATTAAAACATGTCTTTTCCAAATGCATTCTTTAATGTTTAAATACAATCCTTTCCTAATAGCATTCTTAATGCATGGATAATGCCTCACTTCAATGCATTATTAATACGTTTCCTTAATGTATTTTATTGTTACATTCTTTAATGAACCAGCCGCATATGGCCAGGTGACTGCAGGCCGCATAAAATTTTTTTCGAGCCGCATGAGTCCCCTACAGCCCTTGTCCCTTCTAATATTTAATTATTAAATGTGTACTTGTTCTAAATTAATTGTTCCCTGACACGATGGTGACCCGTGGTGGTGTACTTTTGACATGACGTGATAGTGGCCCGACGTGGCGTACTCCTGACAGTGAATATGACATGACAAGATTGAATGGTCTGGACATCGTGGATGATTGTGTTTGTACAATTGAACTGATAATTTTGCATCATGTCTAGGACAGGGATCCTTGAGTACCACGGTCAGGGGTACCTACTGTAAATGGCTAAGGCTAATAACTAGAATAATTCAGTAGTCATGAGAGATTTCTCCAGTTACAGGCGATCCCGTTATCCCGGCCACCATTGTGGGACTTGCAGCCTGCCGACGAGTAGGGCACAAGTCCAAACACACTGAAATATGGAAAGAACGATGAATTACTTAAATGAACCCAAGTCGCCTGGATAACCTGGATTAGCTGCAGGGCTTGTGGCTGGAGGAACATCTCATTGTATGTTGTGATAACCCTAGTTAGCTAATGCAGAAAGCCGTAGTCACTGATTGGCCGAGTGCGATTGTGTGGTGTGGTTTCAGTGCTCGATTATTGCAATCTTGATCGCATGATTGACACTCTTAACAATAAAGATCAGAGGCGAAGTTCTGTTCAGGCGAAGGGTTATAACCCCGGTCCTTGTTTGGTTTAAGGGTTGTAACTGGCTCCCGGAGCAGTTCTAAGTCCTCTCTTCGTTTATTGTATTATTGTACCCCACATCATGCTTGTAAAGTTTTACCTCATCAACAAGATTTGGATACGGAGTTCTATTCAAGTGAAGGATTACAACCCCGGTCCTTGTTTGGTTTAAGGGTTGTGACCTGGCTACTTGAATGGTTCCCTCGTGCTCCATTTTGATGGTTGTTATTCTTTTACTTCAAGTTCTTTTAACTGCTTTAATATTATTTTCTGATGTGCTGGTTTTAGTTCTTAAGTGAAGCCTCCTTTGTGGCACTTGCTCTTTCTGGGATCTAACCTAGCTGGTTTTGTGTGGCCAGATTTCGGAGCAACTTCAGAGGATCTACCGACCTTCCAGCCCGATGGTAACCATCAGGCGTGACCAGGGCAACGAGTGGGTTTATTTTTGCTCTTCCACTATATTGTAAAAATTTCATTTTGAGGCATTTAGCCGGCGAGCATCTGTTAGCTCGTATTGCATACCTTATTGTTGTCTGCCTACGGGCTGTAACATGATTGACAGATCCTAGGGTTGATCATGTATGACTAAACTCTTGCTAGTCCTCATATTTTGTAATGACTAGCTTCATGATCAGCTGGATATGTAATGTTTGGGATGCCTTATTATTGTATATTTGGTGATCTTACATCTTGTAACTTTACTCGCTTGCTTGAGATTGAGACAATTAGGCTTGTTATTGACCATAGGAGACTGATGGATTGTAGTTAAACTCTCATGTATCTAGACAACCGTGACCGTATAGTGGGATGGATTCCATTTTATTATACGTAGCTGGCTATGTATGCCCCCGCTTTCCAGTATTCTGGTTCTGGGGTGTTACATGGTTTAAGTGGTGGCCCATGCAGGTCTTGTAAATCAAGATATGTGAGGGTTTACCGAATAGATGTCTCAATCAGCACTCGTCTTTGATCTCTGCCCGACTTTTCTAATCCCTGGGATTCTCGACCTGATCACATGCTTGTATCGTTGATCTGTCTGGGTCCTTCCTTATTGTTCCCTATATCATCTTCTTCAGTGGCATTGTTCCTAGACCTGCCGATCAGCAAGGCGAAGCGCTTCTCGTGGACCAGCAGCAACAAGAAGACCAGGCCCAGCACTCAGGAGCAGCCTCCTGGGCCATGCCTTCCGGAGATTCAGAACCCCCGGTGCAGTCAGCCCAGCCCGCGATACAGGATGATCGAGCCTTAGTTGGACTTATCAGGGAGTTGCTTGCATCTCAGGACAGTCGAGGAGATGCCTTGCATCAGGCCGTGGCAGATGCTCTGGGCAGAGGTGGACATCATGGAAACAGTGCAGCGAACAGTTTCAAGCGCCTGAACCGTCCATTCTTTGATGGCAGCGAAGATGCTATCGCTGCTGATGCGTGGCTTCAGGACACAGAGGTGATATTGGAAGCAGCGAAGACCCCGGAAGATGAGAAGGTAGCTGTAGTGCGCCTGCAGTTATTGGATCTAGCCCGCAGCTGGTGGGCGGCTTAGGCCGTTGGACTAGTGGCGCCTATTGTATGGGCAGTATTCCATGAGAGGTTCCGGACCAAGTACTTCGATACGGTGGCTTGGTACGATCTTCAGACCAAGTTTACCAATTTGAAGCAGAATGGCAGGACGGTCGATGGGTATACGGCCGAGTTTTCCAGGCTTAGTCGGTTTGCTCCCACCATGGTGGCGACCGAGTTCGATAGAGCCCAACAATTTCAGCAGGGACTCCACCTAGAGATTTTGCTAGCGGTGGAGCAGTTTGAGCATCAGACTTTTGATGCCGTATTGAGGGCAGATAGGAGGCATGAGTATACCTCCCAGAGGATTGTGGACAGGACCGGAGGTCGAAAGCGATCTCACGGCCAGATGAATCAGTCATCAGCGCCAGCCCTGGAAGCTAGGACTTTGACCATTGGAGCTCCGAGGAGGGCAGCATCAGTTACGTCGGTTCAATATTCAACCCCGACGCACCCTCAGCAGCAGAAGCAGGAGCAGTCTACTCCCATGGGCTGCTCTTATTGTGGGAAGCCTGGACATGTTGTTTCAGAGTGTCACAAGGCTCGAGGATTGTGTTTGCTTTGTGGAGCGCCAGACCACAAGGTAGGGTCCTGCCCGTTCAGGACTGACTCATCACCAGCCAGGACCAGTTCATCAGTGAGGGGACCAGCCCCAGTACAAGTCCAGCAGCAGTTTCCATCCCCGAGGCCATTGCCGACGCAGACTCTGGCTTTTCATCAGCAAAGGCCTCAGCAGTTTGCCCAGGTGCAAGCCCAGAATAGGCAGCGAGGATTCCAGCAGAGAGGGCCGGCACCCAGAGGACATGGTCAAGTATTGGCTTTGACCATGGGAGAAGAAGGAGTGGCACCAGGTGAGGTAGTGGCAGGTACTATTCTCGTCAACACTTTTTCGGCTTCAGTGTTATTTGATTCTGGTGCATCATATTCATTTATGTCTGCACGATTCACGACACGGATAGGGCTGGAGCCCGAGTCGTTATCAGTAAGGCTCAATATACTTACTGGTAACGGTCTTGTGGGAGTAGATAGAGTATTTTTCTCATGTCGAATCGTGGTTAGCGGTAGAGAGTTTCCCGTTAGGCTGATAGAATTCCCGATGGCCGATTATGATGTGGTCTTAGGGATGGATTGGTTGAGAGACCAGTATGCTAGGATAGACTGCCATATTGGCAGAGTTGTTTTTAGCATTCCAGGCGAGCCGGAGTTTTCTTTCTCTCGAGGCGAAGTGGAACCTTTTCCTCCATTATTACGGATGGCCGTAGCAGCAGTACAGTTACCCTGGATAGTCGAAGAATTTCTAGATGTTTTCCCGGAAGAGCTTCCAGGGATGCCGCCAGAACGGAAGATCGAGTTTACTATTGACTTGATCCCCGAGACAGCACCAGTGTCCGAGAGAGTCTACAGGATGGCGCCGTCAGAGTTGGAGGTATTATACAAGATGATTGAAGAACTCAGAACTAAGGGATTCATTCGTGCAAGTGGATCGCCTTGGGGAGCCCCGATGCTTCTTGTGAAAAAAAAGGATGGTACGTCTAGACTATGTGTTGACTATCGTACTTTGAACTCAGTGACAATCAAGCACAGATATCCTCTCCCCAGAATAGATGACTTGTTTGATCAACTCAGGGGAGCGACAGTATTCTCGAAGATTGATTTGCGATCAGGGTACCACCAGATCAGAGTCAGAGAGCAGGACATCCCGAAGATAGCCTTCAGATCCAGATATGGGCATTGGGAGTTCCTTGTTATGCCCTTTGGAGCAACCAATGCGCCAGCTATATTCATGGACCTCATGAATCGTATTTTCATGCCTTATTTGGATCAGTTCGTGATCGTGTTCATAGACGATATCCTGGTCTACAGCAAGAGTGAAGCAGAGCATGAGTAGCATCTCAGAGTTGTCCTCCAGATTCTCCGAGAGTACCAGTTGTATGCCAAGTTCAGTAAATACGAGTTCTGGCTCGATCGCATTTCATACTTGGGTCATATCATTACCAAGGGTGGAGTGGAAGTGGATCCCCAGAAGATAGTGGCTATCGAAACCTGGCCAGTGCCCCGTACAGTTGCAGAAGTTTGCAGTTTTCTTGGATTAGCCAACTATTACCGGAGATTTGTTTCGAACTTTGCTCGAATTTTAGAGCCATTGACGCAGCTAACCCGCAAGGATGTACAGTTTGCTTGGACAGCAGAGTGTCAGGAATCTTTTGAGAAGCTGAAGCGAGGTTTGATGACGGTACCCGTTCTCACACTTCCAAATGGGACCGAAGGATTTTCAGTGTACTGTGACGCTTCAGGCAAGGGTTTAGGATGTGTTTTGATGCAGCATGGGAAGGTAATAGCTTATGCGTCACATCAACTTCGTGATCATGAGAGGAATTACCCAACCCATGACTTGGAATTGGCAGCTGTAGTGTTTGCACTTAAGTTGTGGAGACACTACCTGTATGGAGACCGGGTGGAGATTTTTACCGACCACAAGAGCCTGAAGTATGTGTTCACTCAGAAGGACCTTAACATGCGTCAGAGAAGATGGCTAGAGCTGCTTGTGGATTATGATGTCAACCTTTAGTATCACCCTGGGAAGGCCAACGTTGTTGCAGATGCGTCAAGCAGGAGAGCCGAAGTTTATTTCCTAACAGCGCAACCAGATTTGTTAGCAGATCTTCAGAAGATGGATATAGAAATTGTCCTTCCTACCAATGTGGCATTGATGGCCAGCATGCAAGTACAGTCCAGCATAGTTGAGAGGATCAAGATAGCTCAGTCCTACGATTCTAAGCTTCAGCGACTTAGAGCAGAATGTGAAGCAGGACGACAACCAGAATTATGCATTCATGACGATGGTACACTTCGACATGGTAAGCATCTTTGTGTACCCAGTGGAGATATAAGACAGGAGGTCATGGCGGAAGCTCACAGTTCTCAGTATTCGATTCATCCGGGTGGCACGAAGATGTACCGTGATATCCGTCAGCACTTCTGGTGGAATGGCATGAAGAGGGAGATAGCTCGGTTTGTCTCTCGGTGTTTGGTTTGCTAACAAGTCAAGGTTGAACACTAGAGGCCAGCTGGACTTCTTCAGCCCTTACCGATTCCAGAATGGAAGTGGGAACATATAACCATGGATTTCGTGACTGGATTACCTAGATCCCCCGCCGGTAGAGATGCTATTTGGGTTATAGTTGACAGGCTCACGAAGGTGGCTCACTTTATCCCGTTCAGAGTGGGTCAGTCGACAGCTCAGCTAGCAGAGATGTATCTTCGGCAAATTATCAGATTCCACGGTGTACCAGTCAGTATCACCTCGGACCGGGATTCAAGATTTACGTCACACTTTTGGCGTAGCTTGAAGAGAGTTTGGGAACTCACCTCCAGTTCAGCTCAGCTTATCACCCGCAGACAGATGGTCAGTCGGAGCGCACGATCCAGACACTTGAGGATATGTTGAGATCTTGTACACTCGACTTCGGTAGTTCGTGGAAAGATCACCTGCACCTGGTGGAGTTCTCGTACAACAATAGTTTCCAAGCTAGTATCTAGATGGCTCCGTTCGAGGCCTTGTATGGTAGAAAGTACAGATCCCCACTAGCATGGGACGATGTGGGAGAGAGGCAGATGCTTGGTCCAGAGATGGTCGCTCAGACAGTTGAGGTGGTCAGGAGAGTCAGAGATCATCTTCGCGTTGCACAAGATTGTCAGCGCCATTGGGCCGATTCCCATCGGCGTCTCCTTGAATTTTCTGTCGACGACCATGTATTCCTGAGGATCTCGCCTAACCGTGGCGTCATTCGTTTCGACATACGGGGAAAGCTTAGTCCTAGGTATATAGGGCCATTTGATATTCTGGAGAGAGTAGGAGATGTGTCCTATCGTCTCGCTCTTCCGTTGTCTCTGAGTGAGGTATATGACGTGTTCTACGTATCCCAACTACGACGGTATATCCCGGACCCGAGCCACATCCTGGATCATTCGGAATTGGTTGTTGGTACCAACCTTTCGTATAAGGAGAGGCCCGTATCCATATTGGACCATAGAGAGAAGATACTCAAGAACAAGACTATCAAGTTAGTCCGTGTTGCTTGGGGTCATCACTCTTTGGGAGAGTCAACGTGGGAGCGTGAGGATGATATCCGATCGTGATATCCTGTCCTGTTTGACTCATGAGGTATAATATCTTTCCTATGCCTCATGTCTTCGATTCCTTGCTTGTACGAATAATTGCTTGATTGCTTGACTAGTATAGCTTGCCTGTGGGTAGTATAGCTTGTCCTTGCATCTCTAGCCACTTGATTAAAATTTTGAGGACAGAATTCTTCTAAGGTGGGTAGAGTTGTAATGACCATTGTTCGTATTTCGTATCTCGGAATACGTGTACGTATTTAGACCCGTATTGCATGTTTCCTTGGTTGGTTCGGCCCAACTTGACTTGGTTCGGCTTGGTTTTACATGGTTCAATTTTTGCTAGATTTTGTGTGGACCAAACCACTCCCACCTACTACCACTTTCATTAAATATCCCACCTACCACCACCCTCTTTATTAAATATCCCACTAACATTTCTCTCTCTTCATTACTTCTTCTTCTCCACCATTACTTCTTCAACCACCAGGAAAGAAAGAGAGAAGGAGAGCTTAGGCAAGTGCATCTTACTTCATAGAGGAAGTCCATTTTTATTGTTCCATTGTCTTCCTCATGTGTTTCTAACCCACTTTAGTACTTGTCATTTTTTATTTCTATGGTGAAATTTTTGTAGATCTAGCCTTGTGGTACTTTCGATTTCCAGAATTTTGGATCTATCAAACTGGCATATTTTGCTAAGTTGATGATCCCATGTTGCAGAGAATTTTGTTTGGTCCAAATTTGACCTATGGGAATTTTGCTGAGCCGCATGGCCATTTACTTAGGAGCCGCATGGCTTATATAGAATTATATTAATTAATCTCCTATACACTTGCAGTTGCTTGCAAGTGTTAATTGTAGCCGCATGGGAACATACTTGGCCACCTTGGCATTAAATGCATGCACGTGGGAGCTAAGCTTAGCATTAATGCTTGGTCCTATTATCATGGCTTAGCATTTAATGCTTGTACCCATAGCCTTGCATGCATCAGCATACATGGAAAAACCATTTTTTTGCCGCATGTAGGAGCATGTCCAGCCGCGTGCCTTGGAATAATACATCTAGCATTAATGCATTAGAAATGCATTAGCCATGCATCAGCGTATGCCTTACATTTAAAGCATTAGAAAGTTGCATGTTGCACCATCAGCCGCATAAGCCTTAGGCCAGCCGCATAGCATTCTAGAGTGCATTAAAGAATGCTTAGAATGAATTTAATGAATTTTTAGGCATTGTCCATGCATCAGCCGCATGGCACAACAAAAAAATTACATTTAATACAAATTTTGATGCATTAGCCGCATAGCTTGCATTTAATGCATTTGCATTAGGATGCTTGCATTTAATGCATTTGGAGCCGCATAGCCTTTAGGGAATGCATGAGTTGCATTCTTTAATGCATTATTAAGCATTAATTAATGCATTTGGAGCCGCATAGGCTTCTGAAGACTTAATGTTTTATGCATTTAAGTCCTTATCTTTATGACTTAATGCTTTATGCATTTAAGTCCTTATCCTTATTACTTAATGCTTTATGCATTTAAGGCCTTATACTTTATATTTTAATGCTTTTAATGCATTTTGATGTACTATCCATACTTCAGCTGCATAGCCCCCCCAAGGAATGCATGTGATGCATTCTTTTCCAAATGAATTTTAGGCATTAATTAAAACATGTCTTTTCCAAATGCATTCTTTAATGTTTAAATACAATCCTTTCCTAATAGCATTCTTAATGCATGGATAATGCCTCACTTCAATGCATTATTAATACATTTTCTTAATGTATTTTATTGTTATATTCTTTAATGAACCAGCCGCATATGGCCAGGTGACTGCGGGCCGCATGGAAATTTTTTCGAGCCGCATGAGTCCCCCACAGTCCTTGTCCATTCTAATATTTAATTATTAAATGTGTACTTGTGCTTAATAAATTGTTCCCTGATACGATGGTGACCCGTGGTGGTGCACTTTTGACATGACGTGATAGTGGTCCGACGTGGCGCACTCCTGACAGTGAACATGACATGACAAGATTGAATGGTCTGAACACCGTGGATGATTGTGTTTGTACAATTGAACCGATAATGTTTGCATCATGTCTAGGATAGGGATCCCTGAGTACCACGGTCAGGGGTACCTACTGTAAATGGCTAAGGCTAATAACTAGAATAATTCAGTAGTCATGAGAGATTTCCCCAATTACAGGCGATCTCGTTATCCCGGCCACCACTGTGGGACTTGCAGCCTGCCGACGAGTAGGGCACAAGTCCAAACTCACTGAAATATGGAAAGAACGATGCATTGCTTAAATGAACCGAAGTCGCCTGGATAACCTGGATTAGCTGCAGGGCTTGTGGCTGGAGGAATATCTCATTGCATGTTGTGATAACCCTAGTTAGCTAATGCAGAAAGCCGTAGTCACTGATTGGCCGGGTGCGATTGTATGGTGTGGTTTCAGTGCTCGATTATTGTAAGCTTGATCGCATGATTGTCACTCTTAACAATAAAGATCAGAGGTGAAGTTCTGTTCAGGCGAAGGGTTACAACCCCGGTCCTTGTTTGGTTTAAGGGTTGTAACCTGGCTCCCGGAGCAGTTCTAAGTCCTCTCTTCATTTATTGTATTATTGCACCCCACGTCATGCTTGTAAAGTTTTACCTCATAAACAAGATTTGGAGATGGAGTTCTATTCAAGTGAAGGGTTACAACCCCGGTCCTTGTTTGGTTTAAGGGTTGTGACCCGGCTACTTGAATGGTTCCCTCGTGCTCCATTTTGATGGTTGTTATTCTTTTACTTCAAGTTCTTTTAACTGCTTTAATATCATTTTCTGATGTGCTGGTTTTAGTTCTTAAGTGAAGCCTCATTTGTGGCACTTGCTCTTTCTGGGATCTGACCCAGCTAGTTTTGTGTGGCCAGATTTCGGAGCAACTTCAGAGGATCTACCGACCTTCCAGCCTGATGGTGACCATCAGGCGTGACCAGGGCAACGAGTGGGTTTATTTTTGCTCTCCCACTCTATTATAAAAATTTTATTTTGAGGCATTTAGCCGGCGAGCACCTGTTAGCTCGTATTGCATACCTTATTGTTGTCTGCCTACGGGCTGTAACATGATTGACAAATCCTAGGGTTGATCATGTATGACTAAATTCTTGCTAGTCCTCATATTTTGTAACGACTAGCTTCATGATCAGCTGGATATGTAATGTTTGGGACGCCTTATTATTGTATATTTGGTGATCTTACATCTTGTAACTTTACTCGCTTGCTTGAGATTGAGACAATTAGGCTTGTTATTGACCATAGGAGACTGATGGATTGTAGTTAAACCCTCATGTATCTAGACAGCCGTGACCGTATAGTGGAATGGATTCTATTTCATTATACGTAGCTGGCTATGTATGTCCCCGCTCTCCAGTATTCTGGTTCTGGGGTGTTTCAAGATGCCATGGACAGAGTTGGTTACCAAGGGAACAACGCGGCCAACAGCTTCAAGCGTCTGAACCCTCCTTTCGTTAACGGCACTGAAGATGCTATTGCTGCTGATGCATGGCTTTAGGATACAGAGGTTATCCTGGAAGCAACTAGGATTCCTAAGAATGAGATGGTGGCCGTTGTGCGCCTACAGTTATTGGACTTAGCCCGTAGCTGGTGGGTGATGCTAGCAGTTGGATTACTGACGCCTGTCTCATGGGCGGTGTTCAGCAACAAATTCCAGACCAAGTACTTCGACGCAGTAGCTTGGTATGATCTGTAGACAAGATTCACCAACTTTAAGCAGATGGACAGGACGGTCGATGGATATACGGCCGAGTTTTCTAGACTCAGTCGGTTTGCTCCTACCTTGGTGGCAACCGAATTGGATTGAGCCCAGCGATTCCAGCAGGGGCTCCACCTAGAGATTATCATATCAGTGGAGCAGTTTGAGCACCAGACGTTTGATGCCGTCTTGCGAGCAGCGAAGAGGCATGAGTATACTTCGCAGAGGATTGTAGATAGAAGCGGAGGACGGAAGAGGTCTCATGGGCAGATGTCCCAGTCTTCAGCACCAGCCCCTGTAGCTAGGGCTTTGACTGTTGGAGCTCCTAGGAGGGCGACCACAGTCTCGTCGGTTCAGCACTCGACGTCGACGTATCCTCAGTAACAGAAGCAGAAGCAGTCTTCCGCAATGGGCTGCACTTATTGTGGGAAGCCAGGACATGTAGTATCAGAGTGTCGTATAGCACAGGGATTATGCTTGGCTTGTGGGGCACCGGATCACAAGATAGGGTCCTGTCCGAATAGAGCAAGTTCGTCGTCATCAAACCTAACCAGTCCATCGGTTAGGGGTCCAGCACCAGTGCAGCAGCAATATCAGCCTCCGAGGCCATTGCCGCCTCAGGCTCAGCAGTATGCCCAAGTTTAGATTCAGAACCAACAGAGGGGGCCAGCACCAAAAAGGCAAGGTCAGGCTATGGCTTTGTCCGTGGAGGAAGAGTTAGCTTCAGGTGAGGTGGTGGCAGGTACCATTTTCGTCAACTCTTTTCCAACATCAGTATTATTTGATTCGGGTGCATCGTATTCATTTATGTCTGTACGATTCGCTATATGGATAGGACTGGAGCCCGAGTTATTATTAGTAAGGCTCAATATACTTACTGGTAACCGTCTTGTGGGAGTAGATAGAGTATTTTTTTCGTATCGAATCGTAGTTAGCGGTAGAGAGTTTCCCACTAGGTTGATAGAATTTTCGATGGCCGATTATGATGTGGTCCTAGGAATGGATTGGTTGAAGGAGCAATACGCAAGAATAGACTGCCATATTGGCAGAATTATTTTTGGTATTCCAGGTGAACCAGAGTTTTCATTTTTCAGAGGCGAAGTAGAACCTTCTCCTCTAGTATTGCGGATGGCAGTAGCAGTGGCAGTTCAGTTTCCCAGAGTCGTAGAAGAGTTTCTAGACGTGTTCCCCGAAGAGCTTCCAGGCATGCCCCCAGAGAGAGATAGAGTTCACCATTAATTTACTTCCAGGGATGTCAGGAGGAGTCTACAGGATGGCACCTTCAGAGTTAGAGATCTTGTACAAGATGATTGAAGAACTCAGAACCAAGGGATTCATTCGTGCTAGTAGATCACCTTGGGGAGCCCCGATACTTCTTGTAAAAAAGAAGGATGGTACATCAAGATTATGTGTTGATTATCGTACCTTGAACTCTGTAACAATCAAGAATAGATATCCTCTACCAAAGATAGATGATTTATTTGATCAACTCAGAGGAGCGACAGTATTCTCAAAGATTGACTTGCGGTAAGGATACCATTAAATCAAAGTTAGAGAACAAGACGTCCCGAAGACAGCATTCAGATCCAGATATGGGCATTGGGAGTTCCTTGTTATGCCATTTGGAGCGACTAATGCGCCAGCCGTATTCATAGACCTCATGAATCGTATCTTCATGCCCTATTTGGACCAGTTTGTGATAGTGTTTATAGATGACATCTTAGTTTATAGCAAGAATGAGGCAGATCATGAGCAGCATTTTCGTGTAGTTCTTCAGATTCTCAGAGAGTACCAGTTGTATGCGAAGTTTAGTAAGTGCGAGTTTTGGCTTGATCGTATCTCGTACTTAGATCACATTACCACCCGAGGTGGAGTGGAAGTGGACCCCCAGAAGATAGTGGCTGTAGAGTCATGGCCTGTTCCCAGTACTGTCACAGAAGTTCGGAGTTTCCTAGGATTGGCTGGCTATTACTGGCAGTTTGTCTCAGACTTCGCTCGAATTTCAGCACCACTAACGCAATTGACCCACAAGGATGTGCAGTTTGCTTGGACAGCAGAGTGTCAGAGTTTATTTGAGAAGTTGAAGCAGAGATTGATGACGGCTCCCATTCTCACGCTTCCAGATGGGACTGGAGGATTTTCCGTTTATTATGATGCTTCTGGAAGAGGATTGGGATGTGTCTTGATGTAGCATGGTAAGGTAGTAGCTTATGCATCACGTCAGCTTCGTGATCATGAGAGGAATTACCCAACCCATGACTTGGAATTAGCAGCAGTAGTTTTTGCATTAAAGCTTTGGAGGCATTATTTATATAGAGATCGGGTGGAAATTTTCATCGACCACAAGAGTCTGAAGTATGTGTTTACCCAGAAGGATCTTAATATGCGTCAGAGATGATGGCTAGAGCTACTTGTCGATTATGACATCAACTTGCAGTATCATCCTGGAAAGGCCAACGTAGTAGCAGATGCATTGAGCAAGAGAGCTAGAGTTTATTTTCTAATAGCACAGCCAGAGTTATTAGCAGATCTTCAGAAGATTGGTATTGAAGTTGTTCTTCCTACCAATGTGGCATTGATGGCCAGTATGCAAGTCCACTCCAGTATAGTTGAGCGGATTAAGATGGCACAATCAACGGATTCTAAGCTTCAGCAGCTTAGGACAGAATGTGTAGCAGGATGGAGAGCAGAGTTATGTATTCATGAGGACGGTACACTTCGACATGGGAGGCGTCTTTGTGTACCCAGTGGTAATATCAGACAGGAGACATTGGCAGAGGCTCACAGTTCTCAGTATTCAATTCATCCTGGTGGTACGAAGATGTACCGAGACATCCGTCAGCATTTCTGGTGGAATGGCATGAAGAGGGAGATAGCCCGATTTGTCTCTCATTGTTTAGTTTGTCAACAAGTTAAGGCTGAACATCAGAGACCAGCTGGACTTCTTCAACCTTTACCGATCCCAGAATGGAATTGAGAGCATATTACCATAGATTTTGTAACTGGGTTACCTAAATCCCCAGCTGGAAGAGATGCTATCTGGGTTATAGTTGACAAGCTCACCAATGTAGCTCATTTTTTTCCTTTCAGAATTGGTCAGTCGACGGATCAGCTAGCAAAGATGTACCTCAGACAGATTGTCAGATTGCATGGAGTGCCAGTTAGTATCGTATCAGACAGAGATTCAAGATTCACATCACACTTTTGGCGGAGTCTTCAAGGGAGCTTGGGGACTCGTCTCAAGTTCAGTTCAGCTTATCATCCGCAGACAGATGGTCAGTCAGAACGCACGATCCAGACTCTTGAAGATATATTGTGGTCGTATACACTAGACTTCGATGGTTCGTGGGAAGATCACCTGCATCTCTGGAGTTCTCCTATAACAACAGTTTCCAGGCCAGTATCCAGATGGCACCCTTTGAAGCACTGTATGGCAGAAAGTGCAGATCACTTTTAGCTTGGGATGATGTCGACGAGAGACAGATGCTTGGTCCAGAGATGATTACGCAGACAATTGAGGTGGTCAGACAAGTCAGAGATCATCTTCGAGTTGCCCAAGATCGCCAATGCCATTGGACCGATTTTTATTGGCGTCCTCTTGAGTTTTCAGTCGGCGACCACGTGTTCCTTAGGATCTCGCTTACCCGTGGTGTCATTCGATTCAGCGCATGGAGAAAGCTTAGTCCTAGGTACATAGGGCCGTTCGATATCCTTGAGCGAGTAGGTGATGTGTCCTATTGTCTCGCTCTTCCACCATCATTATGTGAGGTACATGACGTATTCCATGTATCCCAATTGTGATGGTATATTTCGGATCCGAGCCATGTTCTTGATCATTCGGAATTGGTTGTTGGTACCAACCTTTCGTATGAGGAAAGATCCATATCCATTTTGGACCGAAGAGAGAAGTTGCTCAAGAATAAGACTATTAGTTTAGTCCGTGTTGCTTGGGGTCATCACTCTTTGGGCGAGTCAACATGGGAGCGTGAGGATGATATTCGTTCACGATATCCACACCTGTTTGACTCATAAGGTATAATGTCTTCCTTATGCCTTATACTTTTAATTCCTTGCTTGCATGAATGATTGCTCGATTGATTGCTAGTCGTAGCTACTTATGATTAATATAGCTTTTTTCGACATCTCTAGCCTCTTGATTAAATTCTGAGGACAAAATTCTTTTAAGGTGGGTAGAGTTGTCACTCCTGTTTCCCGTTATACGTATTTTCGTATGCGTATACGAGATTTCTGGCATTTATTAGGTGGACCGTAGTTAGGCTTGTTTTGCTTAGCCTAGTCTTGGTTTAATCTTGACTTGGTTTATTCGATCGGTTCGGTTCAATTTGACTTGGTCTGACTTGGCTTGGCTTGGTTTGAGATGGAGAGGGTTAATATATAACCCAACTCCTTCTCTCTCTCTTCATTCACTTATTCATTTATTTTCTTCATCTTCTTCATTTACTCCTCCCACCTACCAAGTCCTAGGCAAGTGTAACTTGCTTCACGATGGATCTCAAGTTTTATTGTTCCATTCTCTCCCTTACTTGATTTTAAGCCACTTTAGAACTTGACATTTTTCATTTTGGTGGATGGATTCATGTAGATCTAAGTGTATATCATTTTCAGTTTTTTGGGGTTTTGTCTATTAAACTTTATTATTTTCATGTTTTGATTGTTCCATGTTGTAGAGAATTCGATTTTACCGAAAATGGACCTTTGAAAAGTTAGATTTTGACTTGTTTTGATAAAGTTATGGCCAAAAGCATTTTTGGCCATTTCTATATTCATCTGTCCTGATTTTGGCAGGGACGATAAATTGTGCCATATGAATAGTGCCGCAGCCGCATGAGCATGAATAGTACCGCAGCCGCAGGAATGAATAGTACCGCATGAATAGTGCCGCAGCCGCATGAGCATAAATAGTACCGCAGCGGCAGAAATGAATAGTGTCGTATGAATAGTGCCGCAGCCGCATGAGATGAATAGTACCACAGCCGTAGGAATAAATAGTGTCGTATGAATAGTGTCACAGCCGCATGAGCATGAATAGTACTGCAGTCGCAGGAATGAATAGTGCCACAGCCGCATGAGCATGAATAGTGTCGCAGCCGCAGGAATGAATAGTGCCGTATGAATAGTGCCGCAGCCGCATGAGCATGAATAGTATCGCAGCCGTAAGAATGAATAGTGCCACAGCCGCATGAGCATGAATAGTGCCGCATGGAATGAATAGTGCCGCAGAATGCCGCATAGGGCCTATTTTGGCTGTTTTGGCTATTTTAAGTCCTATTTGGCTGAATTGTGGCCGGAATTTCTTCCAACTTCCAACATAAAAGTAGTAGATCTTTTCCTTGGATTCAAGAATATGTTATTAGCTATTTTATGCAAGTTTCTCTCATTCATGATAATGTAAGGATAGAACATGATAATGGCCTGTTAAGGCACACTCTTAGCCAGTAACAAGTAACAAGTAACATGACATGATAGTGGTCCGTCGTGGCGCACTCTTGATAAGTAAACCTAACATGATAATCTTGATATGCTGTTGTGACGGCTATCTTGACTTGCTAAGTAACTCTTGTCTTGACACCGTGGGTGTTTGTGCTTGTATAAGCTACATGTCTCATCTAGCATCATGTCTAGGACATGAATTCCTGGTTACCACGGTTAGGGATTCATATTGAATCTGACTAGAATAATGACTAGATTGATCATGTAGTTCATGAAGAGATTTTTCAGCTACAGGCAGTCCCGTTATCTGGGCGCTCTAATTGGACTTGTAGCCTGCCGTCGAGTAGGGCACATTTCCAGCACACTGTCATGTGTTGTACCTCTAAGTCACATAATCCAACTCTCTCAACTTGTGACCGAATAACCTGGATTAAGTCTGCAGGGCTTGTGGCTGTTGGAACATCTCATTGCATCTTGCTAGTAACTAGGCTTGTGATAACCCTAGTTAGTTAAAGTATCAAGCCGTACTCATTGTTTGGCCGTGAATGATGAATAGAGTCCAGTCTAGTCTTACCTAAGCAAGACTGCTACATGGTTATTACAGCACATTACTTTATGCTTTACTCTTGTCGATAATTGGTTGGAGACTAAGCTCTGTTTAGGTGAAGGGTTACAACCCCGATCTTTGTTTGGTTTACGGGTTATAACTTGGCTACCGGAATAGTCCCTTAGTTGTCTTATCGTTTATCATCTTGTTTTCTCTAACTCATGTCTTTTATTATCCTTTATGTCTCATGTGCTAATATGCTGGTTTTAGTTCTTAAGTGAAGCCTCCTTTGTGGCACTTGTTCTTTCTGGGGTCTGAACCAGCTGGTTTTGTATAGCCAGATTTTGGAGTAGCACCCGAGGATCTTCCAGCCTTCCAGCCAGATGGTACACACTATACGCAACCCTGGCAACGAGTGGGTTTTATTTTGCTCTCCCACTCTATTGTAAATTATTCTTTTGAGGCGTTTAGCCGCCGAACAAGTGTTAGCTCGTGTTAAATTTATATTCCTGTCTGCCTAAGGGCTGTAACATGATTGACAGATCCTAGGGTTGATCATGTATGACTTAAACTCTTGCTAGTCTTCATATTTTGTATGACTAGCTTCATCATCATCTGAATATGTAATATTTGGGACGCCTTACTTTGTATGTCTGATGATCTACCATCTTGTTATTTTTACTTGCTTGCTTGAGATTGAGACACTAGGCTTGTTCTTGATCCTAAGAGACTAATGGCTTGTAGTAAACCCTCATGCATCTAGACAGCCGTGACCGTATTGCGAGATAGGATTTATTTTAATGTACGTAGCTGGCTGTGTCTGTCCCCCGTTCTCCAGTATTCTGGTTCTGGGGTGTGACAGGTATTGGAGATAATAGTCTGCTGAGGAGCTTATGATCCCCAGTGGCAAAGTCTGATATTCTAGGATATGTTCTCACATGCATATCACGTAGATCGGATATAGTAGATACCCTTAGATCATATTTTATTTTCTATATATTGGTATGTTATATGTGTCACGCCCCGATTCGTCGAATTGTTTGTCCTCGCTTGTGAGACTCGTCTCACCGTATCGGTATTTATATACTGATACGTACTTTTGTACTGTATTTCATATTTTTATTGGTTTTCAAAACATTTTAAATTTTTTCCCAACTTATAGATTTTTTTCTTGATCGACATATCTCCAGTATACCATTGTATGCCGACGGCATGCCTGTCACTCCCATTTTCTGTCTGTTATACGTATTTTCAGTGTACGTATACAAAATTTTGGCCTTTGTCAGGTGACCCGTATTTTGACTTGTCTTTCTTAGCCTTACTTTGGTTTAATTTTGACTTGGTTTAATTTGGTTCGGTTTGGTTTAGTTGGTTTGAGATGAGATGGTTTTGTATAAAACCCAAACTTCTCTCTCCTCCATTATTTTTATTCTCTTCATCTTCTTCCTTTTCATTTTCTCCTCCAACCTAAGGCAAGTACACCTTGCTAAATGTTGGACAAATATTATTTTGTTTGTTCTAAACTCTTCCTTACATGATTCTAAGCATCTTTAGAACTTGGCATTTTATATTTTGGTAGATAAATCCTTGTAGATCTAAGTTTACTTTATTTTTATTTTTTTGGGTTTTGATCTATCAAACTTACTTGTTTTTGAAAACTAATTGTTCCATGTAGTAGAGAATTTGATTCTACACAATTTTGACCCTTGAAAAATTAGATTTCGACTTGTTTTGAGGAAGTTATGGCCAAAGTAAGATTTGGACATCTTCTATGTTCATCTGTCCTGGTTTTCGCAGGGACGATGAATAGTGCAGTCCACATGGCTGGATAGTGTCGCATAGTGCCAGGCCGCATGGCTGCAGAGTGCCGTATAGTACTGGCCGCATGGCTGTATAGTACCGCATAGTGCCAGTCCGCATGGCTGCATAGTGCTACATAGTGTTGGCCGCATGGCAGCATAGTGCCGTATAGTGCCAGTCCTCATGACTGCATAGTGTCGCATAGTGCTGGCCGTATGGCTGTATAGTGCCGGCCGCATGGCTGCATAGTGCTGGCTACATGGCTGCGTGGTGCCGCATAGTGCTGGCCGCATGGCTGCATAGTGCTGCATAGTACTGTCCGCATTGCTGTATAGTACCGTATAGTGTCAGTCTGCATGGCTGTATAGTGCTGGCCGTATGGCTGCATAGTGTCATATAGTGCTGGTCGCATGGCTGTATAGTATTGCATAGTACTGGCCGCATAGCTGCATAGTGCCGTATAGTGCTGGCCGTATAGCTGCATAATATTGGCCGTATAGTGCAGTCCGCATAGCTGCATAGTACTGGCCGTATAGTATAGTCCGCATAGCTGCATAGTGCATGGTCGCATAGTGCAAGTCCGTATAGCTGCATAGTGCCTGGCCGTATAGTGCCAGTCTGCATAGATACATACTGCCGCATAGTGCCTATTTTGGCTGTTTTATGTCCTATTTGGCTGATTTATGGTCAGAATATCCCCAACTTTCAACATAAAAATTGTAAATTTTTGTCTTGGCTTCAAGAATCTTCTTGTTTCACTTTAATAGGAGTTCATATGCGATTGATAACTTCAGTCATATATTTGATCTTTTGGCATATTTTCTGTACTTGACGTTTTTGAGGTTTCCTTCGACTGTAATAAATTAGTATCATGTAGATGATTTTTTACAGTTAAAGAATAATTGTACCCCCTTATATTCTTAACACTAGCATAGATTCAATTATTGTTTTATGTCAAGTAGTACTTTTATTTATTTCTTCTCCCATGCCATGATATGTCTTTATCAAATTCTTTCTTACATATGATCCTTGTTGCAGGTTTTCTTTTCTTAGATAGTGGCCCGTTGGGGTGCACCCATGGTTTATGTCTTTTTTTGCCTTGTATGCACTTAAGTTACATGTTACTTCTTTGCTTGTATGATGGTGGCCCGTCGTGGTGCACTCATGCTACACGTCTCTTCTCTACCTATACTACATAGTGACATAGTGACCCGTTGTGGTGCACTCTAGTACATGTCTTTCTTTGTTTACAAGATGGTGACCCGTCGTGGTGCACTCTTGAAGATGTCTTTACATGCTAACATGATAGTGGCCCGTCGTGAAGCAATCTAAACAAGCAACATTAACATGATAACTTTTGATAGTGGTCCATTCTAGAGCACTCTTGATATGACAAGTAAACCTAACATGACATGCATAATCAAGATGTTGTTGCGACGGCTATTCTTCTTGCTAATACAACTCTTTTGGACACCGTAGTTGAATGTATTGTGTATGTGTGCACAAACTACATGTCTCGTCTTGCATCATGTCTAGGACATGGATTCCTGATTACCACGGTCAGGGATTCATACTGAATCTGACTAGGTTAATGACTAGATTGATCAAGTAGTTCATATAGAGAGATTTACCAGTCACAGGCGATCCCGTTATATGGGCGCCATAATTGGACTTGTAGCCTGTCATCGAGTAGGGTGCATTTCCAGCATACTGTCATATGTTGTGCCGCCAAGTGACCATGGGATACATTTGTCTCCTGGGCGATGTATCCACCTAATATAACTCTCAACCTGCGGAAGGATAACTGGATTAGCTGCAGGGCTTGTGACTGTGGGAATATCTCGTTGCATCTTGTTAGTAATTAGAGTTGTGATAACCCTAGTTAGCTAATGTATCAAGCAGTACTCATCGCTTGGCCGTGTTTGATGGATGGAGTCAGTCCAGTCCAGTCTAGTTTTGTCTAGGCAGTGTCCGTATGTTTATTTTAGTACATCATTATTTATGCTTTACTTTTGTCGATAAATGATTAGAGACGAAGTTCTGTTCAGAAGAAGGGTTACAACCCCGGTCCTTGTTTGGTTTACGGGTTGTAACTGGACTTCTAGAATAGTTCCCAAGTCATCTTACCATTGTCGTTCTATATAATTATCACAGGCTCTCGTGCCCTAGTTACATAACATGCTCACATGTGCAGTTATCTAACAAGCTATACATGATCCTGTTTGCCATTGATTGTAAAAGTACAGAACAATTATATAGGAGGACTGGACTTAGACTCACAATACAAACTCGCTCGTACAAAGAAAGCCTAGGGACGAAAACTTAGGTACAACAGTCTAAGTACGATTGTTTATTTTTGATTCTGGGGTGACGGTAGAGGCTCGGAAAAGCGACGGCCGCTCTGCCTTACTCCTTGGACGATCAGACGTAGCCTTGGCTCCGGTGAAGAACTGCTCTCAAGTTGGGAAGACTCTTCTGTGCGCGCCTTTGTCTCTCTGTGTGTGTCCAGCCAGGTGGAGAGGATCTCTCTTCCAAGAAAATGGCACCTTGCTATATTTTTTGTTTCTCTGGATCCAATCTCTCCTCCCTTTTTCTCCTGAATTCTCCAGGGTTTGCAAGGGAATGGCACCTTGCTATTTATAGAAGTGGGGGTGTGATCATTAGGGTTTGCAATGATTCCCTCTTGAAAAGTCGGCGGCCAATTATCTGGACCATTAATCTTGATTGTATTACATCTGGGCAGTTAATTCTTGATTGTGCCAAATCCGTATGGACAATTAATGCTGATGGCAATGAATCTTCATAATTTGTCATGACAAGTTCGGATCTCCTGCCACGTGTTCAATTTGCTTAATTACAACAAATCTGATTTGATCCGTGTAATTATTGTGATTGTACTAAATCAGGTTGTTATGATTTACGAGCAGCCATAATTCCGAGGGGATAAGACAGCCACGTGTCTCAACTGTCATAAGGATCGCCACATGTCTCCATTGTCATGAGGACCGCCACGTGTCTTAATTGTCGTGAGTGGGACGTCCTGACAGAGCCGTATGAATACAGTCTCTAAATGAACCGTATATGGGTGGCCCCCACACTCCTAGCCACATGAAGGTAGCAGTCGTATAAAGGTGGCAGCCGTATGAAGGGGGCAGTCGTATGCAGGGGTCAGCCGCATGAAGGGGGCAGCCGCATGAAGATGACAGCCGCATGAAGAGAGCAACCGCATGAAGAGAGCAACCGCATAGGAATGACAGCCGCATAGGAGTGGCAGCCGCATAGGAGTGGCTTTGGACTTGACGGATCATGCCAGCTATAAAAGATTTTCTTCTTTTTCCTAGGAATATGCCATCATGTCAGAGTCATCATTTTGAATTTTTTATGTCAGAGCTGTTATTTGTCAGAGCTGGCATTGTCAGGGCTGCCGTCAGAGTAATTAATTGAAGCTGCTGCTTTATGGCCAGTTGTCGGATCGGACAGCGTGAGGCCACGTGGCGTGGAGCCATCCGAGCCGCATGAAGGACTTTTGGAGCCGCATGAGGCTCCTTCTGTTTGTGAACCGTATGGGATCCTGAAGGACTTATGAGCCGCATGAGGATCCTTCTTTTTTGAGCCGTATGAAACTCCCCAGTTTTTAAGCCGTATGGAGTTTCATGTTTGATTTTGGGCCGCGTAAGGCCCCTCTGCTGCTTTTGGGTCGCATAAAGATTTCTGAGCCGCATGAAGCATTCTGGATTTTGAACTGCATGAAGCTTCATGTTGATTTTCGAGCCGCATACAGAATCTCCTTCTTTCCTTGTGCTTGTGAAGGATCACATCTCGCAAGTCAAGGACATCTCGGTCAACCTTTGCACTCGTTTTGTGGGCCTGGGTATCCCGAGCACACGAGTATGTTGGCACCATGTTTGCTCCCTGATGTGGGGCTAGCAAAACACTACTCTGGATCGTTGTAGGGAGACTTTTGGGACTATCATATTTGCTCCCTTATCTGAGGCTAGTAGGAAGACTTTTGATAACCACCCTGTCCATTTTCCGTCGGAGGCTGGACAGGGACGGTTCTGTACAACTTTCCATCAGAGGCCCGTATGACAGTTAGCGGGACTCTCTGTTGGTCAGTAGTTTGGACAGTTGACTGGGCTTGTTGAGTCCGTACTGCCCTAGACTTCTTCGACTTAGCACCCGAAGGTGCATAGTAGGAAGAGTCCAAGTTGGAAGGAAGGAAGAGAGTTGGTGCCCTTTTCAAAGGAGGCAAGGGGGCTCTATTTATAGAATGGAGTGAGCCCTTCCTTTTTCTCCTTTCGGATGTAGGACTAAAAGCAATATTTTTCATGCTTCTACAAGACCCCCTTCAAAGTTTCTAAATTACAAATTTGGAATACTTTGAATAAGAAGCATGGAAAGTAGAGTTGTTTAGGTGTGGCAATTCTATCAGAGGTAGAATAGACGTGATTGGTTTGGGTACTTTTCTTGGAGATTTTATGTAGACTTATCATCCTTGGCGTACCTTGGTTTTAGGTACGGATAATAAGTTGAGAGAGGGAACCATCATATTTACTCAGAGGTTGTGAGAACATGGTAAATATGGGGTTGATGGTAATGAGGACATGGTGGGAGTGGACCCAAGCGAGGATACATAGAACAACTCAGAGGTAATATGGACGTGGATGTTCTATGTAATGGGTAATGAATGCCACGGGGCAACTGGACTCCAGAAGCATATGACCGGGAAGAAGCTATGCATGTACTAGAGGACCTAATAAAGCATTTGTGGTCAACAGAGGACATTTGTGGACCTATTATCCTTGGCGTACTCCGGTTGTGGGTACAGATAATAAGTCGAGAGATAAACCAACATAGTTACTCAGAGGTAATAAGGACGTGGTAAATATGAGGGTTTCTTCGATGGAGCCTTCCCACTCAGAGGTAATGAGGACATGACAGGAGTGGGCTCCATAAAGGGGTACATAGAACAACTCAGAGGTAATGAGGATATGGAAGTTCTATGTGAGGGGGCGGTTTGTTTTTGATGGAAGTGAAACAACTCAGAGGTAGCATCGACATGGTTATCTTAGAAAATTTGTAGATCTGTTACCCTTTTTGTGCACTGGAAGTGCTGGTAGTGGATCATGAGGAAGGAGCTCCTTTTAGGAAGAAAGTTCAGAGGTATGATCATACGTGACTTACTACCCAAAAGATGCGATATAGATTGACCAGGATGGGAGTTCAGCGGTACCTGTGGGTACATAACTCGACAATCTGGAAGATTTGGAGGCTGAATGTGAGTTCAGCGGTACCACAGGGTACATAACTCAACTATCTGAAATATTCGAAAGCAGAATGTAAGTTCAGTGGTACCAGAGGGTACATAACTCTATAATCTGGAATATTTTGAGGATGAATGTAGGTGAGTTCAGTGGTACCAAGGGGTACATGACTCGATAATTTAAGATGTTTGGAGTCAGAATGTAAGTTCAGCGGTACCGGAGGGTACGTAACTCGACAATCTGGGAGATTTGGAGTCAGAGTATAAGTTCAGCGGTACCAGAGGGTACATAACTCAACAATCTGGGAGATTTGGAGTCGAAGTGTAAGTTCAGCGATACCTGCGGGTATATGACACAATCCGAGAGATAGTTGGAAGGTGTCGTTTAGACATAGTACTTCTTGAGGAACTTGTCATTGTTGTTTGTTGGTATTAGGGCATTTTTCCTTGTCCTCTCCTTCCGAGATGTGCAATCCCAGTTGGCGAGCTTTCTTCAACTTGTCTTCTGTGCTAGTGGCACTGATAATAAAAGTCTTCCAATCCTTAAACTGACTTTCGCCCATCCAGAGGATGATTGTGGGAAACAACCTCTTTTGGCAAATTTCAATCAAGGAGGAATCGGGGTTACCGGAAGGCAACTTCATTGCGGTTTGACGAAACCGTTCGATATAGTTCCTTGTCAACTCCTTTTCTCCCTGGACAACGTCCATAAGGGCGGACATCATCACGTCTTGTCCTACTTCGTAGAACCTTTCCAGAAACATGCATTTAAAGCCGGCGAAGGAATGGATGTAGTTGTCTGGCAAGTTGCGGTACCAGTCAAAGGCGACCCCTTCCAACGCTCCAATCAACAGCCGCATGAGAATGGCATCGTCATGAGACAGATGGTCGATTGTGACTTTAAAGTAGGTGATGTACCTGCTTGCAGATGTCTTCCCATCATACGGGTTGATGTTGAATGGTTTATATCTTGGTGGGAAGGGCACATCTCTCCATGCAATAGGATACGGTTGTCGTATCCCGAGGTCCTGGCAGTTTTTTTCGGGCGTGGAACATGGCCCGAAGCTCCTGGACCTCTCTTCTTGCCTCCCTGGCCTCGTCTGCAGCAGTGGGAGCCGATGTTGTCGGAGGATTATCTCCCGGGTTTGGTGCAGCGGAGTTTGAGTCTGCATTGACCGCAGGACCCAAGCTTGTTTGGCCAGGCGTCCTCCCTTGCAGAGTTGGAAGGGCCGCTTTGATCTCGTCCACAGACTTGACCAAGGCGTGCAGTATGGCCTCTAGAGTATCGATGCGTTGGCGATCACTGGAACCATCTTGGTTGCTGTCTGTCATGAATACCGTCCTCACATGAGGAGATATGGGAGGGACGGTGGAGGACGCACCCTCTGAGTCATACCCTTGTACAGAAAAGTCGTCAGGGTATGTAGGAATGTTTTTCTCTGGTTCGGACTCAGAAGGAGTGGTACCCTTAGCTTCAGAGCTTGCCTCGTCTTGAGAGTTACGGACGTCCTCGGGGACGTCGGAACCTGCTGCGTCTGTTGGGGAAACCGTTTCTCCTGGATTATCTTCTTGGAATACCGGGTTGTCGCGGATGTTTGGAGGAGTGCAACCCCCAGCTCCAGCGCCTCCCAGAGATGTGGACGACGATTCTCCAAGTGTAGCAAATTTCATCTTTGAGCGAGTACCTTGGAAAACTCCTCCTGTGGCAGTCGTGGACAACCGCTTAGAAGAGAGTTTCTTGGTTGAGATTTTAGGGCTGGAGACGTTTGTTTTCTTTCCTCTCCCGCTACCAGGGATCCTCTGAGCAGAATTGCAGGAGGCGACGAGAAGTGCCTCGTCTTCTGAGCTTGGGTGTTGTAGTCGTTCGTAGACGAATTGTCGCTCCTTTTGCGTGGCCGCCTTGCTGCAGCAGCAGTTGACAATGACTTGAGTGGAGTAATATCCATGAGAGGACTCTCTGCACACCAAGTTTTCGTCTCTTTTCTTGCGCTTGTGAAGAATTACGTTGCATAAGTCACTCGCTTTGTGGGCCCGGGAGTCTTGAGCACATGAGTGTGTTGGCGTCCTGTCTGCTCCCGATACGGGGGTAGTACAAGTACTTGCCCTTGATCATTGTTGGGAGATTCTTGATAACTATCCCGTTCGTTAGCCGCCGGGGGCTGGACACGGATAGTCTTATACAACTTTCCATCAGGGGCCCGCATAATAGTCAGTGGGACGCCCTGATAGTCGGAAGTTTGGGCAGCTGTCTGAGCTTGGCGAGTCTGCGCTGCCCGAGACGTCTTCCTTCTAGCACCTGAGAGTGCATAGTAGGAAGTGTCCATAAAGACTGGCACCTGAGAGCATCTGGGATCAGGATCGCCTGAGAGACGGTCGAAGATCGAACCTGAGCCGCATGAAGCAGATGGCTTGCGGCTGAGATGTTTAGCCGCATAGCCTTCCTGCATGTGGCTGGCATTTGTGGCCGCATAAGCAGCCCGTATGCAGCTGGCAGTTTGCATGCGGCTAGGAGTTGTAGTGGCTGCATGGGCCTCTTCCATACGGCTGAAAGTCATATTAGCCGCATGAGCATCCTCCATACGGCTGGCAGCACTGGCCGTATGAGCCTTCTGTCTGCGGCTGGCTTTTGTGGCCGCATGAATCTTCATGCATCTAGCGCCCTTATACGACTTCTTTCTGGACCGTGTAAAGTCACCCTTTGCCCCTGCAAGTCCAGCATCGTAGTATTTTTCTCTGTTGGACTTGGGGACAGCAGAGTCCTCTATGGTCTGAAGTAGGACCGCAAGAGGGTCTTTTTTGCCGTCTTGGGCAACAAAGAGTACTCCTTCGAGAGCTTGGGGAGGAGCGAATGATTTGGGTCTCCACCCCCTGCGGGCCTTCTTCGTACGTGTTCGCCGCTGGACCGGGCCAGCGCTCCCGTCGGAGAGCATTTCTTCAAACGCCTGCTGATCGAACCAGGCAACCAGCATTTGTTGAGTGGAGCCAAGTTTGGCTGCGTCCGATTGCGTCACCAACTCCTCAGCCGTGGAGAAGCTTGTCCCTAGCAGAGTCGCCATCGTGTTTGTCATTGATTGTAAAAGTAAAGAACAATTATATAGGAGGACTGGACTTAGACTCACAATACAAACTCGCTCGTACAAAAAAAGCCTAGGGACGAAAACCTAGGTACAACAGTCTAAGTACGATTGTTTATTTTTGATTCTGGGGGGTGACGGTAGAGGCTTGGGAAAGCGACGGCCGCTCTACCTTACTCCTTGGACGATCAGACGTAGCCTTGGCTCCGGTGAAGAACTCCTCTCAAGATGGGAAGACTCTTCTGTGCACGCTTTTGTCTCTCTGTGTGTGTCCAGCCGGGTGGAGAGGATCTCTCTTCCAAGGGAATGGCACCTTGCTATATTTTTTTGTTTCTCTGGATCCGATCTCTCCTCTCTTTTTCTCCTAAATTCTCCAGGGTTTGCAAGGGAATGGCACCTTGCTATTTATAGAAGTGGGGGTGTGATCATTAGGGTTTGCAATGATTCCCCCTTGAAAAGTCGGCGACCAATCATCTGGACCATTAATCTTGATTGCATTACATCTGGATAGTTAATTCTTGATTGCGCCAAATTCGTATGGGCAATTAATGCTGATTGTAATAAATCTTCATAATTTGTCATGACAAGCTCGGATCTCCCGCCACGTGTTCAATTTGCTTCATTACAATAAATCTGATTTGATCCGTGTAATTATGGTGATTGTACTAAATCTGGTTGTTATGATTTACGAGCAGCCATAATTCCAAGAGGATAAGACAGCCACGTGTCTCAACTGTCATGAGGATCGCCACGTGTCTCAATTATTATGAGGACCGCCACGTGTCTTAAATGTCGTAAGTGGGACATCTTGACAGAGCCGCATGAATGCAGTCTCTAAATGAACCGCATATGGGTGGCCCCCACACTCCTAGCCGCATGAAGGTAGCAGTCGCATGAAGGTGGCAGCCGTATAGAGGGGGCAGTCGCATGAAAAGAGCAACCGCATGAAGAAAGCAGCCACATAGGAATGACAGCCGTATAGGAGTGGCAGCCGCATAGGAGTGGCTTTGGACTTGACGGATCATGCCAGCTATAAAAGATTTTCTTCTTTTTCCTAGGAACACGCCATCATGTCAGAGTTATCATTTCGACTTTTTTATGTCAGAGCTGTCATTTGTCAGAGCTGGCATTGTCAGGGCTGCCGTCAGAGTTATTATTTCAAGCTGCTACTTTATGGCCAGTTGTCGGATCGGACAGCGTGAGGCCACGTGGCGTGGAGCCATCCGAGCCGCATGAAGAACTTTTGGAGCCGCATGAGGCTCCTTCTGTTTGTGAGCCGTATGGGATCCTGAAGGACTTATGAGCCGCATGAGGATCCTTCTGTTTTGAGCCGTATGAAACTCTCCAGTTTTTAAGCCGCATGGAGTTTCATATTTGATTTTGGGCCGCATAAGGCCCCTCTGCTGCTTTTGGGCCGCATGAAGATTTCTGAGCCGTATGAAGCAATCTGGATTTTGAGCCGCATGAAGCTTCATGTTAATTTTCGGGCCGCATACATAATCCCCTTCTTTCCTTGCGCTTGTGAAGGATCACATCTCGCAAGTCAAGGACATCTCGATCAACCTTTACACTCATTTTGTGGGCCCGGGTATCCCGAGCACACGAGTGTGTTGGCACCATGTTTGCTCCCTGATGTGGGGTTAGCAAAATACTGCTCTGGATCGTTGCAGGGAGACTTTTGGGACTATCATATTTGCTCCCTGATCTAAGGCTAGTAGGGAGACTTTCGAGAACCACCCTGTCCGTTTTTCGTCGGGGGCTGGACACGGACGGTTCTGTACAACTTTCCATCAAAGGCCCGTATGACAGTTAGCGGGACTCTCTGATGGTCAGTAGTTTGGACAGTTGACTGGGCTTGTTGAGCCCGCACTGCCCTAGACTTCTTCGACTTAGCACTCGAAGGTGCATAGTATGAAGAGTCCAAGTTGGAAGGAAGGAAGAGAGTTGGTGCCCTTTTCAAAGGAGGCAAGGGGGCTCTATTTATATAATGGAGTGAGCCCTTTCTTTTTCTCCTTTCCGATGTGGGACTAAAAGAAATATTTTTCATGCTTCTACAGATCCCTAAGTCGAGTCACCATGCGCTCATGACCCGACTATTTCACAAGCTCACATGTTCAGTTTATTTTTACTCTCAAGCTTCCGTTTACATAACATGTCTATATTTTACATTACGTCACATGTTAATTACTTTATGCTCCAAGATGCTTTACTTATTGTCTTTTCTATTTCTCGGGATGAGTGCATTGATAGTGCACGAATCTTGATCTGTATTTACTTATTGCTTTCTCTAACCATTGCTATGTTAGCTATTGCTAGTTTTAGTTCATAGTTTGGCTTCCTTTGTGGTACTTGCTATTTGAGGGTCTGACGCCACTGATTTTGTTTGGCCAGATCTGATAGTGAAGCCTAGAGGATCTTCCGTACTATCTACTCGACGGTTACTATCCGGAGCACCAGAGTACCTGAGTGAATTTTTTGTTTCATTCTCCCACTTGATATATACATTATTCTTTTGTGGCGTTTAGCCTCCAAGCACGTGTTTAGCTCGTGTTTTGGTTCTTGATATTTAACCTACGGGCCTAGACATGATGTATGTATTCTAGACTATAGCTAGAGCTTATCATGTATGACTATTACTCTTGCTAGTTCTCTATTTTGGTATGACTAGCTTCATGATCATCCATGTATAAATGGTTTGGGACGCTTTACTATTGTATGTCATATGATCATACTTCTTGTACTTTGTATAATTTTTTGTGATTGAGATACCTAGGATTGCTTGACCTAGGATCGACTGTTGGCTTGTAGAAGTAATCCCCATGTCTTGACAACTTATACGTGATTTTAGAGTACTGGTGTACTTTGGTATTATGTAGCTGGCCTTGTCCGTCCCCACCTGCCAGTATTCTGGTTCTGGGGCGTGATACAGGTTTTAGTGGTGGCCCATGCAGGTCTGATTTATCATATATATGGGGGTTACTAATTTAGTTATCTTAGTCACAATTATCCTTTATTGATATCCTTCGTATTATTCACTATCTCTGATCCTTTGACCTGATATCTGCCTTGATCGTTGATCTCTTCTGTTCCCTCGACTTAATCCTAATATCCTTTAACTTTCAGGGACATTGTTCTTAATCCTCCCGATTACCTTGTCTGGGTTCTATCGATGACAGGTCAGCAATCTTCTGTCAGGCCAGTTATGGAGGATCAGTCTCAGCATTCAGATACATAGTCGAAAGTTGACTCGAGGGCAGAGATGTCAGTCAATCCCGATCAGCCAGCTGTGCTAATACAGTCAGCAGTCCGAGCGGAGGTACTTCCAGATTAGCCCGATGTACCTTCACTCATAGGGATTATCAAGGAAATAATGGAGTCACAACAACGACGAGTTCTTGTTCTCTAGTAGAGTATCCAGATATTGATAGACCGTAGTAGGCAAGGAATACCAAAAGTATTTCAAGCCAAGGACTTATAGCCAGAGGGAGTACAGATTGGAGCCAGGCTGTACCAGTCATCCAGCTAGTCAACATATCAAGTCCGACCTACCGTGGAGGCAGTACGAGAGCAAGAGAATATAGCCAGAAGGACCACATCCAGAACTGAGGGTCGTAGGAGGTACCATACATCCATGTCAGGCTTTTCACCTCAACATCCCTCACCAATCCCAGCAGACTAACGTCCATACCAGCACCAGGAGTTACCAACCGTATGTTCCTTCTGTGGAAGGGAAGGGCACACTCATCTTACTTGTCGAAGGGCTAAACTTCTATATTTAGCGTGTGGATCACTAGACCACATAATAGGGATTTGTCCCCGGAGGAGTTCAGCTGGATCTTTATCCTTCCAGCCTTCCAACCAGCAGGCACCAACGCCAGTTCAGCAGAGGCGAGAACAAAGGCATTCATCGACACAATCCTATGCATTCCATCAGGAGAGGCCTCAGCAGTATAGGCAGGCCCAGGCTCAGAGGTACCAAGACCAGCAGCAGTATCAAGCAGAACAGGTAGCATGTAGCTATTGTGGCAAGTTAGGACATCACAGATCAGTTTGTCGGACAGCCAATAGGCGATGCTTTCGCTGTGGAGCGGAGGACCATTCACTTAGCACTTGCCCATATCCGACATCTCGAGGACGACCATCTACACCAGATATACCGCCATCCTTCAATAGTGGATAAGCAGCTAGGGCCAATACTAGATGTTCAACCATTGGCACAGTACCCACCACCATCGCGGGCTCAGAGGATCAGGTAGCTCAGAGCATAGTTGAATGCGCAGTACCAGGAGCAGCTCTAGTATTTGCATGAGGGTAATACCTTAGGAATCTCAGGTACCATCTTCATGGCTTTCTTTCAGTTATGGCCTTTGGATCTGTCTTTCAGTAGCAGGCCAGGTAGTGGCAGTATATCTTGGGTTCTTGTCGGCAACTTGGTATTCTATCTATATATGGAGTACAATGGTCGGCTTGACTTATTCGATGAGTGAATGAGAGTTTCTCGTCCCACTCTTCTGTCATCATATTTTGAGATACATGATATCCATTATGTGTCTCGACTACGACGATACGTCCTGGGTAGTATCATGTCTTAGACTAAGTCATTGGTACCGACTTACTTTGAGACTTGACCCCTATCTATTTTGGAGTCAGCGTAGGCCAGCGAGGACATTGGTCCCTACTCAACTGACTCAGGAGGCATATATGTTCATATGCCTCTAGCCCTTCTTTATTATGGTTGTGATACTACTTACGCATTTATTTATATTACTGTTGCCTTTAATTACTTATATGTCATGCTTCGTTTTATGGAGAGTTGTATTCTTTTGAGCTTTTGTTTTGGTTATCTTGCTTGACTAGCTTTAGAAAATTTCGAGGAAGGAAATTTTTCTAAGGATGGGAGAGTTGTGAGACTCGTTTCACCATAACGGTATTTATATACTGATACGTACTTTTGTACTGTATTTCGTATTTTTATTGGTTTTCAGAATATTTAAATTTTTTCCTAACTTATAGATTTTCTCCTTGACCAGCATATCGCTAGTGTACCATTGTATGCCGACGGCATGCCTGCCACTTCCGTTTTCTGTTATACGTATTTTCAGTGTACGTATACGAAATTTTGGCCTTTGTCAGGTGACCCATATTTTGACTTGTCTTTGTTTGCCTTGCTTTGGTTTAATTTGGTTCGGTTTAGTTTAGTTGGTTTGAGATGAGATGGTTTTGTATAAAACCCAAACTTCTCTCTCCTCCATTATTTTCATTCTCTTCATCTTCTTCCTCTTCATTTTCTCCTCCAACCTAAGGCAAGTACATCTTGCCAAATGTTGAACAAATGTTATTTTGTTTGTTCTAAACTCTTCCTTACGTGATTCTAAGCATCTTTAGAACTTGGCATTTTTTTATTTTGGTGGATAAATCCTTTTAGATCTAAATTTACTTCAATTTCGGTGTTCTTGGGTTTTGATCTATCAAACTTACTTGTTTTCGAAAACTAATTGTTCCATCTGGTAGAGAATTTGATTCTACACAATTTTGACCATTGAAAAGTTAGATTTCGACTTGTTTTGAGGAAGTTATGGCCAAAGAAAGATTTGGACATCTTCTATGTTCATCTGTCCTGGTTTTCGCAGGAACGATGAATAGTACTGCCCTCATGGCTGCATAGTATTGCATAGTGCCAGTTCGTATGGCTGCATAGTGCCGTATAGTGCTGGCCGCATGGCTGCATAGTGTCGCATAGTACTGGTCGCATGGCTGTATAGTACCGTATAGTGTTGGCCGCATAGCTGTATAGTGCCAGTCCGCATGGCTGCATAGTACCGTATAGTACTGGTCATATGGCTGCATAGTGTCGTATAGTGCTAGTCCGTATGGCTGTATAGTATCGCATAATGCTGGCCGCCTGGCTGCATAGTGTCACATAGTGTTGGCCGTATGGCTGCATAGTACTGGCCGTATGGCCGCATAGTATCGCATAGTACCAGTCCACATGGCTGTATAGTTTCGCATAGTGCTGGCTGTATGGCTGTAAAGTGTCGCATAGTGCTGGCCGCATAGCTGCATAGTGCCGTATAGTGCTGGCCGCATAGCTGTATAGTGCCGCATAGCTGTATAGTGTCGCATAGTACAGTCTACATAGCTGCATAGTGTTGGATGCATAGTTCCTGGCCGCATAGTACCAGTCCGCATAGCTGCATGGCCGCATAGTGACAGTCCCCATAGATGCATAGTGCCGCATAATGCCTATTTTGGTTATTTTTGGCTGTTTTATGTCCTATTTGGCTAATTTGTGGCTAGAATTTCTCCTAACTCCCAACATGAAAGTTGCAGATCTTTGTCTTGCCTTCAACAATTTTCTTGTTTCACTTTAATAGGAGTTCATATGCGATTGATAACTTCAATCATAGTTTTGATCTTTTCGTATATTTTCTGTACTTGACGTTTTTGAGGTTTCCTTCGACTGTAATAAATTCTTATCATGTAGATGATTTTGTACAGTTAGAGAATAATTGTACCCCTTATATTCTTAACACTAGTATAGATTCAATTATTGTTTTACGTCAAGTAGTACTTTTATTTATTTCTTCTCCCATGCCATGATATGTCTTTATCAAATTCTTTCTTACATGCAATCCTTGTTGCATGTTTTTTTCTTAGATAGTGGCCCGTTGGGGTGCACTCATGGTTTATGTCTTTTCTTTTTCTTGTATGCACTTACGTTACATGTCACTTCTTTGCTTGTATGATGGTGGCCCGTCGTGGTGCACTCATGCTACACGTCTCTTCTCTACCTATACTACATAGTGACCCATTGTGGCGCACTCTGGTACATGTCTTTCTTTGTTTACATGATAGTGACCCATCGTGGTGCACTCTTGAACATGTCTTTACATGCTAACATGATAGTGGCCCATCGTGGCGCACTCTTAACAAGCAACCTTAGCATGATAACTCTTGATAGTGGTCCGTTGTGGTGCACTCTTGATATGACAAGTAAACCTAACATGACATGTATAATCAATATGTTGTTACGACGGCTATTCTTGTTGCTAATACAAATAGATTGATCAAGTAGTTCATATAGAGAGATTTCCCAGTCACAGGCGATCCCGTTATCTGGGCGCCTTAATTGGACTTGTAGCCTGCCGTCGAGTAGGGCGCATTTCCAGCACACTGTCATGTTGCACCCCCAAGTGACCATAGGATACATTTGTCTCCTGGGCGATGTATCCACCTAATACAACTCTCAACCTGCGGAAGGATAACTGGATTAGCTGCAGGACTTGTGACTGTAGGAATATCTCGTTGCATCTTGTTAGTAACTAGGCTTGTGATAACCCTAGTTAGCTAATGTATCAAGCCATACTCATTGCTTGGCCGTGTTTGATGGATGGAGTCAGTCCAGTCTAGTCTAGTTTTGTCTAGGCAGTGTCCGTATGTTTATTTCAGTACATCATTATTTATGCTTTACTTTTGTTGATAAATGATTAGAGACGAAGTTCTATTCAGAAGAAGGGTTACAACCCCGGTCCTAGTTTGGTTTACGGGTTGTAACTGGGCTTCTGGAATAGTTCCCAAGTCATTTTATCATTGCCGTTCTATATAATTATCACAGGCTTTCGTGCCCTAGTTACATAACATGCTCACATGTTTAGTTATCTCATAAGCTATACATGATCCCTAAGTCGAGTCACCATGCGCTCATGACCCAGCTATTTCACAAGCTCACATGTTCAGTTTATTTTTACTTTCAAGCTTCCGTTTACTTAACATGTCTACATTTTATATTACGTCACATGTTAATTACTTTATGCTCCAAGATGCTTTACTTATTATCATTTCTATTTCTCGAGATGAGTGCATTGGTAGTGTACGAGTCTCGATCTGTATCTACTTATTACTTTCTCTAACCATTGCTATATTAGCTATTGCTGGTTTTAGTTCATAGTTTGGCTTCCTTTGTGGTACTTGCTAGTTGGGGGTCTGACCCCACTGGTTTTGTTTGGCCAGATCTGATAGTGAAGCCCAGAGGATCTTCCGTACTATTTACTCGACGGTGACTATCCGGAGCACCAGAGTACCTGAGTGGGTTTCTTATTTCATTCTTCCACTTGATATGTATATTATTCTTTTGTGGCATTTAGCCTCCGAGCACGTGTTTAGTTTGTGTTTTGGTTCTTGATATTTAGCCTACGGGCCTAGACATGATGTTCGTATTCTAGACTATAGCTAGATCTTATCATGTATGACTATTACTCTTGCTAGTTCTCTATTTTGGTATGACTAGCTTCATGATCATCCATGTATAAATGGTTTGGGACGCTTTACTATTGTATGTCTGATGATCATACTTCTTGTACTTTATATAATTGCCTATGATTGAGATACCTATGATTGCTTGACCTAGGATCGACTGTTGGTTTGTAGAAGTAACCCCCATGTCTTGACAGCTTATACGTGATTTCAGAGTACTGGCGTACTTTGGTATTACGTAGCTGGCCTTGTCCGTCCCCACCTGTCAGTATTCTGGTTCTGGGGCGTGATATCGCTGGAGCGTGATACCGTACAAGTCTAGACACATATAAGGCAAGTATATGCATTTGATAATTCTTTTGAGACAACAAGTTGAAATTAAACAGTATAGAGAGTTGAAGAAGCAGTTTAGAAAGAAAATAAGTTTTTCATTGATAAAACTTGCAAATGATTTGTAAGATCATTTTTACATTACATATGTCGTTGCAGCTACATTCTTTAAAACACAAAAAAAACATTCAACAAGCTGCCATGAAATAATCATTGTCGTTCTAAACATTCATGTCCCTTTATACATTTGAACAAAAAGCCTTCATGATGAATTGACTTCAAACTTCAAAATAGGAGAGCTTCGAGCCGCCTCATTTTCTTCAGTCTTCAGTCTAGTCTCATGCTTCCGTAGCGCGCTCGTCACCTGGGGAGTTGGAGATTAGTACACTTAGGAATGCACTAGTGAGCGGGACGAACCCATTCGTCTAAACCGGCACTGCTTATTAAGGATTTCAAGCATTCAAAGTAATCTTGCTATTTAGAACTAAATGAGTTTCAGTTCATATCGAAGGCATAATTTAAAGTAGTAAACAACATAACCATTTTCAATTGATCTTACCACGGTCGTGCTCCTTCCTGCATAAAACAAATATAATACTTAACACCTGCGTAAGATAATAGGTGGGCATGCTATCTATCTTATATGCGGTCATTCGTGTTACGACACCATGAGGGACAATTCTCAATGGCATTGCGACATGCCCTATTAGTCCAGGTTGCAAGCCTATCTGGAGGGGTTTCACAATGCCTCGTGCTAAGCACGAATCTTAAATTCTCCTTAGGTCAATTCGGTCATAAAGCCCCGGATACCATTTTGAGGAAAACAATACCTTATGTACAAGTTGTCCATGGCCATACAAGTGTGTGAACTGTTTAATCTAGGCAACATAATGCATGACACAAACATAATTTAGCAGTACAATTCTATAACTCACGCAAAAATTCATCCATTTTCCTCAAAGTCGTATGTTCTGATTTGGCGACTCGCAAGTACTAGATACTCTGAGGCACCGTGCCACAAATTGATGTTTTAATGTCCTTCATTTCAACAGTTTTTCCAGTTTAAACCAAACTGCTCGCCTCGTTGCGAGGCGTTGAGTTACTGTCTCTAGGCCAAATTATGCTAGTTACATTACAGTTATCCCATGTTGTTTATCTTAGTGACACAAGATATATTCAAACAGCATCATCGATTTGAACGTTTGAACATTATATAATACCCCAAAAATTTTAAAATATTTTATTATTATTTATTTGACTTGAATAGTGATTTTTGGAATCTATAAATATTTTTACTCAATAGTTATTAATATATGTGGCCTTAGACATGGTCAAGTTTTATGGTGCAAGATAACTAGAAATTATGGCAAGAAGAGTGTAATCGTTTGCTTTGACTAGTGTATTAGCCATCCTAGGAAAGGCCGAGCCATGCGTGTGTTCTAACTAGAAAAACTAGTCAAGTTGTGATTTAACCCCTATAAAATATTTGACTAATTAGTTATTAAGGCTTTCTGACTTTTTGTGAGATCTGGTTGTGCTAAACTAGTCGAACTGGACCCGAACCAAACCCACGTCCATGTAGATATATTTTTACATCTATATATTTTGTACTTTATTTAATGGTCTAATAATTATTTTTCTAATTAATTGCTATATATATTAAATATTTTATTGCTATTAAAATGATATTTTATTTTGAAAACAGGATAAATAATTTTCTTAAATTATCTTGGTACATTTTTAGAATTTTTAGGATATATATATATATATATATATATATATATATATATATATATATATATATACATATACATATAAAAGATGGATTGGTGGCTTCCGAGGGAAGGATCCTTCCTCGTGATCCCTCTCCCCTCCACCGACCGGTGGCCGGCCGCCTCCCGGCGATCCTCCCGCCGCAGCGAGGCCCCCGCCCCCGGCCCCCCCTTTCTCCTCCAGCGGCCTGGCCTCCCCCGGGCTCCACTCCTGCGGGGCCCCATTGCGTCCCGCGTCTGCTAGTGTTGCGGCAGGTCTGCCTCCGTCCCTCCCCCGGCCTCGCCGCAGCAGCCGCCTCAGGCGTCGTCGGCGACGCCGTCCTCGGCGCCTGTCGTCTCCCCTGGCACCTTCCATCCTTGGCCCCCCGCCGGGCTCCCTCGCCGCCGTGCGCGAGGCGCTGCCTCCTGGATCCGCGTCGCCTCCGGCCGCCGATCCCCCCTGCGTACCGCCCCCTCTCCAGCTTGCGGCGACCCCCTCCGTTCCCCCTTCTCCGCTCAGTCTCTCGGGGCCCCCGGCAGCGGTCGCCCCGGTTGAGGCCCCTCCCGCCCCCCTCCCGGCGTGGCCTCCCTCGGATCCTCCGGCTCCCGCCCCGTCAGGTCCTTTCCCTCCGGATCCCCCTTCCCAGGTGCACGCTCCCCCGGCAGCGGCCACTATCCCGTTAGTCCCTACCGGCGCGCCCCTTCCCGCTTCGGCCGCGGGCTCCCTCTCTCCGCCTCCCCCCTCCGCGCCTCCCCCCGCCGTTGCTGGACCCTCCGTCTCGTCCGACGCTTACTGGCAAGTTCCTGGCTCCGACCAGTGGTACTGGATCCCCTCCCACCCTCAGGCGGATGCGATCTTCCTCGCTCTGGGCCTGAGGCGCCACCCCTAGCGCTTCGTCGGCGGCCCTCCTTCCCACCCGGCTTCTCTGGCGGGGTCCCCCTCCCGCTGCGGTTACCGCCGCCGGGTCGTTCTCCTTCCCCTTCGCCTGGTCGTGCAGTGCTTCTCCCCTCCCGGCCCTCCCCGCCCGGCGCTCCTCCTTCCCCGCATCAGTCTCCGCATCCGGGATCGCCAACCCCCTACCTGGAACCCCCTCGCCGAAGCCCGACCGGCCGCCTCCGCCGGCTCGTTTCCCCTTCTCCTCGTGGCTCCCCGGCGTCTTCCTGCTCTCCGGCCGCCCCTTCCGGCTCGGCCCTCGTCCCCTCCAGCTCCCTGCCGCCCTCCTGGCTTATGGGTTCGGCAGCATCCTGAGCCTCCTCCGACCCGCCCTTCGTGGCTGAGCCATCCCCACATGGGTCCGGCTCCCTCACGTGGCTCCCGCGGCGCTCCCCGCCGAGTCGTCGTCCCTTCCCCGTCCGGCAGGCTCCGGCTGGCTCGCCCTGCCCTGCTCTAGTCAGGCGCCCCGGCACCCTCCGTTCCTCGGCCGGGCCTCGCTGGTGCTCTATCTCGCCGGCGTCCCCCTGCCGGTGGGTCTGCGCCACCCCTGCCGACGTGCCCTTCTCTAGTCGGGCTCCTGCCATCGGGCCCCGCGTGCCCCACCGTGGCAGCGCCCCCCGCTTGCCCTCTCGCCGGCCCCTCGGGCACCGTCCTAGCTTCCTCGGTCTCCGCGCGCGGAGCTGGCCTCTTGGGCCACGCGCCAGAGCGACACGCGTCCCCCCCGCGCCCCGTTGGGCCGCGTGCTGTCCCCCCCCTGCGCTTCCCCCCGGACTCCGTCGTTGCTGCTCGCCGTCGCCGCGGCGTCGCCCGGCGCCGGGCTCACCCTCCCTCCGTCGCCGGCGGGATCCCCCCCCGGCGGTCGTCCCTTCCCTGGATCGGTCACGAGACTGCGTGCGGGTGGCCCGAGGCGTCCCCTCGGTTTTCGCGCTCCCTCGTTGGCCACGCGCGCGGTTATGGCCTCGGGCCCCGCGTTGGCTGCCACGTACCCCCCCGTGTTAGGTGCCGCGCTTCCCTCCATTTCTTTTTTCGGTTTTTAGTTTTTGAACTTTCGAATTTGGCTGGTTTTGGGCCATGCGGGTCTGGCCTTAGTGGCCCGGCTCTGCGTCTGGGCTTTGTATCCGCCCCTTGCGGGCTTTTTCAATGAAATTCCTGTTTATGAATATATATATATATATATATATATATATATATATATATATATATTGCATATATATATATATATATATATATATATATATATATATATATATATATATATATTTATATATATATATAAAAAAAATATATATATTGCATATATATATATATATATATATATATATATATATATATTTATATATATATATATATATATATATATATATATATATATATATATATATATATATATATATATATATATTTTATATATATATATATATATATATATATATATATATATATATATATATATATATATATATTGCATATATATATTGCATATATATATATATATATATATATATATATATATATATATATATATATATATATATATATATATATATATATATACACGCATACATTTTTTGCATATATATATATATATATATATATATATATATATATATATATATATATATATATATATATATATATATATATACCTGAAAAAAAAAATATATATATATATATATATATACCTGAGCATAGGTCTCGGGTTCGAATCCCCCCTGGGCGGCTGGGTGGCTTTGGACCACGGCCCGGCTTGGAGAAATGACACCTAAAAAAATTATATATATATATATATATATATATATATATATATTAATATATATATATATATATATATATATATATATATATGTGTGTGTGTGTGTGTGTGTGTGTGTGTGTGTGTGTGTCCCTAAGGCACTAGCCTAGTGGTAGTGCGGGGGTGTAGCCCCACTTTCCCCAATTGAATGAATTTTTAGAATTTTCCTAGTATTTTAAATTTTGAAAGAATTATTATCTTCAAGTTGTTTTGAAGATAAATGTTTTACTTATTTAAATTAGCTTTATGATTATTAATTTTGGGAGGAAAATGCTCTCGCAAACCAATCTAGAGTGTCCTCCAAGTTTTCTAACAACTTTCTAACAAATTTCCAACAAACTTTGTAACAAACTTTTCCACTCTCTAACAAAGTTTTGGGTTAAATGTGTAAATAACCAATTTATTAATCCCTAAATTGTAAATACCCCTTTCCTTTAGCCACTCTATATATATTTAGAGGCGGAGAGAGAGTGTGCCATTCTTTCTCAGTCCCACTTTCTTCCAAAGCCGAAGCTCTCCTTCAAAATCCTTTCCTCCCCAGTTGTAGATAATGGCGACGACGATGCTTCCGATCTCCGGCAGCTGAGCCACAGTGCAGAGCTATACTTCAATGCTGCAGACGGTGGCGTACCGTTCCTTCTCCGGCAGCAAGTCTTCTGCAGCGGTGCCTCATCATTCTCGACAAACGACGACGATGGCGGGGTGATTTCTCTTCCGGCGAGCTCGGTCTAGATCTCAGTAAGTTTGATTCGACATCTCCTTTGGAATTAATTTCTTGATTTGTGAATTGATCTCGATCACCTTGCTGATCGATCCTTCCTCTCATCGAACAAATCCTTGTGTAGGAGAATCTGTTAGTTGTTCGATCGAACGGGATTTCTTTGTCTTCTCTCACGTTTTCCTCGTTTCCCTCGGTGGACACTCGACATGGTGAGTTGATGGGATTTATCTAAGTTTGGACGTTGGGATTTTTGTGAGTATTCAAATTGAAGCATCTTTGATTCCTGGATCCTTTTCAATTTTGATAGCACATATTCAATTGTTCTGAAAAATTGTCTTCTCTGTTTCCCTTGAGACATTTCGATGGAATGATGCACAGGAGCTCGAGATTGTTGCTGGACACGAGAAGACGTGTTCGATCATGCCTTCACTACAAGATCCGATTCGTGTTAACTTAGGTAACGTCTTACTTTTTATATGTTAGAGAACGCTTTGTCTGTATTAAGTTTGACGAAGGACTGGGTATGCATGTGATCAGGGTCGGGATTTAAGTATTACAAGTTAGCTTGTGTCAGCCATAGCCTGTGTCCTGTAGCTCGTGTCCAGATAGACCGTGTCCAGACTTGGCGAGGATGGGGATTGAACTTTGTGTATCGAAGTTCAGTTTTCGTCTACAGATTTTCGAGTATGTGTATTCCAAATTCGTTTAGTTGTATATGATAGAAAAGGAAGTAGCCGTTAGAATTCAAATATGCAGGACTGGGTTGCAGAAGCTTTGTAGATGTTAAGTTGTATTTTGAGACTTTTTGGTGGACTTATTTTGTATATCAATAATGCTAAGTCTACTACCAAATGCTTACAACCCTCTTACAACCACCCACCCATTTGCTGACATGTAGGCCATGGCCCACATGTCAGCAATGGGTGAGTGGTTGTAAGAGGGTTGTAAGCATTTGGTTGTAACTGTAGCATTTTTTGATGGCTTTCTGGGTTGTGTGTTTGTAAATTTTGGTTTTTTTTAAGTTGGGGACTTTCTGGTTGTACATGAATATGTTGGTCTGCAAGTGTTTAGCTGAACTTTTGGTTTTGTTTGCTAGACACATGACTGGGATTGAAGTGTATAATGGCGCGAAGAGGATTTTAAACTATTACTCCAGATAGTTCAGAGTTGGTTTATGTTGGATTGGCTGGGTTGTATACATTTTGTTAAGTCGAGTTCTGTTGGGCCAAGTCTAGTGTATAATTTTTGTATATGTATTGTTTAGTTTTAAGCATTATATATGATTTTGCTGCTGTACGTATTCAATTGGAGGGTGTATCCAAGTGGGTCTGGGTTGTGCATATTGTCTGAATGCAGGTTTGGTTGGTGTTGGGCTAATTAATTATGATTAGCAGCAATTTTGGTGATACTAATAATTAGCTTGGGCCAATTTGGGCCGACAAAAGGAGGTTGGAATGTAGAGAGGCAGGCCAGAGGGCTGGATTACTATGTTTTGGGCTTGGAATGGTTATTACTAATTGACAGTGTTAATTTTTATTAAAGATGCTAAATAGTATTTGTCACGACCCGCACCCAGTGTAGGGACACGAAAAGTGGGTACGTCCAGCCTACGCTGCAGTGTCGGTGGTAGAACGCTGTCCTAGTACACATACATCTAACAATTATACGGTACCTGTATAATATATACGCTCCGAATGGAGGACAATATAGAAATATACAACTCAATCACAGCTAAGGTAGAAAGTACGATAAGATAGATATGAAAGTCGCCAAATGAAATACAATAAGAGAAGAACTCTAAGAGACTAAGATAGTATCTCCACAACATCCAGAATAACAAAATCCCCAAATAAGTACAAATTGTATCCAAACAGAACATGACAAGACAATAAGTAAGAAACTGGTGTAGCTAACTAGCCTAGACTACTGGGGTAATATCCTCTGCAAGGGCTGGGTCCTCCTAGGAGTCCAGCTCACATGTATCATCTAGGCCTGCTCCATAGTATGTAGGACAGAACTCCTCAATGTCATCTATAATATTTTAACAGGTCCAGTCAGGACAGAAATGAGCACAATACATCTCATGCAGTTCATAATATGACAGGATATATAAATATGCTATAGAGTAAGATACATGAAACGTTGGAAAATATATGAAGTAAAAGAGATGACTGTAAAGAAATATCTACTATAAGTAAAGAGCTAACAGTGGCTAGTGATGTAGAGTACAAGATAGACATGTGAACGACTTGAATTTACACATGAGTAATCTAAGAGTTTGCACATGAGTACACTACTTTGGAATTGTTCACATGACCATTTATACTTTTCGGTACCCCAATCAATACACAAGGATCCAGACAAGTTATGTTATTGCACATGATATCACATGAAGGCCCATAAATGGGTGCACATGAATGTATACATGGGGGTTCTGTGAACATGAGAGTACGTGAATCACAAGAGTGCACATGAATGGTGAAAGCACCGGAGTACATGATGAAAGTGAAATGCACATGACATACTGTAACCCGATGCTCCCGAAGGGGATAACATCTCATGAAGGGATCCATATAGTACCAATCCGTGTTAACAACGTGACCGCATCAAGTAAAGTAATCTAGAACATAAATGTAAATCCTATCAAGTATGAAACGGTCAGAGAATATACTCGCATGGTATCCTGAGTATCCAATGAATATATATATGTCCAGACAGAGTAGATGAGTCCTAAACAGAGCAACACAGGTTACAACATGTCCAGAATGGTTATACTAAAGATTACAATACATTCTATATGATTTCTAGGTCATCTAGCTAGGCCAAAGTCAACTCTTGGTCAACTACACTAGTCAAAATAAGTCAACTAGGTCAAGTCCTAACCCAAACAAGTCTCACTAAGCCGAACCAGGCCTAGGCTAGCACTCACACACAATTACAAGGCCACACAAGTTATCAACATACATATTTCTTATCTATATGCATAAATACTCAATGTATATAGGCATACACATAGGAAATCAAATATAGGCTAAGATATACACATACATTATATATTATATTATGTATACACATTATGCATACACATTGCATTTCATACATTTATAACTATATGCATACATGCCTATATATCAATGCATTCAATTACCTACATGCATTTTGCATTGCATGATGCATACATAGATATTTGCATAACCTACATGCTTGCATATACATTCATGCTTGCCTATATTACATAGATGCATCTATACATTGCTTATTCACATTCATATCATTCATGCTTTGCTCTCATGCATATACATTGCATAACAAACATGTATATATATATATTATATATATATATATATATATATATATATATATATATATATATATATATATATATATATATAGAAAATAAGAGAGCAAGGGGCTGTGTGTGTGGATGTGGGTGTATAGGCTAAACATGTGTGTGTGCACCATTTGTGTGTACAATATTTTATAGTTTGTACAGGTCAACATAGAGGGGGTAACCTAGTGTTTAGTTCACATGGGGAAATTAATGTGTTCAACAGATTAGGACTCAAACTCAGGTTTTAAGTATCTGTACAGTAGTAAACAAGGGTAGTATAGTGTGTGTTCAGGGGGTTCATGGTATGCATGTGTAAGGAGGTTTTTGTGTACATAGCAGAAGGCATAGGAGTTTAGTACGTGTGTGCAAACACATGAGTGTGTCTGCTATGTGCAGCTGCAACACAGACACAACCCTACACACATATATATATATATATATATTATTATTTGCATTTATCAGAGAACCCCATGCCATCAACAACACATAGCACAAATTATTATCAGGTTCAGAATAATATCAGGCCCATACTCGGTTAATATATGAAATAGTTTAAAAACTCAGATTTATAGAGGGCAATATGTGAAATGAACTAACCTACAACATCAGTTTCTAAATCAAATTTTTGAAATGAAAATTAACACAGAACACATTTATTATTAGGAAACAAGTATCAGACACATAATGTATTCGAGTGTCAGACAGTTCGAAACCCAATTTTCCCTAACACACATACAACAATATCGATTCCTAGTAATGCCAACATAATTTCTCAGGTGATACACATGTTAAACATTATCATTATTAATATTATTTAACATTTAATTTAACATTTAAACTCCAAAATATATACAGAATACTATAGTATTAGAAAATAGGGGAATTACCCTAAATTCAAATCAAACCCAAACAAATTATCAAATTAAAGGTTGGTAATTGGTCGTGCACATGTGTAAGTGTTATACATGTCAAATAGTGTCCACCAATATAGGACACAACGTGTACACACCCATTAGAACACTCACAAACACACAGTCTCGTGCACGCGTGTGTGTCGATCCAGGACACGACACACGACACGACACCACTCGTGCATGTGTCCTCGTGTTCGCATAGGGTAGGGCTACATTCGTGTCAGCCTGATACGTCACCACGACGTGTCCACGAGGGACATGAAGCCCGTATCAGAGGCACAAAACTGACTGTGCGAGCGCAGTACAAAACTAGTGCACGTGTCCGTGCTCCCTCGACACGACATGACACGATACCGTGTCAAACTTTTAGGGTGTCGTGTCAGTCAGTGCCCCAACGTGTCTACCAAGTCTCAGCCCTCCACGTGTCGTATCATGTCCTACGTGAGCCCCGAGCAGCATAACACTGCTCGTGTGTGCAGTGAGCATGTTCGTGTCCATTTTGGACACGAACACGACTCGAAAATTTGTTCAGTCGTGTGGGGAATCAAAGCATACATACAACTCAGCAAATCTATTCAAATAATTTTCAATAATATCAATTAAAAATCCTTTGTGACATTTCATCAAACACATTCATACAACCTATGATACGTGTCCGATATGGACACCAAAACGACACAAAATCACACAGGACTAACTCCACAGCTAGGGGACACCTAGATCTATGCATTCATGGAAATAAATCAAGAAATAGAGGTAGTTTGGGGGGGGGGTTTACCTATTGAGTGTCAAACTCAATGGAAAAGCTCAATATAGGAGAATCCCTCTAGCAACTCAAAAGCCCCAAATTGCACCAAAGCTGAGATTACTCACCACCAACAGTAAATGGACATTAATTAGATCCCAATGCAAAAGACTAGAGTCAAAAAGGAAGAGAAATGAAGAAATTAGAAAAGATTGCAAAGGGGACAAACCTTGTTCTTGCCAAAAGTAAAAGTGGTGTAAAAAGAGTCAAGAATGAATAGGAGAGATTAAATAGGAAGGAAGGAAATCCCTAAGCCGGCCACAATAGGGAAATTAGGGTTAGGGTTGATGGCTAGCGGGCTATGGGCGAAGTTTAAATGTTAAATGGTTCAAACCCTTAGCTATTAGTTCAAACACCTAAAGCACTTAATCTCTCCATACAACTTAGTCCAAAACAAGTCAACTTGGGTCGACTTAAGTTAGACTAGGGTCCACACCATGCTAACCAAGTCAACAAAGTCAAAGTCAATATCTAGGTTAGTCTCTAAAGTCACTACTAGCAAAAGTCAAAAATAACAACTATTACTCAAACAATTTAAATTAAATCAAAAATTTCAAAATGACCAAAATATCCTCAAGCTAAAATTTGGTAGTGACATTATTTTGACTAAAGTAATATATTTCTAAATCAGATTTTCTAAATTAAATGTTACCTTGTTGGTTTCAAATTATTATTTAAATAAATGGTTTTTTCTTGCTATTTATTAGTTACTGGTACTTATGCTATAATATTTTTCTAAAAGAAAAATGTTCTAATATATAATATATTTGCCATATAAGTATTTTTCTTGCTAGATATTCTAGTTAATTTCCTTTTTGCTAGTAATTATATCTAGAATATGTATTATTAAATAGGTATAAGGATTGGCAAATAATTAGCTAGTTAGGCAACATTTGGCTAGTACTTATAATTAGTAGGTTAATTAGTAATGTTTAGTTAGTTAAACAATATTTAGATTTTGATCTATTCCCAATCATTCCCAGATGGACATAGAGATTACTGCTTCCCTATTCCCGATCTTATAAATCAAGGCAAGTACACCGACTTGAACTCTTTACTTTATATTTCTGTCTTGCTTCATATTCTCATATAGGACACGTTGTACACACGATTGTTCATTGTTTCATTGTTTATTGTTCATCCTGTTATTGTTCTTTACTTGTACATTGGGGAGGGGAAATACTACAGATATGTGACCAAACCTAAACGATATTTAGGCATTGTTTAATAGCTTAGGTCTCACATCGTGCACGTGGGACTCTAAGCCATACCATTATTCATGTATCATATACCCTGTGCTACACCCAGCCGGTCACATACTCTGAAAGTTATTTCAAATTCATATTACACTGATAGTCTAGTGCATTGTTCCAGTTCTGGTACTATAGTTTCATTGTTCTGATTCATGTACTACAGTTTCATATTCCAGTTCTTGTACTATAGTTCACATTGCAGTTCATTATTCATGCATTTCAGTTTACTTTGTTTAGTACTTCTTGTTGGGGTTGTACTTTGCTCTTTTTCTGATAGGATACATTGCAGGTATACTTGAGGATGTTGTACCACCTTTATGGGCTAGAGCCTGAAGCCAGGATGGAGTTGTGTCAGGATGGACTTAGGATTTGCAGAGATCTAGTCTAGTTTATTTCCTAGTTTTGTTTTAGAGATTTTACCTTGTATATTGTATTAAGATTTCAGAGTTGTCAATTTTATTCTGGTTACCGGATTTGTCTCCGGATGATATTGTATAGACTTGGTGGATTGTGGTGATCATTTCTGGGACGTTATAGATGCTGTGGATGATTTATATTATTGTGCCTTAGAGTTTTCTTTAGTATTATACAACTTACTTCATCGTCTCCATCGACGGGCTGGGCGTGTCCGTCACGTATCCGATTATTCGGGAGCGGGTCATGACATGTGTTTAGTGGTGGCCCATGTAGGTCTATCCTAATGGCACTTAGGCTATAGAGTGCTATTGGGGGACCAGCAAAACTAAGGAAAACTTATCACATCATAGGATCAGTGGGAAATGGTTATGGTTATAGTTTACTAGGTTTTCTTATTATTCTATAGTTTAGGCCATATCTAACCAGTTTTCTATCTTTTAGAGTGGTTCAAACATGCAATACCGAGATTATCGATTTCCCTGCACTTGAGGCTTCCGCGATCATTGCCTATATATATTTTGCTTGTACAAATTTTTGACTAATAATATTTGATCTTTTCCTTAGATTTTTCCTTAGCATCTAGATTTTGTTCCTAAATCTTTTTTGTTTGCTATTCGAGTCATTGTTTCCTATTCAAGATTTGTTTCTGTAGCCTCCTTGTCCTACTAAAACTCCTTATTTTCTAAAGAATAGATAACTTCACTTTCCATCATGATTATGACTTAGAACTTGTTTGAATTTTTATAAACTCTGAAATTCCTATGGATAAAGTTGACAGAATATTCGACGATCTAATATGACGTGGCAGATATACACTACAGTTATTTATTTAGATTATGGAGACTGTGAGTTCATTGCAGTCAGCTGCACACTGGCGAGACATGGACTCTAAGTTGAAGTAATTACAGGTAATCATGGGTTCTCCGATATTATTAAGACTAAGTCCTAAATTCGTAATATTTTCTGATAATATCGGATAAAGTTGATAAAATATTTTGGTAATCTATTATTATCGGGACCATGGAACCGAAGGTTCACTGCAGCCATATGCATACTGGCAGGGCAGGAACTGTAGGAAAAATGACTTAAGGTATGTATGATTGTCGGATACTATTGAGACTATTATCCTTTGATCGCATTCCCGTAACTATCACTTTATACTACTTTAAATCGTGCTAATTTTAAACTTTGTATCTAATCATTCTTGATCGTGCCTAATCATGCCCTAAAATTTCGAGGATAAAATTTTTCTAAGGAGGGTAGATTTGTAACCCCACTTTCCCCAATTGAATGAATTTTTAGAATTTTTCTAGTATTTTAAATTTTGAGAGAATTATTATCTTCAAGTTGTTTTGAAGAATAAATGTTTTACTTATTTAAATTAGCTTTATGATTATTAATTTTGGGAGAAAAATGCTCTAGCAAACCAATCTAGAGTGTCCTCCAAGATTTCTAACAACTTTCTAACAAATTCCCAACAAACTTTGTAACAAACTTTTCCACTCTCTAACAAACTTTTGGGTTAAATATGTAAATAACTAATTGATTAATCCCTAAATTGCAGATACCCCTTTCTTTCAGCCACTCTATATATATTTAGAGGAGGAGAGAGAGTGTGCCATCCTTTCTCAGTCCCACTTCCTTCAAAAGCTGAAGCTCTCCTTCAAAATCCTTTCCTCCCCAGTTGTAGATCGAAACCCTAACCCTAATTCTCCTTAATAATGGTGACGACGATGCTTCCGATCTCCGACAGCTGAGCCACCGTGCAGAGCTATACTTCAGCGGCGCACCGTTCCTTCTCCGGCAGCAAGTCTTCTACAACGGTGCCTCACCATTTTCGTCAAGCGACGACGATGGCAGGGTAATTTCTCTTCCGACGAGCTCGATCTAGATCTCAGTAAGTTTGATTCGACATCTCCTTTGGAATTAATTTCTTGATTTGTGAATTGATCTCGATCACCTTGCTGATCGATCCTTCCTCTCATCGAACAAATCCTTGTGTAGAAGAACCTGTCAGTTGTTCGATCGAACGTGATTTCTTCGTTTTCTTCCATGTTTTCCTCGTTTTCCTCGGTGGACACTCGACATGGTGAGTCGATGGGATTGATCTGAGTTTGGACGTTGGGATTTTTGTGAGTATTCAAATTGAAGCATCTTTGATTCCTGGATCCTTTTCAATTTTGATAGCACATATTCAATTGTTCTGAAAAATTATCTTCTCTGTTTCGCTCGGGATATGTTCGATGGAATGATGCAGAAGAGCTCGAGATTGCTGCTGGACACGAGAAGACGTGTCCGATCGTGTCTTCACTCCAAGATCCGATTCGTGTTAACTCAGGTAACGTCTTACTTTTTATATGTTAGAGAACGCTCTGTCCATATTAAGTTTGACGAAGGACTGGGTATGCATGTGATCATGGTTGGGATTTGAGTATTACAAGTTAGCTTGTGTCAGCCATAGCCTGTGTCCGGTAGCTCGTGTCTAGATTGACCGTATCCAGACTTCGCGAGGATGGGGATTGAACTCTGTGTATCGATGTTGAGTTTTCATCTACAGATTTTTGAGTATGTGTATTCCAAATTTGTTAAGTTGTATATGATAAAAAAGGAAGTAGCTGTTAGAATTCAAATATGCAGGAATGGGTTGCAGAAGCTTTGTAGATGTTAAGTTGTATTTTGAGACTTTTTGGTGGACTTGTTTTGTATATTTTTTCGAAGGCTTCCTGGGTTGTGTGTTTGTAAGTTTTGGTTTTTTTTATGTTGGGGACTTTCTGGTTGTACAGGAATAGGTTGGTCTGCAGGTGTTTAGCTGAACTTTTGGTTTTGTATGCTAGACACACGTCAGGGATTGAAGTGTAGAATGGCAGGAAGAGGATTTTATACTATTACTCCAGAATAGTTCAGAGTTGGTTTCTGTAGGATTGGTTGGGTTGTATACGTTTTGTTAAGTCGGGTTCTGTTGGGCCAAGTCTAGTGTATAATTTTTGTATATGTATTGTTTAGTTTTAAGCATTGTGTATGATTTTGCTGCTGTACGACGTATTCAATTGGAAGGTGTATCCAAGTGGGTCTGGGTTGTGCAGATTGTCTGAATGCAGGTTTTGGTTGGTGTTGGGATAATTAATTTGATTAGAAGCAATGTTGGTGATACTAATAATTAGCTTGGGCCAATTTGCGCCGACATAAGGAGGTTGAAAGGTAGATGAGGCAAGCCAGAGGGCTGGATTACTATATTTTGGGCTTGGAATGGTTATTACTAATTGATAGTGTTAATTTTTATTAAAGATGCTAAATAGTATTTTTACTAAAGTAATATATTTCTAAATCAGATTTTTTAAATTAAATGTTACCTTGTTGGTTTCAAATTATTATTTAAATAAATGATTTTTCTCTTGCTAATTATTAGTTACTGGTACTTATGCTATAATATTTTTCTAAAAGAAAAATGTTCTAATATAAAATATTTGCCATACAAGTATTTTCTTTGCTAGATATTCTAGTTAATTCCCTTTTGCTAGTAATTATATCTAGAATATGTATTATTAAATAGGTACGAGGAATGGCAAATAATTAACTAGTTAGGCAACATTTGGCTAGTACTTATAATTAGTGGGTTAATTAGTAATGTTTATCTAGTTAAACAATATTTAGATTTTGATCTATTTCTAATCATTACCAGGTGGACATAGAGGTTACTGCTTCCCTATTCCCGATCTTCTAGAGCAAGGCAAGTACACCGACTTGAACTCTTTACTCTGTTTTTCTGTCTTGCTTCATGTTCTCATATAGGACACGTTGTACACATGATTGTTCATTGTTTATCCTGTTATTGTTCTTTACTTGTACATTGGGGAAGGAAAATACTACAGATATGTGACCAAACCTAAACGATAGTTAGGCATTGTTTATTAGCTTAGGTCTCACATCGTACATGTGGGACTCTAAGCCATACCTTTATTCATGTATCCTGTACCCTGTGCTACACCCAGCTGGTCACATACTTTGGAAGTTATTTCAAAAGCATATTACACTAATAGTCTAGATCATTGTTCCAGTTCTGGTACTATAGTTTCATTGTTCTGATTCATGTACTACGGTTTCATATTCCAGTTCTTGTACTATAGTTCATATTGCAGTTCATTATTCATGTATTTCAGTTTACTTTATTTAGTGCTTCTTATCGGGGTTGTACTTTGCTCATTTTCTTACAGGATACGTTGCAATTATACTTGAGGATGTTGTACCACCTTTATGGGCCAGAGTCCGAAGCCAGGATAGAGTTGTGTCAGGATGGACTTAGGATTTGCAGAGATCTAGTCTAGTTTATTTTCTAGGTTTGTTTTAGAGATTTTACCTTGTATATTGTATTGAGATTTCAGTGTTGTAAATTTTGTTCTGGTTACCGGATTTGTCTCCGGATGATATTGTATAGACTTGGTGGTTTGTGGTGATCATTTCTGGGACGTTATAGATGCTGTAGATGATTTATATTATTGTGCCTTATAGTTTTCCTTAGTATTATATAAGTTACTTTATCGTCTCCATCGATGAAGGTTGGGCGTGTGCGACACGTACCCAATTATTCGGGAGCGGGTCGTGACAGGGGGGCTGCCCGAGCATAGGTCTCGGGTTCGAATTCTCCTGGGCGGCTGGGTGGCTTTGAACCACCGCTCGGCTTGGAGAAAGGACAAAATAATAATAATAATAATAATAATAATAATAATATATATATGTATATATGTATGTATTTATATATATATATACAAGAAAAAAAACTATTATTCAATTTTTCGACAGATGACTTTCCTTCCCTAACCGACAACATGCCAATACACGACCCCCCTATATATACACATCGAGAGAGAGAAATAGGGAGAATAAAACCCTAACTTAAACCGCAAAGCCTTCCCCAACAACCAGACAACCCTTCGGACTTTTGTGCGCCACTGTAAAGCCGCCACCGGCCGCGCGGGGAGCAGCAACAAACAGTAGCCGCAGCAGTTGCAGCAGCAACAGTAGTTGCAGTGGACGACTTTGCAACATATTTTTTTGACGCACGATTGGTCGTTTCTTGATCTGTCTTTTCTAGTACGAACACAACCTACACGTCTACAAGTCCCTTTAATTAGTTTTTATTTTTATATCATAGACCGACCAGAAAATCGATGCCAATATTGGCAAAAACCTGTTCTGTAAAAATAGAATTTTGATTCCCCAAACCTGTTTAGAAAGGTGAATAATTGTCAATCCATCGACAACTTTAGAAAATTACCTAAATAGGTTTGAAGACAACCTATACCACTTCGAAATGGCATTTGTAGTTTTTATTTTCATCTACTTTACTTTGAGAAATTTGTTTTCAAAATTTATGAAAAAATTATGAAAACCAGTTTTCAAAACTTAAAAAATTCCAGATACGGGGTCCGTCCTGACAAATCGGGCGACTTTGTAGCAACCCGAGAGCATCAAAAGGTGTATGGATGTTGCGGACTTGTGGGCTTTAATGGAATTCAAATTGGTTGCTTGTTTGCAACAAATTCGAGATGTATCCGTCGAAACCCCCAATATCGGCCATTTTCCAAATTAGTTGATTACTTCGTGCATGTGCATCACATCGCGATGAAACTTGTGCCACTAGACTCGTATCGTTTTTCTAGTCCTGTGAGCCAAGTTTGGTCCGATTTTGAGACAGCTGACCGGATCACCGTTTTGGCAGGCCCATGATCAAATTTAATGGACGATTTTGTGTACAAGCCCGCCGGAATCCAAAATTGGACGTACCATTGGGTTAGTATCAAAAAACTAGACTCATAGGTATATAATTTATCGATTTTTGATACCATAGGTTCTGGCACATTTTTCGGTACAAAATGGGTCCAACAACAGACATTATTTTGACCCAAAATTACTGTATCCAAAATTAGACTTTTGGGTAGATTATCCTAGCTAATTTGACTATTTTAGACACATTGGTGATGTATGTTTCATTATCTTTCGGCTTTTGTTAGATTTTTCCTTCTGCAATATCATTAAATTATAATTAATTTATATTATGTTCATATTTCAGAATCTGTGCATCGAAACTGAGGTTAGTCGATTCCAGTGATCTTATACCGCTAAAATTAACAGAATGACCATATGGATCACCAAGATAAGATTGTTAACCTTATGATTGATCATCTTATCTCGATTTGCGCGTTGTAGTTTCTTTGTACGAATTACGAGATACAAACTTAATATTTAAACCTAGAATTTGTAATCCACACTTTTAACGAATAATGATCATAGAGAATAGTGTAACCTAGTTCTAGATGTATTATTAATAAATGGCTTAGGTAACATAGGTATTACACGACTTAGAAGGACTCAAGCTCTCTAGGTAGGAAATTGATAGTCATATTTGTATTTAGTGAATAATACATATTTGTTTATGATTTTGGATTGATAGATATTGCATGTAGCATGATTGTAACGCCCCAGTCCCAAATTACGTAGGACTAGTACGTATCCATGCCAGCTGTATACATACGAAGTATATTCCAATATATGAAAACCTCGTATGTACACATAAGCTGTAAAATGCAGTAAACCAAGAGTAATCTAATCTCATCCACACAAAATATAAGAATAAAAGATATCATATAATCGATAAATTGTCATTGGTACATGTAGTTGGGCGGAGACAAATCGACTACCAACTATGAAAAGAAATACATCACAAAAGAAAGGGTTTGGCGAGCGAAGCGAAGACGATCAAAGTGCAATCATCCTCGAAGAATAGCGATGATCATGGCCACGGCTAGAACACCTGCGAAAGACAAGAGCACACACCTGGCGAGATAACCAGGTCCTCAGGGGGACGTAACAAGATACACAAAGAATATGCCATAATAAACTGAATATATAATATGTCACAACCTGAAATAAGTGACAAGACGACAATATGGTAATCTAACCGTACTACAGTGTTTATGCAGTTAAGAACAAACCTCCAATGCGTGGGCACTCTGGCTCAGTAGCAGTAATCTCAGGTATGGCCCATCAGGATACCAGGGACCTCAAAGCATAACATTTCTCGAATGTCAGAGGCCAGCAGTAAATCAGTATCAGGATCTAGGACCGTATCTCCCGCGGAGATAACCGACAATAGGGAAGTGCATACTTGGCCCATACGTCAAGGAACTGTCCTTCCCGCCCAATGTCTAACAGAGTCACATCCATGTCTCATATACCCCTACTAACTGCTAAGTCTCCTAACATGCCTTTATTTAGCAGTTAGCCCTAACGCATGCGCATGGAGGATCAGCCCACACACAATAACCTCTACATGCTACTCATCTCACACATCCTCGTGGTACAACTGTGTCAAGGTATATGCGACACACTACAAACGGTAGTCCCTTAACTCTAGGTTTATATGCAATCAAAGGATAATAAGAAAGTGAATTAATAATCACTGAACAGGCAGTAAATCAGGAACTATAAGAACCGAAAATAAAGAACAGTGATATATAAAATAAATACAGACTGAATATAAACAGTTTAATGGCAAGGTATCTTGCCTGGTGTGTCGCCTGGTATGGTGCAATGATCTGACAAGTCCAGTTTGCCCGATAGCCATGCTTGATGTGTAAGGGTCCGAATTCACAAGAAAATAGGAGGCACGATTTAGTCACGATTAATGGTGGTAGTCAAGAAGAATTTGGGTAGAAAGTTTCATACCATATTTTTAGAAAATATTTATAATACCAGAAACTAATCTTATTAGTAAAAAATAGATTTTTAGACCAACACTTAGAAAATGAAACTCGTTTTTAAGCAATACCACAGTTTTGTAAAAATTAATTTATAGATAGAAAAACTAGTAGTTAAAAGTAATAAATATTTGGAAATCGTCTCAAGGTAAATTTTAAGTTTGTAAAATATACAATTATTGTAGAAAAGCTAACCTTTCATTAGTCAAAAATAATTTTTAGGAAAATATTATCTATTTATTTAATAAAAACAGGTTAAAAATAAAGTCATAATATTTTATACACTACTAATATAAATCATCCAACATCACTATACCTTATAATGTAAATACCAGTTAAAATAGTAGCACAAAACTATTATTTCATAATAATAAAAATATAAAATAATAATAGAACTCTAATAAAATCATATAATAGAACTACTAAAATAATAATAACAACAACAACAACAACAACAACAACAAAAATAATAATAATAATAATAATAATAATAATAATAATAATAATAATAATAATAATTGAAAGACCAGTAATAATAATCCTTAATAATAATAATAATAATAATAATAATAATAATTGAAAGATCAGTATTAGTAATCCTTAATAATGATAATAATAATAATAATAATAATAATATTAATATATACTGTCACTATCCCCCCCCCCCCAAATTCGTATAGTGATAGAGAAAGAGAAACAAAGAGGAGGAAAGAGAGATGAGGAGCGGGAGTGCTTACCGAGGAGGCTTACGGCGATCGCCGACGCGGGGGCACGCGAGGCGGAGGTGGCGCTCGGTGGTAGCGGTGAGGCGCTGACCGAAACTTCGGTCGAAAGCCGCTGGCCGGGCTCGGCGTGCTGGAGGCGCGGGATCTTCCCAGCTCTGGTCGACACCGGTGACGCACCGGCACGGCGATGAGGGGTTCTCGCCGGGGAAGGAGACTGCGCGGCAGCGCGCTTGAGGCTGACCGCCGCAGGATCGACTGGAGAAATCTTGGTGTGGCGGAGAGGTTGTTGCGGGCGGTGCGACTGATCTCCGGTGGAGGCGGTGGGGTTTCGAGACGGAGGTGGGGAGTTCGGCAGCGCGACGATGCTGGACGGGGAAGGACACCACCACCGGCGAGGAGGAAGGCCGCGGACGAAGGGGCTGTCCAGCGTTTAGGGTTTCGCCGAGGAAGGTGAGTAGGTTTTCGAGATTTCTTGATCTTCTTCTTCTTCTTCCTTTTTCTCTTGTCGTTGATGACGGTGTTTGGGTTTGGGGGCGCCCGCTGGCCGGAGATGGCCGGGTCATGACAGCTGGTGGTATTGTCGGAAAGTACGGATGTGAAGGTAGTTATGGTGGTGTAGGCGGTGGCGATGGGATGGTGCGGGTGGTTGTGTGGTCGCCGCGGCACGACAGAGAGGGAGAGTCGGGGTGATGTTTGGACTTGTGGCGGTGGGAGTTAGAGAGGAGGAGTCGAGGTGACGGCGGTGGTGCCGTAGGTGACGGGTGTGACTGGTGGTTACTTGGATGATGGTGGCAGCGATTACGGGGGAGTATGTCGAGGGAGGTCGTAGAGGAGACGGGCTGGGTGTTGGTGCTGATTGGGGCCGACAATGGAGGCGGGACTGGAAGCCGATCGAAGAAGGGGTGGCAATGGCGGCAATGGCGTTGGCAGAGGCGAGGTACAGGTCGTAGTCGTAGAATTAGGGTTTGATTGTGTTTGGGTGGATGTCCGGGACTGTCGGACACAGGAAAACCATGTATTTGTATAATACTTAGTGGAGGAAAAAAAGGGAACACAGGCACAATGCACGTCTGTGGATGGTAGAAAATATGGATGAGTACCTCTCCTTATATAGGAGGTGGGAATTCCCAGTTGGATAAGCATTAGGATTTATTTAAACCCAATTAGATAATTCAATTTAAATCGATAAAAATCAAATCTACATTCAAATTAAATTCCAATTTAAATCTAGATAGTTTAACTCAAATTAAATATAATTTCTACCGGTAAACTATTTAAATTAAATCCATAAAATAAATTCGAGATTTAAAATGGTCACAATAAATTTCAAATATATTTTCCAAAAATACTAATAATAAATTTTTTGAAAATAATAATATTTTTTAAATATCTTTTTGACTAATAAAATATTAATATAATAATTTCGAAAATGGAATTATATATATGAATTAAAATGCATATACCTCATGTTAAGAATATTTGCATACAAATAGTTTTCTAAATTGCCACTATTAAATAAGATAGCCTTTTATAATTAAATAAAAATAATAAGTTTCGGCCATCCTGATATGATACTTTTTAAATTTTAAGTAAATATAAATACAAATAATTATTAAAAATAAAATAAATATTTTCCAAAATATGTACGCTCGCACATATTCGTACTCGTCGAGCATTCACGAATAAACGTAATTTGCGCGCAATGTACAATACGACTACGCTGCGTACAAAAATTAAAATAGTACCAAAAATATATAGTAGAAATTTAGGAGTTTTACATCCTGCCAAACTTATAAGAATTTCGTCCTCGAAATTTAGGAATAGGTAGGGTTCAAGAGTTTAACGATAAGAAAGTATGAACAATTCATTTGGCGAGGCAAGGAAACGGTATTTAACATAAATGTGCTATTAGAAAGTCATGAATCCGTTAAGTAGGAAAATAATTCACGAATATGGTAATGGACGAGGGTCGCTAGCTAAGACGATCATGATAACACAATTCGAGAAATAATAAGGCATTGGGTGGATCAAGGAGAATAACTTAGGAACTTGGGAGGTATGGTTCATTGAGAAAATATGGTCTTGGGTTTAGGTTTGATTAAGGAAATGATTTGAATCATTCTTAAATCTCAAGAATGATTAGAAAATCGTGATAATGAATCTAGTGTCACGAGGAGGATGATTAATTCAAGATGGGGTTACAGTCAAATCGGTTGGTAACTGACTACTATCTTGGCAATAGACAGTGGACAACTAAGAGAATATCAAGTACGGGTGTTTGTCTTTCTAAAACAGGCAAAAGGCAAACATAAAGAGCTCGAAGAAGGCATTATCAAATTCAAATGAGTGGTTCAAAGACGACTGAATAAGTTCCAAAAGAATTGCCAAGGCAGTCGCGGATGAGACTCTAGGGCCAAGTTTAACTATGTCTCTATCCACGTTGAACAATATACAAAAGCGAACCAAGTGCACTATGGTTGATTAGACCATAATACGTCGGTTCTGATTAGACAATGTATTAGTAGGCGCCCACATTAAACATATGTCATGATCAAGCTTGATAAACAAACTAAGCTATTTTAGCATCATAGGTAGATAAAATTATAAGTAAGGGTAATGATGAAAAGAAATCAAATAGTCCAAGATCTTATAAAATCTAAGTTCCGTCCAAAATTTGGGCCTATGCAGTCGGCTTGGTTGACTAGATAAATTAGGGTCCTCTAAGTGTTATAGTCCAAATGAACTTATCGATATGGTTCACTAGAAAAAGGGTTTGTTAGGTAGTGAGATATTCTACCCAACTTACAAGAATTAAACTAATGGTGTCATGGGACGATAGGTCCAGCAGTCAAGATGAATTGCAAGGTTAAGCATGTAAGGAATTAAGTAGAACAAAATCATATATCGGGTCGAAAGAATTGAGTCGAGGTCGAGTCCCATCTATAGTTAAAAAGTATATTGGTTTCACGATAGGGATTAGAGTCCAGTCTTTTGACCCGAAAGTCGTATCAAGAAACAAAGTACAAGGAGGCGGGTTTTAGTGGGATACGATATATCTACATGAAGGTGGGCTCGTCTAGGTCTTGCATATACAACTTGTTGGAAGAAAAATCTAGTGTGGTGCTCTAAATATCCAAGTCACGGTAAGGCACTCAAAAAGATCTAAAATGAAAAGTGGGAGTTGATGAAGTGAATATTAATGCATACATTTTAAGAAGATCAAGTGGAAGCATAAGGTAAAACTAATTAAGGAATCTAGTAAAACAGTTTATGGACGTAGCTTCTAGAGAGAATGGTCTCCTAGATGAATACAATCAAGGAACGTTCGACTCATATTTGAAAGTTGCAATGGTTAGAGGGTCACGAAGAAAGGTCGGATAAGTCAAGATTGAGATATAATTATATGGTTGGTTAGATGATTAACTACACTTGAGCATATCAATCATGGCCATAGAGAAGATGGCAATTCATAGGAAAAATTATATAGGGTCTATTTCTATGACATGGGGGTTCCTCGAAGTTTTCCTCAAAAATCATCTACCAAAATGATCATAACTATTAAAATTTTAAATTATTTCTAATAACCCTTGAGATAACTCAAGGCAATCCGAAACTTAAGCTCAATATTTTAATCAACTCAAAATCTCCTGTCACAATTAAAATCGTACTAATTTTATCAACTTGAATTCCTATTCCAACATGTCCACATATTTTCTAAAAACCTTCACAACCAAAACTTGTAGTGGTAAAAATCTAAATAATTTTATGACATACTCAAAATCTTTTAATCAATTTCAAATAGCCTTTATCTTATCAAATGTACCACATAACAACATCATAATCTTGAAAAAATTTCTTCAAGATCTTGGGATAACTCTTAGTGCATCCCAATTAAATCTACATACTCATTTTATTCCTTTTACCAAGACTTTTATTATCCATAATTGAACTTCTAGATCAAAGTGAATTTATAATTCATAATCATAAGGCAACTAAAAATTTCAGAGTCAATTTTATATCCTTCAAAAATATATTAAACCAAACTTTTTTACTTCAAATTTTAAATTTCCAAATTTAACAACTTGTAATTTATAAATCGTACGACTTACCAATTTAAAACCTCAAGCTCTCTAATAGACCGTAAATCATAAACCCTCCATATTCTCTAGTCGTTTACAAAATCATAACTTATAATTTAAAAACACTTTAATAAATTCGAGATAAACTTTAACATATCCAAACTTGAACTTAATCGTGAATCGTGTGTCACCATTTCAAGATGTTTCTCAAATCGGTTTCATATCCCAATAAATTATAAACTATTTCGCAATCATAAATTTTGTTTTCTCGATCTAGCTATCCGCTTGTGTATATCACCTTGTAATAGCAAAATAAAATTCCAACTATCCTTTGAAGGCAGTAATATTCTACTACCCAACTTGGAATTAACTAATCCTTAAAATCATACTTTTAGAAAAATGTCTTTATAACTCAAATAAGACCTCAATGTACACTAATTGTCAATGCAATCTTCCTAGCCATGTGTTTGACCTATGAGCATATAATAGTGCAGTCACCTTCCTTGCTGTCATTAAGTACGTAAAATAAGAATTCATGGTGGAAAGATTTCAAGCAGGATGCAAATCAAGGATGGTAACGAGAGTTTGGAATTGGAAAATCAAGGAAGGTGATCAAGTATGTGGATGAGATTCCTAGACACTAATCCTATATTGCAGGCCCGTTCGGTACAGTCATGTAATCGAAATGGCAAACTTGACCAGCATAGGCCACCACAAAAATATGTAACGCCCCAGTCCCAAATTACGTAGGACTAGTACGTATCCATGCCAGCTGTATACATACGAAGTATATTCCACTATATAGAAACCTCGTATGTACACATAAGCTGTAAAATGCAGTGAACCAAGAGTAATCTAATCTCATCCACACAAAATATAAGAATAAAAGATATCATATAATCGATAATTTGTCATTGGTACATGTAGTTGGACGGAGACAAATCCACTACCAACTATGAAAAAAAATACATCACAAAAGAAAGGGTTTGGCGAGCGAAGCGAAGACGATCAAAGTGCAATCATCCTCGAAGAATAGCGATGATCATGGCCACGGCTAGAACACCTACGAAAGACAAGAGTACACACCTGGCGAGATAACCAGGTCTTCAGGGGGACGTAACAAGATACACAAAGAACATGCCATAATAAACTGAATATATAATATGTCACAACCCGAAATAAGTAACAAGACGACAATAAGGTAATCTAACCGTACTACAGTATTTATGCAGTTAAGAACAAACCTCCAACGCATGGGCACTCTGGCTCAGTAGCAGTAATCTCAGGTATGGCCCATCAGGATACCAGGGACCTCAAAGCATAACATTCTTCGAATGTCAGAGGCCAGCAGTAAATCAGTATCAGGATCCAGGACCGTATCTCCCGCGGAGATAACCGGCAATAGGGAAGTGCATACTTGGCCCATACGTCAAGGAACTGTCCTTCCCACCCAATGTCTAACAGAGTCACATCCATGTCTCATATACCCCTACTAACTGCTAAGTCTCCTAACATGCCTTTATTTAGCAGTTAGTCCTAACGTATGCGCATGGGGGATCAGCCCACACACAAGAACCTCTACATGCTACTCATCTCACACATCCTCGTGGTACAACTGTGTCAAGGTATATACGACATACTACAAACGGTAGTCCCTTAACTCTAGGTTTATATGCAATCAAAGGATAATAACAAAGTGAATTAATAATCACTGAACAGGCAGTAAATCAGGAACTGTAAGAACCGAAAATAAAAAACAGTGATATATAAAATAAATACAGACTGAATATAAATAGTTTAATGGCAAGGTATCTTGCCTGGTGTGTCGCCTGGTATGGTGCAATGATATGACAAGTCCAGTTTGCCCGATAGTCATGCTTGATGTGTAAGGGTCCGAATTCATAAGAAAATAGGAGGCATGATTTAGTCACGATTAATGGTGGTAGTCAAGAAGAATTTGTGTAGAAAGTTTCGTACCATATTTTTAGAAAATATTTATAATACCAGAAACTAATCTTATTAGTAAAAAAATAGATTTTTAGACCAACACTTAGAAAATGAAACTCATTTTTAAGCAATACCATAGTTTTGTAAAAATTAATTTATAGATAAAAAAAACTAGTAGTTAAAAGTAATAAATATTTGTAATATTTGGAAATCGTCTCAAGGTAAATTTTAAGTTTATAAAATATACAATTATTGTAGAAAAGCTAACCTTTCATTAGTCAAAAATAATTTTTAGGAAAATATTATCTATTTATTTAATAAAAATAGGTTAAAAAATAAAGTCATAATATTTTATACACTACTAATATATATCATCCAACACCACTATACCTTATAATGTAAATACCAGTTAAAATAGTAGCACAAAACTATTATTTCATAATAATAAAAATATAAAATAATAATAGAACTCTAATAAAATCATATAATAGAACTACTAAAATAATAATAACAACAACAACAACAACAACAACAACAACAACAACAACAACAACAATAATAATAATAATAATAATAATTGAAAGATCAGTATTAATAATCCTTAATAATAATAATAATAATAATAATAATATTAATATTATTAATATTAATATATACTGTCACTATCCCCCCCCAAATTCGCATAGTGATAGAGAAAAAGAAATAAAGAGGAGGAAAGAGAGATGGAGAGCGGGAGTGCTTACCGAGGGGGCGTCCGGCGATCGCCGACGCGGGGGCACGCGAGGCGGAGGAGGTACTCGGTGGCATCGGTGAGGCGCTGACCGAAACTTCGGTCGAACGCCACTGGCCGGGCTCGGCTTGCTGGAGGCGCGGGATCTTCCCGGCTCTGGTCGACACCGGTGACGCACCGGCACGACGATGAGGGGTTCTCGCCGGGGAAGAAGACCGCACGGTAGCGCGCTTGAGGTTGACCGCCGCAGGATCGGCTGGAGAAATCCTGGCGCGGCGGAGAGGCTATTACGGGCGGCGCGACTGATCTCCGGTAGAGGCGGTGGGGTTTCGAGACGGAGGTGGGGAGTTCGGCAGCGCGGCGATGCTGGACGGGGAAGGACACCACCACCGGCGAGGAGGAAGGCCGCGGACGAAGGGGCTGTCCGGCGTTTAGGGTTTTGCCGAGGAAGATGAGTAGGTTTTTGAGATTTTTTGATCTTTTTCTTCTTCCTTTTTCTCTTGTCGTTGATGACGGTGTTTGGGTTTGGGGGCGCCCGCTGGCCGGAGATGGCCGGGTCATGACAGCTGGTGGTATTGTCAGAAAGTACGGATGTGAAGGTAGTTATGGTGGTGTAGGCGGTCAAGACGGGATGGTGCGGGTGGTTGTGCGGTCGTCGCGGCACGACAGAGAGGGGGAGTCGGGGTGATGTTTGGACTTGTGGCGGTGGGAGTTAGAGAGGAGGAGTCGAGGTGACGGCGGTGGTGCCCTAGGTGACGTATGTGACTGGTGGTTACTGGGATGATGGTGGCAGCGATTGCGGGGGAGTATGTCGAGGGAGGTCGTGGAGGAGACGGGCTGGGTGTTGGTGCTGATTAGGGCCGACAATGGAGGCGGGACTGGAAGCCGATCGAAGAAGGGGTGGCAATGGCGGCAATTGCGTCGGCAGAGGCGAGGCCAAGGTCTTAGTCGTAGAATTAGGGTTTGATTGTGTTTGGGTGGATGTCCGGGACTGTCGGACACAGGAAAACCATGTATTTGTATAATACTTAGTGGAGGAAAAAAAAGGGAACACAGACACAATGCACGTCTGTGGATAGTAGAAAATATGGATGAGTACCTCTCCTTATGTAGGAGGTGGGAATTCCCAGTTGGATAAGCATTAGAATTTATTTATACCCAATTAGATAATTCAATTTAAATCGATAAAAATCAAATCTACATTCAAATTAAATTTCAATTTAAATCTAGATAGTTTAACTCAAATTAAATATAATTTCTACCGATAAACTATTTAAATTAAATCCAAAAAATAAATTCGAGATTTAAAATGGTTACAATAAATTTCAAATATATTTTCCAAAAATACCAATAATAAAATTTTTGAAAATAATAATATTTTTTTAAAATATCTTTTTGACTAATAAAATATTAATATAATAATTTCAAAAATGGAATTATATATATGAATTAAAATTTATATACCTCATGTTAAGAATATTTGCATACAAATAGTTTTCTAAATTGCCATTATTAAATAAGATAACCTTTTATAATTAAATAAAAATAATAAGTTTCGGCCATCCTGATACGATACTTTTTAAATGTTAAGTAAATATAAATACAAATAATTATTAAAAATAAAATAAATGTTTTCCAAAATATGTACGCTCGCACATATTCGTACTCGTCGAACATTCACGAATAAACGTAATTTGCGCGCAATGTACAATACGGCTACGCGGTGTACAAAAATTAAAATAGTACCAAAAATATATAGTAGAAATTTAGGGGTTTTACAATGATTCATTGGTTCATGGATAGTTCGGGTAGACTTTGGTACTGCAGTCTTAGCACAGATTAGAAAAAACTCTAGGCAAGTATACCTTGCCGAATTGTACAATTTATTCATGCATTTTCTATATTACTATTCTTTTCAGTCTTACTTGATTACATATTTCTCATGTTTATGTCATTATTATTTTCTTATTTTACGTGCACGTTCCTTATTTATTCTTCATATGATTCTGTTTGTTTCATGTGAGTATTGTGACGATATTTGCTAGTCCTTAGTCTCCGTTCCTTGAGTTGACCTGACCTGTAGTCGAGATCAATTGTTAAACATTGGCCTTTCTTATCTCTAGGACTGGAAGCATCCTATGGCGTTACAGTATAGAGACTCGTTATCGACTTGTTATTCCATCTCTAGGACCGGGAGTGTCCAATGGCATTACGGTAGGAGAGGCTTATCTTTTGTCTCGAGATCGGAAGCGTCCCATGGTGTTACAATATTGAGATTGTCCATACCATGGGCATCCCATGGTGTTTTGGTTTATTGATTATTACATGTTTTACTTTTCTCTCTTTCCATGCATGTTATTTACTGTTACATTTGGCATGTTTTTATGTATCTTGCTACATCCCTCTAAGGAGGTGGTGATATCTCCAAGTTATTGCTCGTTTTCTTCCAGGTATTTATTGAGACTACTAGAATAGAAGGATAGATTGGTGGACGATTGTATCTCCAGGATTCAGGTATCGATAATGGTACTTTTATTATTCTTTCGACTTTAATATTTCATGATGACATCTTCAGCTGCATACCCTAGTTTAAGAAGCTTTAACTTTTATTATGAGCTTGTTCAGATGATTGTATTAAGGTCTGGCCATCCTTATTACAAATTATCTATTCTTGAATTTATACTCAAGTGGCATCAAGGTATTATTGTTTGATCAACATTAGTGCAATGGTTCCCACTTGATATTATTATATGTGGATTGGGATATAACTTGCCATTTTAGATCCTATTTTAGATAACTTACACACATTACTTGAGGGTTCAATATATTGGATTAACTCTTGAATGTGTACCGGTTGGATATGTCACGTGCTAGTCCCATGAGTTTTAGGACTGAGGTGTGACACATTAAGAATTTATTGACGGGAAGTAGTAGAAAAGAAGGGGCCGAACCACCTACCTAAAAGAAAGGTGCCGAGAGTAGGAGATCGCTTCACAACGGTTAAATGTCAATTACACGGACTCATGCAATGACACGAACATCATATTAGAATTCCTTCTTTAATCTTTCCCCTTTAAAGTTCCTATGGGCGCATTCAGAAATCGACGCGAAAGCACACTCATCAAAACCAAGCCGTAAAACATAAAAAAAACCAAGAAAACCAACATCAGATCGGTCCCATCTAAGGGACTCTTATTGAGAGTTCACTCGCCAAGACACAGTCCGCTGTATCTAGGACTTATTCCAACAAAAGCCGATCCATTAATTGGAACGGTTCTCATATCATTGGTCCAAATCGATTTTATTGATGCCAACGTTTTCATATACCAAACTCGTTGTTGAGTCAGACTAGCCATCTATGTTCCCGACCGTGTCTGACTTTCTACGAGCCTATTATATAGTAATTCGTCCTAACGGGAGTGTGGCACTACATAATATACCACTAAAAAAAGTTTTATCCCGAAACTTAAGAACAAGGGTCTGACCCTGACTTTAGCTCTCATATTGACTCCTCAACTGAATGGTTGCGCCACAACATGCGAACCAAGGACATCGACCAGTTTCGTATGACCTTTTCTTTATGATCCGAAATTTGCACAAGCTCCTCGGAGTATTATAAGTCGACGTGCAGCTCCAATTGATCGAAGCTAATTACGTGACTTGGATCGTGCACGTACTTTCAAAGTTAGGAGACGTGGAAGACGTCGTACACTTCAGCTAGGACAAGGGTAGCGCAATCCGATAAGCAATGACCACCACTCTCTCGAGGATCTCGAAGGGGCCTACGAATCTTGGACATAACTTGCCCTGGAGTCCGAACAACATAACGTCTCGTATCGACGTCACCTTCAAAAATACATGGTCCTTGACCAAAAACTCTAGCGGTCATCGATGATTCGCATAGCTCTTATGTCGACTTTGTGCGATGCAAAGTCTATCTCAAATCATAGGGACCTTTTCAACGGCTTGTTCCACCAATTCCGGTCTGAGCACCTGTCGCTCCCCGACTTTGTCCTATCGGATTTGAGATCGACACTTTTCGTAGAGCGCCTCGTAGGGAGCCATCTGGATGCTTGATTGATAATTGTTGTTGTATGCAAACTCCGCAAGCGGCAAATGCATGTCCCAACTAGTCTTCAAATCTATTGTACACGGACGCATCATGTCTTCCAGGATTTGATTTACTTTATCTTTTTGGTCGTCAGTTTGTGGGTGGTACGTGCTGCTAAAATTTATCTTGGTGCCCAGTTCCTCTTGCAGGCTCGTCCAAAAATGCGAAAAAATTGCCCATCTCTATCTGAAATGATCGTGGCCGACTCCATGAAGTCGAATAATCTCATTGATATAAATCTGTGCCAACCGATCAACGTTCCAGGATACTTTGATAGCAAAAAAATGAATGGACTTGGTCAATCGATCAACGATGACCCCCATCGCGTCATTCTCTTGCAGCATTTTCAGAAAGCCTACGATAAAATCCATAAAGATATTATCCCACTTCCATGTCAGAATTACGAGGTTTTGCAGCTCCTCACCTGGTCATTGGTACTCGGCCTTCACTTGTTGACAGGCCATGCGCCGTAACACACAAGTTGCCACATCTTTCTTTATGCCGTGCCACCAAAAGGTCATGCACAAGTCCTTGCATATCTTGGTGTTTCCAGGATGCAACGAATACTTTTCATAGTGAGCCTCCGTCAGAATTTCTTTTCTATGTTCAGTATGGTCAGGTATGCACATCCTTCCCTTCACCCGTATCATCTCGCCTTCGTCCTCCACAAAGTCGATCGCCTTCTCTGTTGAAATTAGCTCACTCATCTTCTTCAGGAATGGGTCATCGTCTTGTGTGATCTTTATCTTATCACGTAAGCTTGACTCAAGGTGCAATTGAGGCAACTGTGCCCCTCGATATCGAATTCGAAATTCGATATCCATTTCTGCCAAGTCTCGTTGTATGTCACGATTGATAGCCAGCCATCCTGTAAACATTCTGTTCAGAGCATCCGCTATAATATTTCCCTTACCAGGCATGTACTTGATCGTCAGATCGTAATCCTTAATGAGTTTGAGCCAACGCCGCTGTCGTAAGTTCAGATCCCGTTGAGTAAAAATGTATTTGAGGTATTTGTGACCCGTGTAGATGTTGCAAACCACACCATACAGATAGTATCGCCACAACTTCAATGCGAACAGATCACCGCAAATTCCAGATCATGATGTAACTACCTAAAATTTGTACTGGTTTTTTTTGGAATTGTGTGTTAATTAATTTTTGGAATTTATAAAAGTTCTTTTGAAAGTCATTTATGAATTTAGAAATATTTATGAATTTTGCTATTTGTTTAATAATAATAAATCTTTTCTTTTGACTAATTGATAAGCTTAGTAGTATTATCTATCTAAATTAGTTTTAGCCTACCAAGCTTTGGACTTAGATTGTGGGCTAGCCTAACCCATCTAGCCTACCAAGCCATGGGCTTGGATTCTGAGCTTACAACTTTCTAACTTTAGGCTAATGATTCTCAATTATTAATTAGCCTAATTACTAGATTAGTTAGCATTTAGTTAGTGGTTAGTTGTAGTTAGTTAGTCTACTCTACTATTGCCCCTAGATTTATTACAATTTATATCCTTGCCATTATGGCTTGTGGACCACTCCATATTATGCATTATTAAAATAATAGAGACTCTCCATTATTTTATTACAACTAATTCTACATCAAAATTTCCTCAGCCATAATTTCCTTAGCCGATCTCCACCCGACTCCGGCCATCTCCACTTTCCAGTCGGCCGACCCCGGCCACTCTTACTTGCTCCGCCTTGCCACACCTGGCCGTTCTTCGGTCGACCCCCTCCCCCTGGCTGACCGGACCACCTTCCCTCTCCTCAGCCTCTGCCTAAACTGTAGGAATGAAATGTAAAGCGATGTACTCTAGAGGAAGGGGGTGAATAGAGTAGGCAGTAAAATATTAGCTATTAAAAAATTGTTAGCAGCAAGATCGTAGAAATATATCATAGATATGAGTAAGTAAAAGTAAAGTGTAAAGAGAAAATACAAAGACGACGATGTATACTGGTCTGCCTATTGTGAGGACTAATCCAGTTGAAAGAACTCTAGCTCCCGGTTGAAATCTACTATGGAAAAACCGCAAGTTTTTAATAAAGTCCTTGCAACTTCTACAAATACGAGCTTTGATCCTGTAAAGTCCCTAAATTCTAGAAATTTTTTTACTTAATATATTTTACAATATTCCTTTATTCCTTTATTGGACTTTTTATTTTAGATTGTTATTAATATTTTGGTAGCGAGTTAAATGATACATACACATATTAATTGTACGAGTTATATATATATTAATTCAGAAAAATGTCTTTATTATTTTTGAATATTTTTTAAGGATTTTTATTTGAACTTTATAACATTTTTATAATTATTAATAGCTTTGTAATTAATTGAATATTTGTTTTAATTTTTATGTTATAATTATAAAAGGTAATATTTGTACAAAATATTTGTTCATATATTTTAGGAAATATTTTTGGGAGTTTAGAAAGTTTTTATATATTTATTTAGGTGTGTATATACATATATTTATATATAAAGAAAAGGAAAAAAAACAATGAATCTCTCGCGAGAAATTCATTGCATTTCTCGCGAGAGCAATTCCTCAATATACTTGCGACCCCCCCCGACCCGACCATAGCGACAGTTCGGGTATATATAGGAAACGAAGGAAAACACCCGAACACCCTTCAAAACCCTAAAACCCTCAACTGATCCTTCGACCGCGACTCTCTGTACAGTTCCGCGCATCCTTCCGACCGCCTGGAGACGGCCGACGATCATCGGCAACGATTGAGAACATAGAGAACTTTGTTCTCTGCAAACTGCCAGGTATGTTATTTCATCGCCATTTTTATCCATGTGTACTAGATCGTATTCGATTATGTAATATTGTTTAGGAAGCCTATATGATCATCTTTGAAACCCTCTAATTAGATCTAAGTATACTGTCCCAGATCGACCATAAAATTTGTCCGAACATCGACAAAAACACTGTTTCGCAAAAGCAAACATGGCAGTCTAGACCCCAATTTGGAAGGCCAAATCTGGTCGATCCAATGAGAAACCTATAAATCTATTTGAATAACCTTGTAGGCAACCTAAAGGGCTACAAAACCCTTCTTATAGATTTAGTTTTCATCTACTGTACAAAGATTAATTCGTTGATAAAATTTAGGAAAATTGGTTTTCAAAAACAGTAGATTTCAATAAATTTTCATCGATACGGCGTGCGCCCCAACAAACCGGGAGACATGGTCGCAAGCCATGACCATCGAAAGACTTGTATGGATGTTGTCGACGTGTGAGATTCGACGAAACTCGATTTCGTTGTGTGTGCACGACGAAATCGAGGCGTATCGGTCGAGATATCCCGCATTGGCCTCTTTGTAAACTATCCCATAACTTTGTGCACGTTCATCGTCTCGAGACAAAATTTGCACCATCGGGACCGTGTCATTTTTTTGGTCCTATGTGCCAAGTTTGTTCCGTTTCTCAGAAGGTCTATTGGAACGCTATTTTCGCAGGCCCGCGACCCGATCCAACAGACTAATTTGTGCACGGCCCACCAGAATCCAACTTTGGACATATGGTGGGTTCGTATCGTCAAATCGGACCCGTAGACATATAGTTTGATAACTTTAGAGACCGTAGGTTCTGGCATATTTTTGATGCAAAGCGGGTCCAACGGCGGACATCATTTTGACCCAAAATTACGATTTTGCCTCTATGTCTAGATTTGGACTTTTGGATAGGCATTTTTAGATATTTCTTTTATACCAAAAATGTTCGTGATATTTATTTCATCATCCTAGGGCGTTTGTGGGATTTGATCGGCTTTATTGATCTGACGATTCGAGCTACTGGATATTGTCGTTTTGCACACAACCTCAGGCAAGTATACCTTGCCTTTCTTTACAGTTTATTTACATGCTTATGTTTCTTTTCCTTTGATACATGTCATTATCTAGTTTCTTTGGTTGATTGTTAATATGAGTTTTTCTTTCATATTATTCATACTAGTTTAGTTATCTACTTCACATATCGTCTTGGTTCATGGTTGGCATTATAGTTCATATTAGATATGACCTCACCTGTATCTTAACTGATTCATATCGTATCGTAGGATGAGTGCATTATAACTGAACTTCTACTTTTATTTTCAATTTTCCCTGCGAGTCTACACTAGGGGCGATGGTTGATTACTTGTTCAAACCTGCGAGTCCACACTAGGGGCAAGGATTGATTGCTTGAACTAACATGCGAGTCCACGCTAGGGGCGAGGGTTAGTTATTTGTTCAAACCTACGAGTCCACACTAGGGGTGAGGGTTTATTCCTTGAAGCTAACCTGCGAGTCCACACTAGGGGCGAGGATTAGTTATTTGTTCAAACCTGCGAGTCCACACTAGGGGCAAGGGTTTGATTATCCGTTTGATTTCTTGTCATGTGTTCATGTATCCTTTCCAGCAGTTCATTTATGCATAGTTGTTCTCATAGTCATATTTTATTGTTGCTTAGTCCTTTTCTATTTATATCTTATTTTTCTTTATGCATGTTATACTGTTAGATATGCATGTATATTATGTATCTTGCTACATCCTTCTGAGGACCGAATGATTCCTCCAAGTGTGTGCTATTATGACTTTTCGCAGGTGCTCTAGCCAAGGCCGCGATCTTCTCTATTCCTTCAAGAATGATTGCTCTTGGATCGTCTTGCTACTTTTACAAATTCTTTCCTTGTATTTTCCTTCTTATTTAATATAGTTGGTAGTAAATTTGTCTCCGCCCAACAACTTGTACAAATAATAATTCAAAGTTGATTTTATGGTACCATTATTCTTTTATTTTAGATTCAGTATGCCATAGTTATACTATATTTTATAGCTTACGTATATTTACTATACGGCTGGCATGTCTACGTACCTAGTCCTACGTATTTTGGGACTGGGGCATGACATATTTTTTTGGTGGCCCATGCAGGTCGAGTTAGCCATTTTGGTTATGTTACTATACCGAACGGCCTGCATATAGATATTAGAGTCTAGGACCTCATCCACATACTTGACCTTCTTTTTCGATTCCATTTTTGAACTCTCATTTGACTCCCTTGATTTTTATCTTGCTTGATTCATTCTATCGTAATTCTTATCCCTTCCTTCGTGCTTGATAAAGGTTAGAAAGGTGACTCATACTTGGTAGACATGTTCCATTGTCCCAGCATATTACTAGTTTAACTCTTATAAGTGGAGTAGAATGCCTCATGACCTAACACTCCCTTTGACCTTAACCAAGTCCTTAGACAAGAAGACGGTAGGACGACTGTATAGGCACAAACATCGGATAAGTTCTAGATTTTATTTGAAGAACTTGAACTATTTACACTTCTTCATCTTCTTACGTACTCATAATTCTAACTATCTTGACTAATGCTACTATTATAGCCTAGTTTTGCAAGCTCATCCATTTATCGAGCTTGTTTAAGATATTTGTTATCTGGGCATGTCTACTAACATATTGTCTAATCAGAACCGGTGCATGATGGTATGATCAACCTAGTGCACTTGACTCGCCCTTCGTATGATTATTCTACATGAATTGAGATATAGTTAAACTTGCCCTCAAGGATCTCATCCGCAACGATCTTGACAACTCTCTTTTGCACTACTCAATTGCCTTTGAAACCAATATTTGTAAATCGATCCCATCTCCCTTGAACTCTTATTATTTTTTGTCACCTATTTTAAAAACAAGCGCTCGTAGACACGACGTGTTCCACTATGTCCATGATAGTTGGATATACAAAGTGTAGCTAACCATCGGCCAAGCCAAGTGACTACAACCTTGCCTCGAGTTACTCGTCCCTCCCTCGATCCTAATCTATTATCGTGATCTTCACATCATTCAAAATTAAGAATGAATAGAATCATTTTCTTAATCGTGCCCCTAACTTAGACGACTATCATACAATCTTATCTCTAAGGAATCATGTACCCTCGATCTCTAATCTTTTTATCTTGATTTCTTAACCCATCATTTACTTTCCAAACCCTTACACGACCAAGCAACACAGTTTAGACATGAGATGGATAGACAAAAGCATGGACAAGCATTTACCATAGCTATAATAGACACCCATCCCAAGATTAGGGAATCCAGTAGGTATTATTCTAGTTATACCATTTTTATTCATTTAGACATGACTTAGCATTAGAACCACACATTCACTAGTGTAGTCCATATACACAGCATAATACTTCGTCTTACCATGAATTACGAGTTATCGACAACAACGTATGAGTACTACCTTCAACACCATTAGAACCGTTATGACCATAGTCTAGCAGGCTTATCACGAATATAAATTTATGACTTAGTCGTTAGATATTCTTGCATGACGTACCCTAGACCCCGTCGATATCCCTCGTATGCTATAGATGAGTAAATCACCCAATTTCTACGGTACGTATGTCATCGTAGCATCCCTCGCCAACTTGGAAGCACAATGATGACACACGTAATCATTTCTCTATTGTTCAAAAATTAAGGTATGATCTTCGAACCTGACACATTTCCTCCAATTTGGGCTAATAAATGAGTGGTTTATAACGTCCATCTTTATTGGTATCATTTGACACCCCTACCGTGACTTTGATAATTGGAGCACAACATTAGCATTTCCTTCCAACAAATTTCATCCTCATGAGCTAGACGAGCCAGTCTACACACATGACATATATGTCCCACACAAACACCCCATTCTGTGCTCCATTTCAATTACACCACATGTATGACACATTTTCCTTAGAGCAAACCAAGGATGCCCATTTCTATCCCTTTTGATCTTAAACCATGCAATATCAACCCATTCCCTTAAACAAACTAAATACACATGATCCATGCAAGACACACCACACCTATGGCATATGCTTTTCACTCAAGCCAGCACATGCCTCCTACACAACGCCAAACACCGATTCCACACACATTTGTCACTATGACTTAAAGAACCTGAACACTTATATAATCATATTCTGTAGAAAGGTTTTTGCACTTACTATGGATTCTCAACTCATGGCCATAAATTCTTCTCTCCCTAAGTCCTTCAAGCTCACCTTAGTTCCCCTGTTAGACAAAGAACAATTTGTTTGAACCAACACATTTTAATTATATTCGAACAAGAGATGCCTGCTATTTTATAAAAATATAACCCAATAGGAATAGTGTTAAATAGTAGTAGTTCTTCTATAGAAGTTAGTGACCAAGAATGCCATAGTAATATCTAGGCTCATTTACAATCCGTGACTGCAGCCAGAAGTGTCCAATATTTTCGTGCCTCTCCCTAGAAATTGCCCTTCTCAGAAGTCTTGTAACAACAATTTTTACGATTAGCCAACTTTTATAAGTTGGGTAGAGTCTTGAATGAAGAATACCTATCTTGTAGAATATAATGCCAATTTGGATTCCTGTGATAACCACCCTCTCCTTCGTTTCAGAAACTAAGTTACGATATGACGAACCTGCCCTCCCTTTGTATTAATTCTGTTGTTCTTCGATATTAGATTATTCTAATTTCGAGGATAAAATTTTTATATGTTGGATTGGATGTAAACCCCCTAAATTCTAGATTTTTTTATTTAATATATTTTACAGTATTCCTTTATTCCTTTATTGGAGTTTTAAATTTGGATTGTTGTTAATATTTTGGTAGCGAGTTAAATGATACATACACATATTAATTGTACGAGTTATATATAAATAATTCAGAAAAATGTTTTTATTATTTTTGAATATTTTTAAGGATTTTTATTTGAAGTTTATAACTTTTTTATAATTATTAATAGCTTTGTAATTAATTGAATATTTGGTTTAATTCTTATGCTATAATTATAAAAGGTAATATTTGTATTAAATATTTGTTTATATATTTTAGGAAATATTTTTGGGAGTTTAGAAAGTTTTTATATATTTATTTAGGGGGGGTGTATATATGTTTATATAAAAAATAAAAAATAAAAAAGGGAAAAAACTAATGAATCTTTCGCAAGAGCAACCCCTCAATATACTCATGACCCCCGCCAACCCGACCATAGCAACAGTTCAGGTATATATATGAAACGAAGGAAAACTCCCGAACACCCTTTAAAACCCCAAAACCCTCAACCGATTCTTCGACCGTGACTCTCTACACACTTTCGTGCATCCTTTTGACTGCCTGAGCCACCTGAAGACGGCCGACGATCACTGGCAATGGTTGAGAACAGAGAGAACTATGTTCTGTGAAAACTGCCAGCTATGTCGTTTCATCGCCGTTTTTGTCTGTGTGTACTAGATCGTATTTGATTATGTAAAGTTCTTTAGGAAGCCTATATGATCATCTTCGAAACCCTCCAATTAGATGTCACTCCCCGATCTCGATATACGTATTCTTTCATAAATTCTGTACATGGTATCCTGTATTTAGCATATGCATAATTCTAATTTATTATTTATTAGTGGTTGCATGTAGCCTTTAAGCATGTCATTATTGGAATGGTTAGAGCATGTTTAGAGATTAGGGTTTTCTTAAGCTAACCCAACCCATATATATATATATTCTCTTCCTCACTCTCTCTCCTCATTCACTCTTCCATTTATTTCCATCAACCACCACCATTAGGCAAGTACAACTTTTTCAAAAGTGAAGATTTGTGTATTTTTTATCCTTAATTTTTCCTTTGATATTATTTGTCTATATTGTTCTTCTCATCATCCACTACAAGTTTAATATTTGGTATTTTCAGTTTTGATGGATGGATTCTTGTAGATTTAAGTTTATGTTATTTTCGATTTCCCTTGGTTTGATATATTAAACTTGATTGTTTTCAAAATCTAGTTGTTCCATGTGGTAGAGCATTTCATTTTACCCAAATTTGACCTTTGAAAGTTAGATTTTATTTTTTTTTGGCCGAGTTGTGCAAGTTTGAAATTCATGAGTTTCCTGGCTTGTTTGTTTTCAAAATCTAGTTGTTCCATGTGGCATGAGCCTTGGACGCATGAGTCTTGGCCGCATGACCCTTTGGCCGTATGAGCCTTGGCCGCATGAGTCTTGGCCGCATGTGCCTTGGCCGCACGAGTCTTGGCCGCATGAGCCTTGGCCGCATGACCCTTTGGTCGCATGAGCCTTGGCCGCATGAGTCTTGGCCACATGAGCCGTATGCAGCTTGGCCGCATGAACCCTCGGCCGCATGCGTCCTTGTGTCTTGGTCCTCATTCCTGATCTGACTACCTATGCGAGTGTTGGATATGTGTGTACTAAGGTACAATCTATGTGAGCACCAAAGTGCTAGCCTATGTGCTAAGTGTTCCTACGTGATGCCTGCCAGTACATCCAAGAGTCCATCATTTGTATAGTGGATGGTCGGTAGCAAGGACGTGGTATGTGTTGTGTGTTGCATTACACCAAGAAGGGGTACATACGTATGACTCCATGAGCCAGTATGGATCCCTTCTTAGGGTACTCGTACATTGTACGACATCTAGTGTAATGAGCATGTGACCACGACATGTGAACTTCGAGGATAACCTAGGGATTAACTAGGCAACTAACTTGGTAGATGCATTGGATGGGAAGAATCTCGATATCGTGCCATACTAGCTACCCCAGGTCCAGTCCTGACGTATCGGGTTGGCCGCCACGGATATGGTTTCATTCGCCTTTAGCAGATGACTATATCCGACTTCTACGAGCTATGTGTTATATGTTTTAGCGCGGTAGCCCTCCGGGGGACCGATGCATAATCAATATGCTATATGTCTAATGGTTTGGTTAGCCCTGCTGGGTTGACACGATCTGAGGATTCTTTTTAATCAGTATCGCGGGGATAACTCTGCCAAATATAGAAAACCGTAGGAATGAATGACCGCTTGAAAAATGACTTGACTGTGTCTTGTACCTTCCGTTAGTAGTCGAGGGACATGGACTGTCATGGTGCGTGGTCCAACCCATGTCCTTGTTTGGTTGTTAGGTTGGTGTATCGTGCTATGACAGGCTGTGGACCGAGGTTATGACCGGAAGCCTTTGTTATTACTAGTATTATTATTTTATGCTTGGGTTTTATTTCACTCTTTTGAGCTCCCTTGTGGTACTTGCTATTCGGGGCTGATCCCGCTGGTTTTGTTTGGCCAGATCTCGTAGCAGCGCCTGAGGATCCAAATTCTTCCCTGACGTCAATGGTGCATACTAGGAGCATGGCTGGTGGGGGACTTGAGTGGGTTTCTTCTCCACCACTCTAGTTTTCATCACTTATGTTCTGGCGTTTAGCCACTGGCCCTTGTTTAGCTGGTTGATCTGGATATTTTGTCTTTTGTATAATTGTAATTAAATCAGACTACAGCTGAATACGATTATGTACCTATGACTCTCTGGGCTAGCTAACTTATAAAGCTAGATCTCCATGATCATTTTGATGAAGCGTCGGGGACGTCTTACAGCTTTATCTCATATGCTCATTAATTGATGTCTTTTTGCTTTGAATGATTGAGACATAGATGCTCTGTGAGACCATAGGAGACTTGATTGTAGCATACACCCCTTATCTTTTGACGGCCACAATCGCCGTATGACATTTGCATACCTCATATAGAGTAGCTGGCCTAGTCCGTCTCCGTATTTCGGTACTGGGGTGTGACAAGGTTTTATTGGTGGTCCATGTAGGTCTGATTTTTAGACTTGTGGGGTTTTACTATTATAGGAGTCTCAATCAAAATTTGTTCCCTTTGTATCTCTTACCTCGATTTCTCTTTTCTCACCTTGATTGATAACATGAATTGCATCATCGAATCTTCCTCGTCCTGTTATTTGATATCATGTATCTTTTCCTATAGGGGTGCTTCTTTCTCAGTAGCTGGCGAGGCCAACATGGAGGAACGTCCAGTAGAACATGGCCCGACGGGGTAGCAGCAGAAAAGAATACCTTCTCCTGACCAGATCCGAGTGGAAGTAATATCTGAGCCAGTGGAACCGCAGGTTCTAGAAACTCCTGCACCCCCAGCGGTGCCGGCAGCGACGACAGTACCTGATGCTGCAGCACTCCGGAAGGTCATTCGGGGATTTCTGGCCGCTCAGTAGTGTCAGGTGGCAGCCCATCAGCAACAGCAAACCCAGCAGCAGGAACAGAATGTGCTACTGAATCAGGGGTTACAATTAGCCCCTGAAAGAAAGTGTCAGGAATGATTCAGGAGCGTCGGGGAGGTTTTGTCGACTTTACCCGAGATACTTTGACGGCACGGAGGATGCCATTACGGCGGATGCTTGGCTTCAGGATATTGAGGCCATGTTGACCGTAACAAAGGTTCCAACAGAAGAGAAGGTTGACCAAGTCAGACTGTTACTTCAGGATCTCGCCCACGACTGGTAGGCATCGAAAGAGGTTGGAATGAGGCATCATGTTGTCACGCCCCAGAACCAGAATACTGGAGAGCGGGGGCAGACATAGCCAGCTACATATATTAAAATAGAAACCACCTCGATATACGATCACGGCTGTCTAGATATATGAGGGTTTACTACAAGCCAACAGTCTCTTATGGTCATAAACAAGCCTAATGTCTCAATCACAAGCAAGTAAGTAAGGTCGCAAGATGTATGATCATTAAATATACAATAATAAGGCGTCCCAAATATTACATACTCAGCTGATCATGAAGCTAGTCGTTACAAAATGTTAGGACTAGCAAGAGTTTAGTCGTACATGATCAACCCTAGGATATGTTAATCATGTTTACAGCCCGTAGGCAGACAGTAAGTAAAAATGCGTCGAGCTAACAGGTGCTCGTCGGCTAAACGCCTCAAAAGAATAGTTTTACAATAAAGTGGGCAAGACAAAAAGGAAAACCCACTCTTGGCCCGGGTTTCGTCTAGTTGTCACCATTGGGCTGGAAGCTTGGTAGATCCTCGGGAGCTGCTCCGAAATCTGGCCACACAAAACCAGCTGGGTCAACCCCAGAAAGAGCAAGTGCCACAAGGGGGCCACGAAATAAGAACAAAAGCCAGCAATCAGCACAAGAAAATCTAATATTAAAAGTAGAATTTACGAAAATATGTCAGGATGAGATACGACGAGATAACCATGGAACTATTCCGATAACCAGGTTACAACCCGTAAACCAAACAAGGACCGGGGTTGTAACCCTTCGTCTGAACAGAACTTGGTTTCCCACCATTTATCGGCAAGATAATAATACAAGAAATCAAGACAGGGAGCAATCTTGTACTGGATCAAGACATGGTTAGACTGGTTATACCTCATTCAATCAATCACGGCCAAGCAGATACTACGGCTTACTACTTTAACTAACTAGGGTTATCACAGGCCTAATTACTAACAAGATGCAGTAAGATTATTCCACAGCCACAAGCCCTGCAGACCATCCAGGTTACCCAGGTCGAAAATTAGGGGTTGAATTCAGGTGGGTACATCGTCCAAAAAATGTATGTACCCTTAGGTGACTTAGAAGATGCAACACATGACAGTGTGCTGGAAATGTGCCCTACTCGTCGGCAGGCTACAGATCCCATGAGCGCCCAGGTAACGGGATTGCCTGTAGCTGTGTCATCTCTTTATGACTACTGAGTTATTCTAGTTATTTACCTTAATCCATTTTAATAGGTACTCTTGACCGTGGTACTCAGGAGTTTCATCCTAGACATGATGCAAGACAGGACAAATGGATTTAACAAGCAAGCAAGAAAGAACTACCCACGGTGTCAAGGCAGGTCAAGTTAAGTTAGCCGTCGTAACAGCATTAAGTTATCAAGTCATGCTACAAGTCAAGAGTGCGCCGCCACGGGCCACTATCAAGTTATCAAGTCACAAGGATTAATTACAAGTTACAAGTTAGGTGTGCACCCTACTGGATCACTAGCAAGGAGATCAGAAAATACCAAAATCATAATCCACAGAAAATCTCGAGACCGTACTAGTCATAAACAATTACTTGAAAACCGTGTTAGGCCGTGTCGGGTCAAGATAGTCGTACTGTGTTGAACAGATCTCGGGAAAACCTAATCCACAAAAGAGAAACCAAATCGAGAATTAAAACCAATACTCCAAGAGCCAATGGGTTAAGCAAGGGGTCAGGGGAGCAGCGTACGCACAAGGGTACGCACGCAGGGGAGCAGCGTACGCACAAGGGCACGCATGCAGGGAGCCGCGTACGCACGCAGGGGAGCTGCATACGCACAAAAGCACGCACGCAGGAGAGCTGCGTACGCACAAAAACACGCACACAGGAGAGCTGCGTACGCACAAAAGCACGCACGCAGGAGAGCTGCGTACGCACAAAAATACGCACGCAGGAGAGCTGCGTACGCACAAAAGCACGCATGCAGGAGAGCTGCGTACGCACAAAAGCACGTACGCAGGAGAGCTGCGTACGCACAAAAGCACGCACACAAGGGAGCTGCGTACGCGCAAAAGCACGCACGCAAGGGAGCTGCGTACGCGCAAAAGCACGCACGCAAGGGAACTGCGTACGCGCAAAAGCACGCACGCAAGGGAGCTGCGTACGCGCAAAAGCACGCACGCAAGTGAAAGGGTCTTCTTCTCCATGGCTGAGAAGAGGCTCCAATGGTTCTCAAAACTTCAAAGCATCACAACTTGGCCATCCGAACTCCAAATCCGGATTTCCAAAGTTCCAACCAGGGTGGAATTGAACGCTCTACCACATGGAAACATCAAAACCCATAAAAATCCAACTTAAATAGATCAAAACCATATAAATCCGAAAATAAGGAAAACTTAGATCTAGATCAATGGGGACTCCAAATCACAAAATACCAAGTTCTAATGTTGATCACCATGTCCTAATCTAGCAAATGGACAAATAAAATAGGGTTCTCATGTGGTGGCAAGGTGCACTTGCCTATGGGTGGGTATTGTGTAGAGGAAGGAGAAGAGTGTTGTGTAGAGGAAGGAGAAGAAGAAATTAATGGAGGTTTATGAGGAGAGACAAAAGGTTGGTGGAGTTTTAAAGAGGGTGGGATGTGGTGTGTTGAGGGTGGAGCTTGGGCTAAGGTGTTCCAATACACATTAAACCAACCCAAACCAAACCAATCCAATTAAAACCGAGCCATGCCAAAACCCAAAATACGAGAAATACCGAAATTTCACAAGTTGAGAAAAATAAAAATACATGCCAAAATCCAGATACGAGTATAAATACGAAATACAGGAAATACGAAAAATGAGGGTGACAACTCTACCCACCTTAAAAGAATTCCGTCCTCGGAATTTAATCTAGGAGCTAGAAATTATCACGATAAGTCACATTAAGCACATAAAAGTCACACTAAGCAGTTCAATCATACAATCATACAATGCAAGCAAGGAAGGGGAAAATGTAAGGCATAAGAAAGACATTATACCTCACGAGTCAAACAGGTAGGGATATCGCGATCGGATGTCGTCCTCACGCTTCCACGTTGACTCACCTAGAGAGTGATGACCCCAAGCAACACGAACTAATTTAATAGTCTTGTTCTTGAGTATCTTTCCCCTCCGGTCCAATATAGATACAGGCCTCTCCTCATACGAAAGGTTGGTACCAACAACCAATTCTGAATGGTCTAGGATGTGGCTCGGGTCCAGAATATACCGTCGTAATTGGGACACATGGAATACATCATGTACCTCACTTAGCGACGGCAGAAGAGCGAGACGATAGGATACATCTCCTACTCGCTCTAGAATATCGAACGACCCTATATACCTAGGACTAAGCTTTCCCCGTACGCCAAAGCGAATGACGTCGCGGTTAGGCGAGATCCTAAGGAATACATGGTCGTCGACAGCAAATTCTAAGGGACGCCGATGAGCATCAGCCCAATGGCGCTGACGGTCCTGGGCAACTCGGAGGTGATCTCTGACCTTCCTGATCACTTCGACCGTCTGGGAAATCAATTCGGGTCCGAGTATCTGCCTCTCCCCGACATCGTCCCATGCTAGCGGGGATCTGCACTTTCTTCCATAAAGAGCCTCGAAGGGTGCCATCTGGATACTGGCCTGATAACTGTTGTTGTACGAGAATTCCACCAGGTGCAGATGATTCTCCCATAAACCACCGAAGTCAAGGGTACAGGATCTTAACATATCCTCAAGAGTCTGGATTGTGCGTTATGATTGACCATCCGTCTGCGGGTGATAAGCTGAGCTGAATTGAAGGCGAGTCCCCAAACTCTTCTGCAAGCTGCGCCAAAAGTGTGATGTGAATCTTGAATCCCTGTTCGAGGTGATGCTGACTGGCATACCGTGAAGCCTAACGATCTGCCTGAGATACATCTCTGCTAACTGTGCCGTTGACTGTCCAACTCTTAATGGGAGAAAGTGTGCCACCTTGGTAAGCCTGTCCACAATTACCCAAATAGCATCTCTGCCAGCCGGAGATCTGGGCAACCCGGTCACGAAATCCATGGTTATATGTTCCCACTTCCATTCTGGGATCGGTAAGGGTTGGAGAAGTCCAGTGGGCCTCTGATGTTCAGCTTTAACCTATTGGCAAACCAAACACCGAGAGACAAACCGGGCTATCTCCCTCTTCATGCCATTCTACCAGAAATGTTGACGAATATCACGGTACATCTTCGTACCACCCGGATAATAGAATATTGTGAACTGTGGGCTTCTGTCATGATTTCCTGTCTGATATCTCTACTGGGTATACAAAGACGAGTGCCGTACCGAAGTGTACCGTCTTCATGGATACATAACTCTGGCCTTCTTCCTGCTTTACACTCTGCTCTGAGTCGCTGGATCTTGGAATCTGTTGACTACGCCACCCGGATTCTCTCAACTATGCTGGACTGAACTTGTAGGCTGGTTATCAATGCCACGCTGGTTGGAAGAACCACTTCAATTCCCATCTTCTGAAGATCTGCCAATAATTCTGGTTGCGCCGTCAGGAGATAAACTCCGGCTCTCCTGCTCAATGCATCTGCTACAATGTTGGCCTTCCCGGGATGATACTGCAAATCCACATCATAGTCCACCAGTAGCTCGAGCGATCTTCTCTTCCGCATATTAAGGTCCTTCTGGGTAAAAACATACTTCAGGCTCTTATGATCAGTAAAGATCTCCACTCTATCTCCATACAAGTAGTGTCTCCACAACTTCAAAGCAAACACTACCGCCACCAATTCCAAGTCGTGGGTCGGGTAATTCTTCTCACGATCACGTAGTTGACGTGACGCATAAGATATTACCTTCCCATGCTGCATCAAGACACACCCCAATCCTCTGCCTGAAGCGTCGCAATAAACTGTGAATCCTCCGGTCCCATCCGGAAGGGTGAGAATGGGAGCCATTATCAAACCTTGATTCAACTTCTCAAATGATTCCTGACACTCTGCTGTCCAAACAAACGGCACATCCTTGCGGGTCAACTGGGTCATCGGTGCTGAAATCCTTGCAAAATCTGAAACGAACCGCCGGTAGTAGCCGGCCAATCCAAGGAAGCTGCGAACCTCTGCCACTGAGCTGGGTACCGGCCATGACTCGATAGCCATAATCTTCTGGAGATCCACTTCTACTCCTCCTCGGGTAATGATGTAACCCAAGTATGATATACGATCGAGCCAGAACTCGTATTTACTGAATTTGGCGTACAACTGATGCTCCCTAAGCGTCTGGAGGACGACTCTGAGATGCTGCTCATGCTCTGCTTCACTCTTGCTGTAGACCAGGATGTCATCTAGGAACACGATCACAAATTGATCCAAGTAAGGCATGAAAATGCGATTCATGAGGTCCATGAATACGGCCGGCGCATTGGTCGCTCCAAAGGGCATAATAAGGAACTCCCAATGTCCATACCTCGATCTGAATGCTGTCTTCGGGATGTCCTGCTCTCTAACTCTGATCTGGTGGTATCCCGACCGCAAGTCGATCTTCGAGAACACTGAAGCCCCTCTGAGCTGATCAAACAAGTCATCTATCCTCGGAAGAGGGTATCTGTTCTTGATTGTCACCGAATTCAAGGTACGATAATCAACACATAGCCTGGACGTACCATCCTTCTTTTTCACAAGAAGCATCGGGGCTCCTCAAGGCGATCCACTTGCACGGATGAATCCCTTGGTCCTCAGTTCTTCAATCATTTTGTATAAAATTTCCAACTCTGAAGGCGCCATCCTGTAGACTCGCTCTGATACTGGTGCTGTCCCGAGAATCAAGTCTATAGTGAACTCAATCTCCCGCTCCAGCGGCATCTCTGGAAGCTCCTCTGGGAAGACATCTGGAAACTCTTCAACTATCCGGGGTAACTGTACAGCTGCTACTGCCATCCGCAATGCTGGAGAAGATGGCTCCACTGCGCCTCTGGAAAACGAAAACTCTGGCTCGTCGGGGATACTAAAGACAACTCTGCCAATATGGCAGTCTATCCTAGCATACTGGTTCCTCAACCAATCCATGCCTAGGACTACATCATAGTCTGCCATGGGAAACTCTATGAATCTAGCGGGGAACTCCCTACCGCTAACTACGATCCGACACGAGGAAAACACTCGATCTACTCCCACAAGGCCATTACCAGTAAGTATATTGAGCCTCACTGATAATGACTCGGGCTCCAATCCTATCCGTGTCACGAATCGTGCAGACATAAATGAATACGATGCACCAGAATCAAATAATACAGACACTGGAGAGGAGTTGACGAGAATAGTACCTGCCACAACCTCACCTGGTGCAACTTCTTCTTCCATAGCCATCATCATGGCTTGACCTTGTCCTCTGGCTGCTGGTCCCCTCTGCTGGAAACCTCTCTGCCTATTCTGGGTCTGAGCTTGGGCTTGTGCATACTGCTGGGGGTGCTGTTGCTGGAATGCCTGAGACTGAGGCGGCAAGGGCCTCAAAGACTGATACTGCTGTTGCTGAACTGGTGCTGGGGCCGGTCCTCTCACCGAAGAGCTAGAAGGGTTGGATGCTGATGAACCACCCTATTCGGACAAGCCCCTATCCTATGATCTGCTGCTCCATAAGCCAGGCACAATCCCTGCGCCCTACGATAGTCTGCCACCACATGCCCTGGCTTCCCGTAATGAGAACATCCCATCGCGGAAGTCTGCTTCTGCTTCTGCTGCTGTGGGTACGTCGGGGTCGAATGCTGAACCGACGTTACTGAGGCCGTCCGCCTCAGAGTTCCAATGGTCAATCCCCTAGCTGCCGGGGCTGGAGCTGATGATTGGTGTATCTGACTGTGGGACCGCTTCCTATCTTCGGTCCTATCCACGATCCTCTGGGAAGTATACTCATGCCTCCTAGCTGCTCTCAAGACTGCATCGAACGTCTGGTGCTCGAACTGCTCAACCGCCAATAAGATCTCCAAATGCAGTCCCTGCTGGAACCGCTGAGCCCTATCAAACTCGGTTGCCACCAAGGTGGAGGCAAACCTACTGAGTCTAGAAAACTCCGATGCATAACTGTCGACTGTTCTGCCTCCTTGGTAAATCTGGTCTGCAGGTCGTACCGAGCCACAGCATCGAAATACTTTGTCTGGAATTTCTCTCTAAACACTGCCCAAGCAATGGGTGCCACTAATCCCATGGCTTGCGCCGCCCACCAACTGCGAGCCAAGTCCAACAACTACAGGCGTACCACCGCCACCTTCTCATTCTCAGGTGTCCTAGCTGCTTCCAGAATCACCTCGGTATCCTGAAGCCATGCATCCGCGAAAATCGCATCCTCGCTGCCGTCGAAGAAAAAAGGGTTCAATCGCTTGAAGCTGTTTGCCGCCTGGTTCCCTGGATGTCCGCCTTGGGTCAAAGCATCTTGAACTGTCTGGTGCAGAGCGTCGCTTCGACGATCCTGGGAAGCTATCAAGGTTCTGATGAGGCCTACTAAGGTACCATCATCTGGCTCTGCGGGCTGGACGGGCCGAACTGGTGACTCTCCTCCAGTAGGCACAACTCTAGAGGCTACCCCGGAATGCTGGGCTTGATCTCCGGGTTGCTGCTGACCCACGGGAAGTGCTCCACCTCGTTGATCGGTAGGACCAGGTACAGTGCCGCTGAAGAAGACGACATAGGGAACAATAAGGAAAGGATCAGGACAGATCAATGATATAAGCACAGGATCAGGGCAAGAATCCAGAGATTTCAGAGGATAAGAACAGAGATCAAGGACGAGTACTGATTGAGACATCTATCTGGTAACCCTCACATATCTTGATTTATAAGACCTGTATGGGCCACCACTTAAACCATGTCATGCCCCAGAACCAGAATACTGGAGAGCGGGGGCAGACATAGCCAGCTACATATATTGAAATGGAAACTACCTCGATATACGGTCACAGCTGTCTAGATATATGAGGGTTTACTACAAGCCAACAGTCTCTTATGGTCATAAACAAGCCTAATATCTCATTCACAAGCAAGTAAGTAAGGGCGCAAGATGTATGATCATTAAATATACAATAATAAGGCGTCCCAAATATTACAGATTCAGCTGATCATGAAGCTAGTCGTTACAAAATATTAGGACTAGCAAGAGTTTAGTCGTACATGATCAACCCTAGGATATGTTAATCATGTTTACAGCCCGTAGGCAGACAGTAAGTAAAAGTGCGTCGAGCTAACAGGCGCTCGTCGGCTAAACGCCTCAAAAGAATAGTTTTACAATAAAGTGGGCAAGACAAAAAGGAAAACCCACTCTTGGCCCGGGTTTTGTCTAGTTGTCACCATTGGGCTGGAAGCTTGGTAGATCCTCGGGAGCTGCTCCGAAATCTGGCCACACAAAACCAGCTGGGTCAACCCCAGAAAGAGCAAGTGCCACAAGGGGGCCACAAAATAAGAACAAAATCCAGCAATCAGCACAAGAAAATCTAATATTAAAACTAGAATTTACGAAAACATGTCAGGATGAGATACGACGAGATAACCATGGAACTATTCCGATAACCAGGTTACAACCCGTAAACCAAACAAGGACCGGGGTTGTAACCCTTCGTCTGAACAGAACTTGGTTTCCCACCATTTATCGGCAAGATAATAATACAAGAAATCAAGACAGGGAGCAATCTTGTACTGGATCAAGACATGGTTAGACTGGTTATACCTGATTCAATCAATCACGGCCAAGCAGATACTTCGGCTTACTACTTTAACTAACTAGGGTTATCACAGGCCTAATTATTAACAAGATGCAGTGAGATTATTCCACAGCCACAAGCCCTGCAGACCATCCAGGTTACCCAGGTCAAAAATTAGGGGTTGAATTCAGGTGGGTACATCGTCCAGGAAACGTATGTACCCTTAGGTGACTTAGAAGGTGCAACACATGACAGTGTGCTGGAAATGCGCCATACTCGTCGGCAGGCTACAGATCCCAAGAGCGCCCAGGTAACGGGATTGCCTGTAGCTGTGTCATCTCTTCATGATAACTGAGTTATTCTAGTTATTAACCTTACTCCATTTTAATAGGTACTCCTGACCGTGGTACTCAGGAGTTCCATCCTAGACATGATACAAGACAGGACAAGTGGATTTAACAAGCAAGCAAGAAAGAACTACCCACGGTGTCAAGGCAGGTCAAGTTAAGTTAGCCGTCGCAATAGCATTAAGTTATCAAGTCATGCTACAAGTCAGGAGTGCGCCGCCACGGGCCACTATCAAGTTATCAAGTCACAAGGATTAATTACAAGTTACAAGTTAGGTGTGCACCCTACCGGGTCACTAGCAAAGAGATCAAAAAATACCAAAATCATAATCCACAGAAAATCCCGAGACCGTACTAGTCATAAATAATTACTTGAAAACCGTGTTAGGCCGTGTCGGGTCAAGATAGTCGTGCTGTGTTGAACAGATCTCAGGAAAACCCAATCCACAAAAGAGAAACCAAATTGAGAATTAAAACCAATACTCCAAGAGCCAATGGGTTAAGCAAGGGGTCAGGGGAGCAGCATACGCACAAGGGTACGCACGCAGGGGAGCAGCGTACGCACAAGGACACGCAGACAGGGAGCCGCGTACGTACGCAGGTGTCACGACCCGTACCCTGAAGAGGGGCACGAGTATGTGGTTACGTCCAGCCTATGCCGCAGTATCGACGATAGAACGCTGTTTATAGGGTCTGTAAATACTACGACTAAAACAGATAAATGTACCTGTACAGTATATACACTCTGAATGGAGGTGACATAGCAATACAGTCTCAATCACATATATCAAACTAAGGTAGATAGCACGGAAAGGAAAGTACGATAGATAAAACAGGAAATGAGTCCAAAGTCCTCAAGTCAGAGCTAACACAAATATCCAGAGTCTCAGATAGTATAAGTATAAAGATACTACAAACTGAAATGTACTAGCTGGCTCGTAGGCCAGACAAACCTAACTAAACTAGGCTACTCAGGGTGAGCAAATCCAGTGGCTCTACCAATAAGCCACGGTCTAAATCTAGTCCATCAGACTCAACCCCGTAGTAGGTCGGACAGTCAGTCTCAGAGTCATCTGTAAAATTTGTCAACGATATCCTGTCAGGAAAATGAGCAAGTACAAACACCAACAGCAGTTCCATATGAATTGACAAAAGCTATAAGAGACAGTATAATAAAATACAAGACAAGGATATGTAAAGTACAGGGTAAAACCAGCAGGAAATGTATAATAGGTGTGAGTACTGAATAGAACAACAATATGTATGTAGGATTGCTTAGGAACTATCCGGGAGCCGAGTTACAACCCTTAAACCAAACAAGGACCGGAGTTGTAACTCTTCTCCCGAACAGAACTTAGCCTCCTAGGATAAATAAATATGAAAAGGTGCCTTGAATTATTAGTGCGTCATGTGATCGGTTTGGAAAATATGTTCGAACTTTCCATCTGACTGGCTACGAACAAATAACAAGTGTGAAACAACAAGTATGAAGATAAGGCCGGTCACCATGGAAAGTTCAAGTAGCTATGAACAAGTGTCGAGTACAAGTGTGAAACAACAAGTGGGTATTTTGATCACACAACCACTAATAACTCCCCATCCCCGAATAGTATAAAAGATCCGATCATAACACGTCATGACACGAGGTTTAAGAGCAGGTGATCAGCCCACTCCCAAGTCCATGTCTATACAAGTACAAGTAACAAATCGAGTCATGTACCAATATACCAAGTAATTCAGGAATAACATCTCATGACAGGATCCGACATATACTAGTCCATGAAATATCGTGTCTGGAAATCAAGTAAGACACTACGACTGAATCAGATATAGCAGATATCAAGACAATAAAAACTATCATTGAATGTACTCGCCTGTGGTCCTGAGCTGATAGGGTGAACAGACGCTCAGAGCGATCACAGACCTAAGATAAGATACTATGAGTCAAACATGGCTCAATGCTGAAAAAGGAAACTAATACAAGCCATGAATGCAAGTCTAAGTCAATACTAGGTCAATCTAGGTCAAACTGGGTCATACTAGGTCATACGAGTTCATACTAGGTCACTGGAAGTCAATCCAAGTCAAACTAGGTCAATCGGGATCAAAGGTTGACTTACAGTTGACTTTTAGTCAAAAAGTCAACTCTGGTCAACCCTGGTCAACTCTGGTCAACTCTGGTCAATTCTAGGTCAACCCAAGGTCAAACTAGTCTAATGTTGACCAACTATTGTCTTTCAGTCAACTGGTCAACTCTGGGTTGGTTTCGGTCAAATCGGGTCGCTTAAAGGCTAAGTTTGACTCTCGGTTGACTTTTGTTGACTTTTGGTCAAAAAGGTCAACCGATGTCAAAACTAGTCTTAGAGTACCATATTTGATCATTACCAACCACGGGAATCAAGTTCTAACTCTATCTTAGGCTTCTAACACAAATACCCTATTCCTAGGCAAAATTAGCATTTACCCTTCTAAGGTAAATCCCGATACATTTCCCAAACCCAAGGAAACCCCGTAAATATCCATGGTACTAGCCTAGGCTCCTTAGAGTAGCTAGATATCAACCTATCTAAGGTTTACCTACCAAGAAATTTGGGTATCCTAAGTATCTAGGCCATGTTAGGATACGGGGTATCGATTTACCCTATTACCCTATTCTATATCATGAATTTTACCCTTTTCTCTACAACACTCTTCTACACCACTCACTCTCACATGATACACTCCTATATCTCACTCCCATAGGCTCTCCTATAGGTTTCCTATTAATTTAGCTATAGGCTATACTATAGGATACTAGTTTCACTCATAAACCTCACACACACACTCACAAGCTCTCACAAATACACACATACATACAATGGCAACTTGTGGACTATTTTGGAGGACTTGGGGGACTGATTTTGTGAGGAAAATGATATGAAATGATATTTGTGAATGCATGAATGGTATAAAATGAATGAAGGGGTGGAAGAATGAATGAAATGGAAGAATACATTAGGGAATAGAAGAATGAATGAAATGGAAGAATGCATCAAGGAAAGGGAAGAATGTGAAGAATTTAAGCTGAAATGGGGCTGAGTTTTGTACTGTTTCTAGGGGCTATCCAAGTGGAAATAGGGGCTGAATTGGATGTGCAAACATGGGGCTTTGAATGCATGGAAGAGCCAATGGATGGGGGGTCCTATTGGGCTGAAATATAGCTAAATATAGGGGGATATGGCTGTCCAAATGGGGCTGAATTTGGACAGTTTTGGGGCTGAATTTCAGGCTTTTCTATGGCTGAAATATGGGGTGAATGTGGGCTATTTTATGGGTTAAAGGACAGCCAACATATGGTGTATCAAAGGGCTGATATGTGGGGGTTTTAAGGGATGCAAGGACTGCCATATAGGCTGTGTTTGGGACTGTCAAAAAGCCATATAGGGACAACCATATATATGGAAAAACTGGACAGGAATGAAGCCATGTGAGGGGGCTGTCTTGACAGTGAAGGACAGCCACAATGGCTTGGTTGATGGCTGTCCTTTGGACAGCAGTAAATGGGTTTCCCCCTCTTCCAAACACTCTCTATCACTCACACATATCACCACCTATATCTCTCTCAACCATAACATCAAACACCTATCCTTCACACCCTCTACAAACACAAACACACACTCAACTCCTCTCTTGGCCGACCCCTCTAGCCCCCATCCAAACACCAATCCACACAAACACATGCCATGTATATATGTACATATATATAAACCAATATATATATATATATATATATATATATATATATATATATAATATATATATAATATATATATATATATATATATATATATATATATATATATATATATATATATATATATATACATAGAGATTAAATATATCACCAAATATATACACATATAGATATTAGAATATAATACATTATGATACATTGGAACTACCTTCTCTAAACAATATAAAATCTGGAATTTAAATGTCTAATAATTTATCACACAATATATGTATTAAAAATAAGAGTCCAATAGGAATTTTTCCACTTGGACACAAACCTACACATAGGACACTCCTAAAAGTCTCCAAAAGGACACGAAACGGACACAAATGGAGACACAACCATGGGGGTTATTCCTATGGGTCAAAAATAATCCTATATGCATGTTGGGATGATTTAGAAGAGAGATTATACCTTCCGGGAGAGAGATTCAAAGGAAAAGGCCTCCGACTCGATACCGACACGTAGAAATTCCAAAAGGACACGAACGAGCTCCGAATCCTCCCAAACTTGAGGAGCTCCTTCCTTGGATTAAATGGAGAGGAAAAGAAGAAGATTTGGTGGAGAAATGGAAGGATTTGGCGATGATTTGATTAGGGAAAGCTCTCTAAAAAATGGAGAAGAACAAGAGAGAGAAATAAAAGGGGAAAATGATGAAGTGGTGGAGTCTTATCCACCAAAAGTGGCCAGCCAAGAAAGGTAGTTTTGTCCTATTAGGAAAGGTCCAAAAGCCCCCTACACTAATCTATGGGTTAATACATGAAAGGGGTTCAAGTTGGGGGTAGTTTAGTCATTCCAAAAACCACTAATCCTAATTAATACTAACCAAAATATTTAGCCTAGTCACTAACTAAAATACTAACATGTGGGCCATGGCTAACTAGTGTGTGGGCCCGCTAAGGTCAACACTACCCCGGGTCCCCGAAACAAGTCAAAACAAGTCGGAATGAGTTAAAATTCGAACCCGATTCAAATAAACCCAAAATAATACAATAAATAATTAAATAATTTCAAAAATATTTAATAGTGAAAAATGACAAAAATACTCCTGTTTTTGGAAACTGGGGGTGACAGCAGGGGAGCTGCGTACGCACAAAAGCACGCACGCAGGAGAGCTGCGTACGCACAAAAGCACGCACGCAGGAGAGCTGCGTACGCACAAAAGCACGCACGCAGGAGAGCTGTGTACGCGCAAAAGCACGCACGCAAGGGAGCTACGTACGCGCAAAAGCACGCACGCAAGGGAGCTGCGTACGCGCAGAAGCACGAACGCAAGGGAGCTGCGTACGTGCAAAAGCACGCACGCAAGGGAGCTGCGTACGCGCAAATGCACGCACGCAAGGGAAAGGGTCTTCTTCTCCATGGCTGAGAAGAGGCTCCAATGGTTCTCAAAACTTCAAAGCATCACAACTTGGCCATCCGAACTCCAAATCCGGATTTCCAAAGTTCCAACCAGGGTGGAATTGAACTCTCTTCCACATGGAAACATCAAAACCCATAAAAATCCAACTTAAATAGATCAAAACCATATAAATCCGAAAATAAGGAAAACTTAGATCTAGATCAATGGGGACTCCAAATCATAAAATACCAAGTTCTAATGTTGATCACCATGTCCTAATCTAGCAAATGGACAAATAAAATAGGGTTCTCATTTGGTGGCAAGGTGTACTTGCCTATGGATGGGTGTTGTGTAGAGGAAGGAGAAGAGTGTTGTGTAGAGGAAGGAGAAGAAGAAATTAATGGAGGTTTATGAGGAGAGAGAAAAGGTTGGTGGAGTTTTAAAGAGGGTGGGATGTGGTGTATTGAGGGTGGAGCTTAGGCTAAGGTGTTCCAATACACATTAAACCAACCCAAACCAAACCAATCCAATTAAAACCGAGCCATGCCAAAATCCAAAATACGAGAAATATCGAAATTCCACAAGTTGAGAAAAATAAAAATACATGCCAAAATCCAGATACGAGTATAAATACGAAATACGGGAAATACGGGAAATAAGGGTGACACATGTTCCTTGGGATAGCTTTAGTACCAGATTCAAGGCCAAGTACTTTGGCGTAGTAGCGCGGTATGAGCTACAGCAAAGGTTTATTAGTCTCAAGCAGGCTGGTAAGACGGTGGATGGATATGCAGCAGAGTTCTGCAGATTGAGTCGATTTGCACCGACGATGGTGGCTACAGAGCCAGAGAAGGCTATGAGATTCCAACAAGGACTTCATTTAGAGATTCTACAGCTAGTAGAAGGGTACGACTATCATACTTTTATAAAACCCCTAAATTTCTACCATGTTTTTTAAAATAATTTAGTATTGATTTTTGTAATTTGGATCTGTACGTCGCATACAAGTTGGCATTTGTCGCATTGTACGTCGCGTGCGGGTTTGCGTTTCGTATTTTCTCGACGAGTGCGAATATGTGCGAGGTACATATTTTTAGAAAAAAATATTTTTATTTTATTATAAAGGAAGTATAGTATTTCCAATATGTGTATATATATATATATATATATATATATATATATATATATATAAAGAATATATATATATATATATATATATATATATATATTTATATATATATATATATATATATATATATATATATATCCCTGTACGGCAA